>JAZDXJ010000011.1:681047-776707 GCA_039660915.1 Euphorbia tirucalli
ATTGAGACATATTTATTATACGTGTAATAGTCAGCCTCTATCTCTAGGATCCTTTTTACTGCAATCAAAGTTTGAAAGATAAGTTGCCCCAAGCCATCTGTCCAAGAACTACTTCCTTCGTCAGCCTCACCCTCACGGGCTAACCACGTGGCCCACCCCTTTCGCGTCCCTACCCAATTTCTATTCTTCAAGCTTCATTCTCTATGCAATGTGTGAAATATCTCGGTCTGGAGTCGAACCAGCGCTATGAATGCTCCACGCCATTCATTCACAGAGCTACGAGATCGATGCGTTAAGCATAGTGTCTCTGTCTCCAAATCCGTATCAACCACTGCTACTCTCGCTAGGATTTCAATTCTTAATTCGTCGAGCTGCTATATTGAGAATTAGAGTCTTGCGGCAAAGCAGATGAACTACCTAACTAAGGGAAGGGGGGGGGAAGAAGGGTCAAACACCTGATATGACTAAGCGCTAGGGGAGACTCTTATACCTGCACCCTCCGCTGCTTACAAAATTCTTAGAGAATGGTTATGGAATCGAAGACTTCTTTAGTCTTTAGTGCACCTGTCGTTAATCGGAAATGGAAGATAACTCCTCAGTTGGTTCGTTTTGGTCTGATCTGAAAGATTTACGACATCGTTGCGGTAAAGGGTATAAATTACCGAGTACCTATCTTGGACGTTGGTACTACCGGCCTCCCTTTAGGAGGTTATGTATTGGGTGGTATCAGTGGTACAGATTTCTTGCTGTCTGCTCTAGGTTTGACACAACCTAAAGCAGGACGTGGTATCGTGCTTCCTAGTGTTTTGATACACTTTAGAGAAGATACCACGGTTACGACCATCAGCTTACTTACCCTAGCACACACAATAAGGGGGCTCAGAAAGATATGTGACCACAGCCTTTAGACGAAAGAAAAAGCCCTCTGTCAATCTCTGATGGCATCAAATCCGCAAAGTGACAAATACAAATATGAAAATCAACAGCAGTATCAGTAGGAGTTGCACGGTTTCGACCAGGCTTGGCTTATTCGATAGCATTTGTGGCATCTATAAGGGAGGAGTCGGTGTAAAAGAAAAAGAGAGAGAGAAAAGACTTGTGACTTAGAAAGACTAGCTGCCCTTTTTCCTCTCCAACAGGTTCCATTTCTCCGCCAAGCAAGAGAGACCCTAGGGCACTCATTCCTCTTCATCAATGACTGAAGAAAGAGGGCTCTAAATTACTTATTTTAGAGGGAGGATCCATTTCTTTGACGGAATCAACTATCTTCCTTCGAGACCCCTACGAGTTGGCCTTACGAGACGAGGGCTACGGTTAGCTCATCTGCCTTCTGGCACTCGGTCTTCTAAGACTATATCTTATAGATGAAAGTTCTCCTCCCATGGTAGAAAGAAAAATTCATTTGAATGAATACCCGGGCAAAGGAAGAAGGCGTAGAGGCTCTGCCTGATCTGGGAGATGGAACAACTTCTGCCCCTGGCCCCGGCTTAACCACACTAAGACTTATTCAGTCGAATTGGAAGACTGCTATTGAATCAGCGCTTTCAAAGGTTTCGCGACTCCGCAGCTATTGATAAGGGCAGCTAGCCCCTTGTTAGCAGCTTCTCCGGTCTTGGTGGGTTAGTAGGGGTAGGGGCATTCTCTTTCTGTTTCAGAAAGAACTCCGAGTGAAGAAAAAAAGAAAGTGGGAGGAGAAAGGAAAAAAGGGAAAGCCATAAAGAACTAAAGCCAAAAAAGAAATGATCTATACGTACAGGCGCGGGAATGAATGACTCAAGCACTAGACTAGATGAAAGGGGAGTTGGTTCAAGGATAAGCATCCCTAAAGGAGACTCTCTTACTCTCTTTTCTATGGCTTGCATATGTCGTAATAGGCTTTGAAGCACTATCAGTTGTACCAATCCGCTCTAGAGCTAACATGACCAGACGATTTCCCTAGTAGAATATGCCCAGAATCGAAAGAATAAAGCAACCCTGTCCAAAAGGAAGGAAAAGAGCTTTAATATGCTTTTTTTTTCAGGTTTGACATTCTATTTAGCAAAGAAGAAAGCACTACTTATAGTGGTGTGAGGCAGTGAGCTCGGGAAGTAAACTTTTTCAGTTGCTGTTCCGTAAGCCCTATTCACTCCTAGATGATACGAGGAATGAATCTCAGCGGGGGCCCCGATATTTGAAAAGAGAAGAAAGATATGCAGCTTGCTTGCGGCTTGTTATTGTTAAAGGGATCTTTCCTTCCTTCTCTACCTGCTTCTCAATACCCTCTGCCCCTTGGAAAAGAACCTGAGGCACCTCTTTACTGATAAAAAGAATAGATAGAAAGAATGGGTTGGCTTAATACATGATTTGAACCACTAGCATCTACTTTCTTCCCTTCGCCCATATAGTCTATTTTTTATCTTCTTGCTGGGAGTTTTTTTACATCCCCTTCCACTCCTTTTCCCTGGGGCATTCTGTTCCATCCATTTTTAGGTCCTTTTTTCGATCGAATAGGGCCAGGAAATAAGGCAAGCAAGTCAAGCCATCAGGGTACAGGGCTGGGTAGGGAAAAGCCATAGAGCTAGTTGCAATCCCCAGCAGGGGATGTTTATATAGCTGCGTTGAAATTTTCCAGGTTATAGGGCAAATGCAAGCTATCCTCATCCAGTGATAAAGCCAGTTACTTTTCAAGCTAGGTTACAAAGCAAAACAAAATCATGTGCTGTGATAAAAGTAAGTTAGAAAGCCCTTTCATTTGAAGGCACTTAAATAAAGTTTTTTTATCTCATATTCATATGAGAAAGCGGCAGATATAAAGTCAAGCTTAGACCAGTAGGGAAGGTTTTTTAGGAAAGCTGGCGCAAGCGAAGAAGGGGCACTGAAGGCGCTGCTAGTAGGATGCCCAGAAGATGATTCTGTATAGTAGATATACGAAAAAGAGACCTTTACCTAAGACATTTTCAGTACACAGGGATGCGTCAGAGCCGAGGTAAGGCAATAGAAAGAAGAAAAAGGTAGACTCGGTCTTCTACCTCGACAAGGCAGCTGGTAAGGCTGATGTCACTGATCGCTCTACTTTCATTCTGATTGGCTACAATATGCTTTGACCGGAAGGCACCTCTGCCTATGAGCTAGCTTGAAGACGTATTTTGACTAGACTAAATCGGCCATGATGAAGGTTCTCCTAATATTCCCATCTTTGACAGTTGACCATTACAGATGAGCTAAACAGCATAGATATATCGCTTTCTTATCGATACTTATTAGTAGC
Organism: Euphorbia tirucalli; assembly: GCA_039660915.1. Lineage (NCBI taxonomy): Eukaryota > Viridiplantae > Streptophyta > Magnoliopsida > Malpighiales > Euphorbiaceae > Euphorbia > Euphorbia tirucalli. Next base: position 684,295 of record JAZDXJ010000011.1, read on the forward strand.
TTAGTAGTTCTCATTCGATTGCTTGCACTGGCCTTTTTTCTAAATAGAAATGGGCATAGATAGCAAGTCCATAACTAGTCGGGACAGACTGATAAAGCATACCCGGAATGAAGAAAAAGAAGGACCGGATGGGCTCAACCAAGCAAGCTCTTGTTGCGCTTAAGCCAGGAGTCTCTCATAAGCAATCGAGTGTGAGGTCAGTTGTAAGCTTTCTAGAACACTTCTAACTACCGAGGAATGCAGCTTTGATATACGACTGACGGTGGGGAGAAGGAAGAGTCTATTAGATAAACTAGTCACACGGTCCATATAGGAAGGTATTTAGTAAACTTTAAGAGGTGGGTATTCTCCTATGTGCCACTCATATCAACCTTTCGACTTTAGCATTATAGCGAAGCAAGGTGCGAAGCGCTAGGAAGACAAAGCATGAAGACCGTTCCACCCCTATCTCTTAAAGGCTTCTGTAAAGGGAAGCACTTCGAAAAGACTTCAACTGGCTTAAGAGCTGGAATTGACAGACTACTACCGCGCAACGTGCCTTTGCTTGGTGGTTCGTTAGTTATTTCTTTTAAAAAAGGGATAGGGATTGTCAATCAACAAGAGAAGAGTCGATGACTCTAATGAGTGCCTTTAGTCAGTCTATGAAGTCAGGTATTCGTCTAGCAGTAGTGGGCGAAGCAAGGGATGGAGCTAGTTCAAAAGGGAAGTAAGCTCCTTTAATCCCAGTAGTCCGAAAGCTGTAGTCAGAAAGGGAAGTAAAGAAGAGATGTCTTGATAACAGGAAGTCGTGTAAGGCGGTGGTGTTCTCCTTTGTTCCTCTGTCCTAGTCATTTCGTGGTCTAGTGGGCCCTCTTAAGTAAGTTCGAAGCAAGCAGATAGTAAGACAGCCACATGTTTGGACCTACGGAAGAGTAATGAAACTAGAGTTCACTTCACTCAAGCTTCCTTTCAAAAACCTTTAGGCTATTGAAAGTTACCTTTTTAGAGAAATAAAGGTTTCACTTTTTCTTTTGAATCACCTAGCAAAAAAGCCTAAGCGCCTATTCTTCCATGAAAGCTGTTAGGAAGGGGGATTCGCGAGACCTCATCCCTAGGAAGAAGCAAAGCAATGGAAAGTACAGTAAGGAAGCAAAAAGGGGGACTAGGACAGCAAGGAGGTAAAAAGTAGTAGCTACGGAGTACGCTTGTGGAAAGGCATTTTCCAATAGCATTTCACTTGGGAGCTTGGAATCATCTTATGAAAGCGAAAGAAAGACTGCAGACATAAGAGATTTTACTATACTACTTTAAAATAAATATAAAGATAGCTACTTCTCCTAGTACTACTACTGACCTTCGAGTGAAGTTCCTAAATATAACTAATAAAAAAAATAGGAATTTTAAGATCAAGAAAGAGAGATGACTACTATCCATATTTCACTGGCTACTGAGAAAGTTATACCTTAGCCGTTAGCACGTTATTAAAGGAAAGTTCTTACTCTTAGCCACCCTATCCCTCTTAGGGAAAACTCTTATGTTATTAACCGTTTACTTGGCACCCTTAAATACTTTGGGTAATACCTTTCTAGTCTCATTTTTACTTCCATCCACTGCAAGTTAACCTGTAAGAGTGGTTAATATGGCCAGTGCTAGCGAGTATTTCATAGTGGGATTTGTAGCAGTAGTTGATAGCCCAGTCCGGGGATAATAAACATAGTCTACGTCTCCCAGTTTCTTGCACTTAAAAAGTCATTTTCCTTCCTCCTTGCCATTTGAAAAAGAGCTTTCGGTCTTCTAGCTCATTCCCGACTTAAGAGCAAAGAGCGGATATTCCAACAATGTTGATTTCGCAGGACCTCTATCAGCTGATTCGGAGACCGCGGAATAGTCTGTTTTGGCTGTAAGGATTAGCATAGGTAGGAGCATAAGTCCTGCAAGCTAGAGCTGCTTTTCTCTTGGGGTCAAAATTGTTCTCTTCTATTCTAGTGGGTTCCTAGTTTTTACCAAAAAGGGTTTTTCTTTAACTATTAACTAATGGATTAGGATTCAGACGTAAAAAAAAACTTTTCTACCGCCAACGACAATTAGAATTCTACCAATCTGATTACTAGAATACCATCTCTGCTGTTATTAAGCTCAAACCAATCGCAAGAATTATCATCACACGGGATGAATGTACGGGCAAGACGTTCACCTTTACCATCACCGCCGGTTTGGATGAGGGTTCCATCAGAATTAACGGAGCCAGAAGAGCACCAAGTGTTGGTTAGGATTATGAGAGGGCGGAATGCGTTGGAAGCGTCGTTGCATAGAACTGAATGGGCAGTGCAATCAAATTTGTATGGCAGCGTCGTTAAAGCGGCATTACCATAGGGTAAAGAAAGGTTTGAAAGGCCGAAGTCCTTTTTTCTAGAGGGATACTCAGGGCTAACCTTGAAGAAGAATTTATTTTCAGGCTTACACCTATTTCCTCGGGCTAAAACTCCAATCTTCGAACTCTAAATTTGATGCCGTGCACTATCGCAGCTCTTATCCTGTCTAATGATCTCTTTTTCTGGGGCCTTCGCCCGAGGTTTGAAAGCAGGCTGTAAAAAGAAAGAAGCAAAGAAGGGGGCCCTCTCGAACGGATGGATCCGCTGATGAGCGCGAAAAACAAGTGAAGGGGGCAGGGAAGTCAGTCTTCTAAGAACGTAATAAGGGCTGCACCCAGAGCGGAGTCCCTTACCGTGGAAACAGATGTAAATACACCTTTTCGACAGTCCCATGATTTAAACAGGTGGGTTCCTAAACTAAAGAGTCTGATGAAGAGATATTTTATATGGATAACCCACAAAACTGGATACTTGCCATTCTTGGCAAGCTCAACACCAAAGGGTTAGGCTTTACAGGTAAGGAAGAGGTCGACCTAGAAACTGGAATAGAGATTCTGACCGTATATATGACGATTGATTGTGCTCAACAATTATAATTCGAATGAAGCCTATGTTTCAGGCACGAAGGACGATGAAATCCCAGCAGGCTACATTTAAGTTATGCCTACACCAGAAAAGTTGGATGAAGGTACTACCCAAGTCCACGATTGACAAGCTGGAAAACATCTGGGCACTGAAAGAAATCCAGAGCTCACATACCTCAGCAAGGAACTTTCTTCTGAGGAAAGAGAACAGTATATTTAACTATTGGTACGGAACAAAGATTGTTGTAAGGACTCAAATAAAGATTTTCATTTATAGAGTCGTGAACCAACGAGTCTTTAAGTAAGTGGGCGTTAAGCGTAACGAGCTTACGGGGAGTCAAAAATGTTTGCCGTTAGTATAAATAAATATTCTAGCTAGGCTAGTAAGAGAAGGAATACAGGTAATACAGGTAAGGAGTCGAGAAGAAAAAGAGGCCCTGATCTCACTAAGGCCCTTTTTGAGTAAAGTTCCGTAACCGTGTGTAATAATAGCGGTAGTGAATGGATTTCGGCCCGAACGGGAGCGGAAGCAAGCCTCACACCTTCCAGTCCTTCAATGGCGGTCACCCTCAGGTTGCAGAGCATTGCGAGGATCGAGATTGCGAAGAGCACTGTGAATCGCAAAGAGATGCCCATGGCGGAGAGAGAAGAGTGAGAAGGCCAGTAAGAGAAGGCTTTCCTTCAGAGAGAATGCAAATAAAGATGAAAGAAATGAGGAGGGAGGTAGAGGTATTTATGCGCGAAACTATAAGTGAGGGAGCGGTTAAGAGGCGGTGGTCTTCTTTTTCTTTTACCTCATCTGTCTACGTTACGGTCGAAAGGGAGACCTTTCTGAATTGAATTCATGAAACCGCTCGGAACCCAGGTTGGTACCTTCTTTTGACCGACCAGCCTTCCTTGCCAAAGAATGGAGGTCCTCAGTCGAGTTAGCATCAACTACGAAAGTTTCCATTTCCTAGTTGAAGAAGACCAAGGCCAGTGCCATAAAATCAATCCCTAATGTTTTTTTTTTTCAATTGAAAACATTCACGATTTTTTCTCCTCGTCGAATCTTTTTACTATGATTGGGCCTTGTTGGTGGTTGATAGGTATTGGTCCGATTTACCTATGTCACTTCGAACCTGACGGGTCGTTCGTGTGGAGAATCTCCCAGGATTTCTTTATCTTCGAGGCATATTCATATGTCGAAGAAAGGCGGCTCATAGAACCCGGAAAGGAAAAAAGAATATACCGTCCTTTAAGGACCAAGGATGCGATGTGAGAAGCGTAGATCGGAGTAGCAGGAGTATGCGACAACATGTTCGATGTGGGAGATCTTTTGTAACGAGATAGAACACTGGGAATCCTCGCGGAACACTTTCTATCTTCCACATCTCTTTCTTGCCCTTATTCGGATTCGAACCTCAAAAACCTCACTGACCTATACATCTGGCATAACTCATTTTCCGGTCAGTTACCACCAGAAATTGGGTCTCTTTCACGGCTTACAACCCTTTCCGCGACAAACTGTTCGATCATAGGCCCATTGCCTGAAGAAATGTCTAAATTAGAGTCGCTCACGGAGCTTTACATTTCCCATAACCCATTGAAGTGTTCAATACCAAAGTTCTTAGGGAGGTTGCGGAACTTGAGGATACTGAATCTAGTCTCCTCTGAGCTTAATGGCTCGATACCTGCAGAGCTTGGCGACTGCAAGAGTTTGAGTATGTTGATGATTTCTTTCAATTCTCTTTCTGGGTCCTTGCCCGAAGAACTTTCTAAGCTGCCGATCATTACCTTTAGTGCCGATGAGAATCAGCTTTCTGGGCCATTGCCGTCTTGGCTGGGGAGATGGAATCAACTCGATTCGCTTTTGCTTGACAGTAATCAGTTTTCGGGGACATTACCGGCTGAAATTGGAAACTGTTCGGCACTGACAGTTCTCAGTTTAAGCAACAACAATTTGACTGGGGAGATACCAAGAGAGCTCTGTGATGCGGGTTCACGTACGCAGGTTAACCTTAATGGGAACAACTTGTCTGGTTCCGTTGATGATGTATTTTCCAAGTGCACTAACTTGACCGAATTGGATCTGGAAGATAATCAGATTAATGGCTTCATACCAGAGTACTTGGGAGAGCTTCCTAATTTGTTGATACTTAGAATTGACAAAAAGAGTTTAAAGGGTCCAATACCTGTTAGCATATGGAGATCCAGTTTGATGGAATTCTCTGCGGCAAATAATATGTTGGAGGGCCATCTTCCTGTAGAAATCGGCAATGCAGTTGAATTGGAGATGCTGGTGCTTAGCAGCAACAGGTTGAAGGGAAAACTCCCCAGGGAGATTGGCAATCTCACGCTTCTTTCTGTTCTGAATTTGAACTCTAATCTGCTGGACGGGAATATTCCAATCTCAATTGGAAATTGCATTTCACTGACCACATTGGACCTAGGGAATAACAGACTAAGTGGGCCAATTCCGGAGAAGATTGAAGATTTGCCTCAATTACAGTACTTGGTTCTTTCACACAATAATTTATCCGGGTCAATTCCTTCAAAGCCGTCCTTGTATTTTCGATCGAGTATTATACCTGAGTGGAGCTTTATTCAACATCTTGGAGTGTTTGATCTGTCACATAATATGTTGTCTGGTTCAATACCAGAGGAATTGGGGAACCTTGTGAACATAGTCAATCTTCTGATTAACAATAACATGCTTTCTGGTGAAGTTCCACAATCGCTTTCAAACTTAGCAAATCTGACAACCTTGGATTTGTCTGGAAATTTTATAAGTGGTTCCATTCCTCCACAGATCAGCTTGTCTTCTAAGCTTCAGGGGTTATATCTTGCGAATAATCAGCTGTCAGGTACAATCCCTGAAACCTTAGGTGGTTTGCGCAGGTTGCTAAAGCTGAATTTGACTGCCAATAAGTTACATGGATCAATTCCTCTCAGTTTCAGCAACTTGACAGAACTCAACCACCTGCATTTAAGCAATAATTAACTTGGCGGTGAGCTTGATTCATCACTGTCGCAAATGCAGAGTCTTGTGGGGCTTTACCTTCAGCAGAACAGGTTTTCTGGTTCCATAGATGAACTTTTATCCAATTCTGCTGCATGGAGGATGAAAATCCCTCTCCTGAGTCTCTCTTGCTTCAGCGGATTCGTATACCATTGCTTTATTCCTTATAGTCATAACCTTGGCTAGCAGCACCACCTTTCGGGGTGGAAATATCACAAAACAAGTAGGAATAGCCCTCGATGAAGGTATGTTCACATAATTTTTAAAGAAGGAAATTGGCATACATATGAACGTAGGCACACTCAAAGCAGATTCAACCCAACCTGTACTAGGAAGGATGCTAAGCAAGTCTGCAGTTATGCTAGATTGTCTCTCTTTAAGGCTCCTTAAGGAGTGGCATCTGACCACAACATGCGCAAAAGGAGAGCAGTAAATCCAAAGGAGTTCTATCTGACTGGATTCGCCTGCCTTCTCTCTCCAAATACCAAGATCTGCCTGCCGTCAAACTCCTATTGATAGGCCAGTGGACTCAAGTCATTTGTCGTCCCGGAAGACTTGGCCCACTTCCGGACATAGGAATTCCGAACTCATGGGACTGCTCTAGGAGCTATTACACGAGGATTTTTTTCATGAGCCGTCAAAGTTTTTACTTCTTACACTGAATAAAAGAAGAAGAAATACGACAAGCAAGAATCGAATTCACACGCCTGTGAGTCAGGCAACAAAGAAAGGAAAAGAGGATGGCCCCTTAGACGATTAGAAAGCTAATGGTTGGCGTCGGGAATGAATGGGTATACACCCGACCTAAAGCTTCAAGCTCAGAAATATCTTCTTTCTGATTCGTTGAATTCAGACCATAAAGCATGAAAGTCTTTTTCCTCACACTTAAATAGAAGAATGAAATAGTTGGGATCAGATAGGGAAGTGCTATCGGAAGCTCGGTACCACTAGTACGAGGAGTGTCCAAAGGACGAGAATCAAGCATGTCTGCACGAGAATCAAGCATGTCTGCACGACGCAAGAGATCTAGGGCATCTTTTTCTGCTGACGAAGGATAACAGTGCGACCCTGCCGATAAACTTCCATACCAATAATAACGTAGTGTAGAGGGCTGGCTCATCAATCGAGTACGGTCCGTGTGCCCTTTTTCTCTTAGTCGCTAATAGAAGAAAGCTGCACAATCATTGGAGTGCCCGGGCATATCAACATCCTATTCCTATTCCTCAAGTTGGACAGATTCTCTGAAAGTGATCGGACGGGTAGAAAAAGTCGAACGAGAGAGATCGGTAAACATAGGGCCCCAGATCGGTAGACGAGAGGACTTTGACACAAGCTTTTGAAAGCGATTGTGAAAGAAGATTCTAGCCTTCCTTCCAGCAGAAAAGATTGCTTTGAAAGCTTCGGCAGGGTCTTTTGATCTGTGCAGAGAATCTTTCATTCTTTTTACATTGGTTCTTATTAGGTAAAGAATAAACTGCCTTACCTTGACTTGAATGGAAGGTTCCAGTAATGCCATCCTCTTACTGAATATGGTCTGTCGCCTTGAGGAGATGTAGGAACGAATCCTTACCCAGAACTGACACTCGGTTTAAGGCACAAAAGATAGGATCGAATCCGAAACAATAGAGGAAGCAGCCTCTCTTAGTCAGGGCAATCGTACGAGGGGTCTGGAGCTCCTGAACAAAATTGAGTGAACCAGGCATTGGGCTCTGACACAACCTCTGAAAAAGGTTTGGGCTTTGGGCACAGTAGTTATTTCATGGATCGGATATGATAGAGCCGAGGCTAAGACTCCTATATATAGATATTTTGGGCGGCTTTGTTGTATCGAGTGAATGGTGATAAAGGTCTAACAGGAATCCTAATTCCCAATCGGCTTCATCAAGACCGTCCACTTTTGCCTAAGGCTAAGTCGTTGAAGTTATATTTTCTTTTCTTTCATGCTTACCGCAACTGACTAAACAGGACATATGGCCGGGCAGGACGGCTTTGCTTAAGACCGGAATGCTACCCCCGCTCGAACTCCAGAACCTCAGTCAGTGATTGCGCCATAACAGAGTGCTAGTGGGCCAGAGAGATATTGATTAATGATATTCATAGGGATTGCGATTGCACTTACGCTTGCTGCCAGCCTTGAACTTGAAGTGGATCTCCTATCTATATTCGAAAGCTTGAAGAGGGCTGATGGCTGATTGAAAGAAAGAAGTCCCTCAAGCATTGAAGAAAGAACAAAGAAGAGAAGTCAATCTGCAGATCTAATCAGCCAGGTACGAGACTCGTTACGGCCCGGAGTTTATGAGATGCTAGTAAAGGTCTTTCGCTGAAACCGAAAGAGCTGGATAAGTGGCGTAAACCCGGAGAAGAAGGGGTGGCCCCACCCTCTTCTTTACTGTCGAGCTTCTCTGCTCCATGTGGGAAGAAGTAAGCTTTGAGATATGCTTTTTCTCAGGGGAAGACCAGACCAGCTAAGGCTCCTATTCAAGTTTTACGAAATGTAGTAATAAAGCCAAAAGATGATATCGAGCGACTTTCTTTCCCTGTCAACCCCCAATTTAAAGGTTTTATCCCCGGGGTAAAACAGCTCGACTGGCAAGCGCAGGGTTCAATCAAAGCAAGGTACCTTGTTACGAGGGGGAATAAAACTTTAGGAGCTTACCCGGGAACAAAACGAAGTAGCGGGAACGAAGTAACTTTATAGTAGCGAGACCTGAGGTACTAGTAGCTAAAGGGTACACTTGAACAATCGCGGTGATTCAGTTCCTAAGTTCCCCGTAAAATGACCCCAAAAAGCAAGAACATTCAGCTGTAAACCCCTCTTTTTTGTCCGCAAATCAGTCGTAATTGAAAAGAAGATATCTTATGTATGTAATAGCAAAAGTAGGGTTCGGTGTAATAGCAAAACAGTCGTACTCTTTTCGGTCCTAATTTATAATCCGCTATCTTATACGATATTTAATAGCTGGGTTCGGGTAAGCAAGGTCTTCTCGAGCAGAGGGACTAAGCTTTCGAGAGGAGAGGTGCGGAAAGGACTGGAAAGGAGAAGGTCCGGAAAGGACTGTTAAGGAAGCTGCTCGGCCAGAGGAACGAAGTAGCTCTCCTGGAGGGAGAGGGGGGTAGTTGCCCGGAGAGGTACAACAAAGGCAGCTCGACCTGAGGTTGGGGTTCCGGCTTGGGAAGTTGCTTTGAAGCTTGCCCGGCTTTGAACTTTCTGTACTTTACAGGGGAAAAAGGAAAGGCGAGGAACGAAGTAGAAAGACCACCGGTTCGTTAGCGCTCCTCTGGTTGTACAAGGGACACTAGACAACCAATCTCGCTGAATAAGTTTCCAAGCATGACGAATAACGACCCCAAAAAGCTAGCAAAACTTGACCAAAACCCGCCTTTTTTCGATCAAATTAGATAATTAGCGGAAATCAGATACTCTATGATCTTTCTTTAGCGGGATCAGGCAAGATCGGTCTTCTAGAGGGGAAAGTAGCAGCTAGGCCTTGAAAAAGTTCGTTTTACCGTGTTTTTTTGAATGAAATTCAATCTGTCTTTTCTCTTGTTTTTGCATGCACGGGATTCCAGAAATGAAATGTTGGATTTAGCTCCGCTACTTACTAGTTTTGTTCAGGCTGCTTTCACCCCAGTTCGACGAATCTCCCATTGGTCTGGTCGAGCTGCTTTCGCTCCTTGTTCTGTCAAACAAGTGGCTTTCGCTCCTCCTCCTATAATTGCGTATATGAGATGAGCTATAAGGCTGAAAACAGTACCAAACCAAGGAAGGAATCAGAGTAAACAAGATCCGCCCTTCAAAATGGAATAGATTCATTCTAAGCTGAATTGAGTTACGTTCTTATACCCGAGGAAATTCTACTAGTGAAATGCCCCGTTAGAGTGACTCTTTCAGGGGAATTCCGAGAGCCCTTAGCTTAGGGGAATCCGGTTGGATCGAACGAAAAGCAGAAGTCAGAATTCCGCGATGGGATTGAACTTGAACGAGCAACAGACTTTCCTGAATGCAAGCTTCAAGCAAGGCTTTCTTTTCTTGTAGTCGGGGAAAGAATCCCGGGTTGATGCTGAACCAATTCTTCCATTCCCTCCTTCTATCAAAGAGCCAAACTGGGTATTCGATGCAGCGAATTCGAGAGCACATTGTGAAATTCCTCTTTCCACCAGCTGCTTATTCTCAAAGAGGAGATTCTATTCTGATTCAATTTAATTCACCGGCTATTCACTCACCAGAAAGAGTAAAATAATCAGTCCCAGAGCTTGGACATGTGTAAACAACCTGTAATAGCAGCACCTTCTTCTACTGCGGATTCTTCTTCAATGCTTACGCCGACAAGAGCTCTTTACGGTCGGACTTCTGTGGCATTTATCCATTACCCAGCTTTCAGTGAAGTTCCTTGCCTTCTTTTGGCATTTTCCTTCTACTCAGAAAACAATTCCCTTACGCTCCCTCCATAATTCCCTTGTCCCCTTCTCTTCCTTAGGCTTCCTCTCCGCAAAGAGTCTTTGTACTTTACCGTTTTTGTCAACGTACTGTACTTGAAACACAGGTGCAAAGTTGAAGGTACAATGCCGTTTGCATGGATCCAAGGCCTTCCCAGCAAAAGGCTGTTGGAAGTCTCGTTCTCGATCACGGAGCAAATTACTTCTGTTTTAAGATCTGCAATCTGGCACTTGAGGCGAATCTTGCCCATAGCTTTCTGAGACTCAGCGTTGTACCCTGGGTCTTAATGCTGTTCAGCTTCCTGGTGGGAATCCCGAGCTTCCTTACCCGGGTATAACATTTATAGCTTTCCCCGGATCTACTTGCACTTGTCGGAGTTTTACTTCACCAATATATCCTGAAGGGTACAGTGGACTATTATGGTGAAGGTCCCCTAGCAACAAAAAAGTCTTCTCGAAAAGAAAAAATGTGAGGTCTGGCTCCTACGCCTTCATCTTCTCTTGTATGCCTCGGTTCTCTTCTTGAGGTACATCATTCACTTGTATCTGGTGTACATGGGGTGCATACTTATCGGCTTCTGATAGAGCCTTGACACTTGTCGGATGTCAGGTGACAACCTCAACAAGGTAATTCTAGCTGGTACATTAGCTAGTTGTGCTAACAAATCATAATCGAAAGGCTCATCTAAGCCGGGCAATCTTTTCTTCTTCACCGTAGAGTTTACATTCTCGGGAAATTTTCGGTGGTAATCAAGTCCGGAGCGGGTTCTGTCTACATCATTTACACTGACTAGGGTCGGTCTCTCTCTCTTCAGAATCAGACTTTGAAGCCAAGACGGATATGGCACACTTACCATGTTACAGGACTGTACAAGTGAAATAGGCAAGCAATCTCCAAGTGTCATAGGGGTTCTTGCAGTGCCCCCGGACTGAGGAACCGTACAAGACTTTTCGACCAAAGGACAAGTCTGTTCCTGCTTCGTTTTCTGTTCCCGATTCAATCTTCACCTTTCCCGAATGAAGAAAGAGAGTGAAAGAGAAGATATCAGTGCAATAGGTACAGAGGGGAGAGAAACTGTCTTCGTTCGCTTCGGCAGAAGAAAGCCGAGAAAACAAATAGGAAGAGCACTATGCAAGCTTATAATTAAGTAATTCTAATTAAGTAAATATAAAAAAGCTATCACCACCTCGAGCAGTAAAACAAAGTCGTTATGGCTATGTTACTAACATGGACAACTATGAAAGGTATTCATTGACAGGAGTGACCGCTTTCTAGTCGTAGTTGGTACCGCCCCTGTTCACTTCAGCATGCAAGGAACACCTTCGGGAAGAAGAAAAGTTTTTCTCCTCTGCCAAGCTATCAATGCTTTATTCAAGATCTTTAGCAGTCGATCGTTCATTCTCCCTCCCCAGGAGCCATGTCCGTCGCCTTCCCTTAGAGCGGTGCTTACTTACTGATGCTCACACGTAGAAAGTACACTACCACTTCTCAGTCTACGTGGAGAAGAGAGAAAGGGTCACCTTACTCCCCTACTCCAAACAGAGCTATGGGGTACTTTGCTTTGGTAGTTCTTTCGTATTCAATATAATATCAGATTGATGGAATACCAAGAAGCCCTTGCAAGTCAAGTTGCCGACTCTATATCAGTGCAAGGGGGATTCTGGCTATGGCCAAGAAAGCTCTATCAATCTCAATCTATGTTCTCTTTTATAACGTGAGAATGCAAGTTTGGCTTAGTCTATAGGCACTTTTTTTCCCTCTGTCTTGATTGAGAAGCTTTCCCTCTACCCTTTGTAGATTAAGGCTGAGATCTACGCCATTAGGCTCATTTTCGATTCGTGTAATGACATAAATAAGGGATTGAAGTTTGGGTCGTGTGCTGTGTGCTTTTGCTTTATTCTTTGCCTTATCTATGAATTTACTTTCTACTCGGGGAAAGGGATGTGAGAATCGGAGAAAGGTACTCCGACTAAGGTGGGCGAGGGTCTTTCGGGTTTTTACCCATTTCCCCTACTGGTGTAAGGGCTTTCCCTGTCTCTTGGTCTAAGGCGAAATGCCTTTCCAATCCATCCGTCGGCGAATCAATCAGTAAATCAATCAGTAAGCGCCTTATCCTATTCGGGCTTCTACTTCTAAGCCTTCTGCCCTTTTGCTTTAGTCTTTTCCCCCGATTTTTCTTTCGCTTTGCACCTCGCTAACGCTAAAAGGATGATGTGCTTTTAAGGACTTCCTTTTCTTTTGAGGAAGTAAAGAGTCTCAAGGCAATTGCACCTTAGCCCATGGACTTAGAGAGAGAGAAGGAAATCAGGCCAAAAGGGAAGGGCAATGCACCCTCTCTGACCGGAATACAATCCAAAGACCACTTAGAATCATAGATCGAAATACGAATTACTTACTTTACTTTAAGGAAGACGGGCATAGGGACTGGACTGATAGCGCGGGCTGGCCTACTCGATGGCTTGTATTAAAATTAGACGATTGAAATGACAGCTTGGACTGCTAATGGAAAGCATTCTCCTTACTTACACGATAAGGGGAATGGGCCTTACCCTCGATCACCGACAGACAGAATGGATTACGAGAGGGCTTAGACCACTCGAAAGCTAGCACCGAATCCGAAGACTGGAAAGATTTCAAGAATAGACTAGCTAGCATACGGACTAGACTAACTGCTAGGGCTGGCCGTACTGAATGATAAGAACTGCTAAACCTCAGTCTAAACCTCAGTTCAGTGCCTAATTGCTTATATAGCACCCTCTAATAGAGGATATACTGCTGTCTTGATCGGACGTAATGCTCCCCCTTTCTCTACCTCCCGGACCCTTTCTTTATAGTTGAAAAAGTAGAAAAGTCAGGGATCCCTTTCATTCCGAAGATCGAGTGGCTATCGATGAGAGTAGAATCAGCCTCTGATAGAGGGCTAGCCCGATTACGAGGCGAATTCAGATAAGGTAAGGTCGGAGGTTCCATATGAGCATATAGGGACGATGGTTTACCCGGAAAGATCCTTTATGTGATAAAAAATTATCAATGTTGAGTTAAACTTCATCATGTGAAGGGGGAAGCGACTCATTTAGCTGACCGTCAGGCTAACTTGGGTGTTAGGCTGCAGTCTTGTAGTCAGTTGATGGGATGTCTTTCATCACTTTTCTCATATTTAGCCGGTAAAATAAAATAAAATAGACTAGTCAAATGAAAGTGGAGATTGAAGGCTAGAAGGCGCAGATAGGAGAACTGCGAGCACGGATTATAATCAATCAGAAGGCGAGCGAGCTGTGTTCACTTTCACTTAAAGCTTCAATTCACAGCCGAGGCCAGCTGTTCCTATATAGTAGTCCATCTTCTACCGGCTGAAAGCGGTGCGCTTTCTTTAGGAATCGTTTTTTTCTTTTAGCTTCATAAACCGGCGAGTCTACCTGCCAAAGGCAAAATGCTACATTCGTAATCTCTTGCCAAGAGTTTGATCTCGTGCCAAGCTGTGGTCTAATCTCTCTGTCCTTCCGTCCCCCCAATTAGCTAGTTGTCCCGTCCGTCGTCCAATCCCTCACTTCGTTCGTGATAGTCCATTAGTAGTCCCTACTGAGAAAGATAGCTGCAATCGAGCTAGCATTGAAATGGAAAGAGTAGAGTGAAAGTAGGACGAGGTCTGCCTTTACCCTTCCTGTTATTAGGAGTGGATTAGTTAGAGTCGGCCCGTTCTCTTGTTTCAGAAGCTAGGGCTAGGGTCAAGCAAGCCTGCCTCCATCCGTTTATTCCATAGCCTATCGAGCAAAGCCAGATCTGCAGCCAGTGACGATAACTAAGTAGTTAGTATAAGTAGTACTTTACAGGGATGATCCACTAGATCCATAAGCCCGTAACGGAAAAAAAGTCTTTCTTTTCCCAAACCTCGTTCGATCCCGAACTGCATTCAAAAATGAAGCAAGGACTTGGTTCTCTGAGCAAAGTAGTCTAGCCATAACCGCTACAGTCAAAAAAGTCAAGTAAGCGAGAGATTACCAAGCTAGAAATATGGTTTTGAGCTAACTTCTATGATAGGAAAGGTTTTTCCTTTGAGCTTTTCTATGGAAAGAAACTTGGCAGGAAAGACTCGGCTGTAAACATTTCCGTATAGAAAGCGACCGAGCATCCCAATGTGATCGCAAGTCAATCCCTCTCTTCACATAATGATAGTACTTCAAGGCCTAGGAATGTTATTAGCTCCTTAATATTAATAAGCGGAGGACTAGATAGCCCGCCCTAGGAATGAAAGACCTTATTCATATTAGGACTATTACCGTTCTGCCCGTTATCCACCTTAAGAATAAGAAGGCGAGAGTCTTAATGCTATTCCCTTGGACACGCGGAAAAAAGTGAAAAAACTCTTATAACTCCAACTGCGAGGGAAGCTTTATGGGAAGGCAGTCAAATCCCTAGTGTAAAAGCTTTATCCCACAGAACTCTCATTCGCTGGAAATATCTTCCTTCTGGAGGAGCAAAGACTCACGCTTTGCTTTGCTTTCTCATTGGAAAGACTTCCTGTCTCGTCTAATGGATTCTAAAAAGAATTAGAATGATCCTAAATATCTTACCTTATTTCCTACCTAATAGGGATGTCGCCTACTAGCCTAAGTCATCCCAATCGGGGATACTTGACTTGAAGAAAAAATTGGAGGAGGCAAAAAGTAAAAACTTACTAGAAAGATCAGGCATTGATGTAAAAGTAATTTTACTATGAACTCCTACTAGATGAACTAATAATAAAATGGCACTAGCCCCAGAAAACCTTACCCTTAGTAAAGCAGAAGAACTGAACACTGGCTTGAAGAGAACTAAAACAGCATTGAGGAACAGGTATTTGACTAAATGAAAATATTATGAGAAAATGCCTAAAAAGGCATATAGTTCAGCAGCAGAGGCAGAGTTTCTAACTACTCGACAAAGACATAGGGTTCCTCCTTTTCTTATTGCCTGACTCCGGCTCCTAGCCTAGATAGAAAAAGGGGTTTTATCATAGCATCTTTCACAGGAATGAGTTCCGCTAGTCCTAGGGTCGAAGGGAATCTCATTTCAAGATTAAAAGAATAGGAACAGGTGGCACCTTCCTCTAGTTCGAGAGTTGCAGGAGCTAGAAGAAGAAAAGCCAATGGCGCTAGACCGAACAGAAGATAAACTCGATCTGATGCCTTTTCTCCTACTTCTACCACTTCGACTGCTAGAAGGAATGGAAAGAAAGCATCGGCAAGTCACACATAAACAAACGGGAGCAACTTCAATCACTGAAAGAACGAAAACAAAGAACTAAACAAAAAAAGCTTCGCTTGACGCTTGATAAGACTTCCAATGATAGAACGATGAATTGAAAGCTAGGACGGATTGGAAAGATTATCATCCTTAAGGAATGTTTACGTAATGGACAGATTTTTTTCTACTGGAAAACTGAGACTGCTAATGGAAAGCGGTAATAGACTAGTCTAGACCACTTTTGCAATTGAAGTGAATCCCTTAATCCGAGTATAGGAGATTACGATTTTTTATGGTCCTACACCTGCACACATTCCCTGGCAAAAACAAAAACAAAAAGAAAGACGGACTTCAGCCCCCACATCATGATAGCTCTGGCACAGATCTCTTGGCTTCCTAATAAGTCCAATAATCCCATCACCCCTGTGATCGCATGTTTTCCCTGTATGGAATCAAAGGAAAGGGATAATTCACACTCAAAAAAAGACTAAAAGACTAAGAAAACAATGAACAAAATGTGCCATGACCTTTAGAGTCAAGAAGTTTCCACAGCCATACCTCAACTTTACTAACTATACTTGACTTGTGCAATGCTTAACACATGATGTATCTTACAAGAGAAAGCAAAGACTGAAACAAATCTAGAACTTGATTGAAAGACCCCTCCGTGAGCCCGAACCGAGCCGGTTGAAGAGAGCTTCCAAAGCCAGCAGGGATGTAATTTCTTTCGCGCAGGAAGAAGCTCGTTGCTCTTCTCCTCGTCGTGAAGCACATGGTTTTTGAAGGAGAAGAAGGCTCGAGCTCAATAAAGAGCTTCTTGGCCTAGTTCCTCTTCCTAAGCATAAGCACGGCTTTCCCGCCTTCCATTCCGGATTTGAAGTGATAGTGGAGTTTCCTAGAATTTCTCTTGCCCGGGCGTGGATTCATTCGTCCTAAGAGCCTGAGCAGGGGAGGGGATATTAGAACAATAGCTTCAAGCATTCGTGATTTGATCTTATTCTATAAGAAAGAATAGAATCTCTTTGTGATTAAATCGACCCCTCCCCAATCACTGGACTCTCTTTCCCGCAAAGCGTCTGCGAACGGATCCTCTTTTGTCTTAATTACCAAATCCCTACTGCCACCGCTCCTACCTTCGCCCTGGAATCGGTCTCCAGGCTAGAGAGCCATGCCATCTCACTCGGCTTAACAGAATTGTATGTTTCAATGCCTAGTTCTAGTAGCTAGTTGAAAAGACTGGTAATCCGAGTCTGATCTTTCCTGTAAACTCGAATCTCCCCCCCTTGCTTTCCTGACTCTCGAGCGAAGTTTGACTTGGCTCGGCCACTCTATCACTTAGGCTGGGATCTTTCTCTCCTAAATCCATTTACCGTTATTCGGGTATTGACTACGGCTATATAGAGAGTATATACTAAAATCTAAGCTATTGCGCTTGTTCCTTCAACGGTCAGAGTACCCGCAAAAGCAGAGTTCACGGCTTCAGAAGGGCAAACCGAACAAGCAAGAGACAAAAGCTTCTTCTCGGCATCTTTCAGAAGTGTATTCCCGGTACTAAAGGATAGCTATTCTTCCTTTTGCTACCCTCCAGTTAATCCGCAGTAACCACAGAAAAAGAAAGAGTTTGAACAAGGGCAAGCGAACCAGAGAAAGCATTTGAATAACGAGTTGTTGCCTCTATTTAAGTTCTTTTCTTCTTCACTCGATTCCTATTCTTTTGCAATCTCGGTTCAAAGAACTGGGTCACGGAACTCTCTTCCCTTCGCCCCTTGGCTACGAAAGACGGCTGTGATCCGCATCGAGAAAGAATGGAGTAGTCAATGTCGGCCTATGCAATGGTACACGAGTGCCGATGGTTCGAAAGAAAGAACTCTTCTCTAAACTAAAATAGAAAAGCAGCCTCCCTCCACTATACGATAGCACTGCTGCCACTTCTGAAGCTATCGGGGATCCACTTTTTTTATTATACCATACCAGCAAACTCAACTTCTTCCACTTGAACCATTCTCCTTTGAACAATAGTTTAAACCATTCGTTCAGAGTCGAGAAGAGTTCACATCTGATCTTTCAGAGACAGCAGGGGATAAGAGAACAGGATTCTTTCCCTCTCAGGTGGTGATCTCACTTTCGAAAGAGAGTCTTTCCGCGGCATAATCCTAATATGTTGCTTGGCACGGTATTCTCAATCTTAAAGGTCTTCGCGCGGCCTCCCCTTTTTGTGAGAACATCGAAACGTGAGGAGTGAATGAGCTCATATCAAGTGTAGTTCAGGGTGTAAAAAGGATAGAATCCAGCCGGGAAGTCAATCTGTAAGATTTCCCTCACCACTTCCGTTTCATAGAAGGATAAGCTGGGAGCTAATAAGAAGAAGGCTCGCAAATCTTTATTCCCTAGCCCTGCTCCCCCGATGCCTTCTCCCGAGAATGAGAAAACGAGAGTGAAGGCCCCGAAGTGAACTGAACTCTTGGACTGGCTGAAAGGGAAAAGGGAAACTGTACAAGGCATTTTTCACTCGTTTACGAAAGCAGTGTCAAAGGAAAGGATTGTTGCACTCAACGATCAATGTAACTATTCCAACTTGTACTATAAGGCACTCAATTACGTTAGGAATTGAGGAAGTTTGACTCTGATATCTCTATGATGCATATCCGGTGTAACAACTACTAAACTACTATATATATATATAGAATGTAGCAGATCAGCTGCTCTTAGCTTAGTTGTATGTGGGCTTCTTTCACAATACTCAATGAGGAGATATGATTCACACTTTTCTATTTGGAGTTGTGTTTTCGGGCAGAAATCGCATCACATACGAATTTCCAACACATCCCCTAGTTTTGAAGGGGGAGTCCTACTAACTAAAGTAAAAAAAAATCCTGTATCTAATTCGTATTCTATGTTTATGTGATAGAGGGAAGGAGAACGCACTATACTCCTTCAGTTTCACTAGTGGATCATTCGTCAGCGTAGGAAGGCCCACCGAGCGAAGCTCTTTCTTTTTTCACGCGATATTCTATTGCTGGATCGGGCGTTCGCCCATTGTCTTGCCTTATAATATATATATAAAGTAGCAGTCTTCTATGCAAGAAGAAGACTTAAATTAGAAAGAACAAACTTATATATAATATATACGCAGCGCAGGTGTTGTCTTGTTCTCTTTTCAATCGTGTGTTCTTAACTTGACTGACTCCCTTACTCTATTCCTTTCTACCTTTCTTATTGTTGAAAGAAAATTCAAGGAACTATCAGTAAGTAAGTGCCTTGCTCAATGCTTCTTCTTCTTATCTGTAGCCCGAAGTTGATGCTGCTTTAGCTGAGTAGCTCTACTCCTGCTATCTAGCTTTGAATCCAATCGAATAAATAGGAAGTAATGGATAAAGCAGAGGTTTTTTTATATCCATTAGGAGATTTTTGAATCCTGGTGATAATTGGCTTCCGCCAACAGTGGACTATGTTACAGATCTTCGAAATCGCTCTGTAACTCGACCGCCCGCCCAGTCCCTTAGCCAAGAAAGATAGATATTTCCGCTAATAAGTGACGTTACCTCTTTTCATACTCGATTTCCCATATGCTGATCGTGTGGTTTCTGGCAATCAAAGGAAAAGGTCAAATTTCTCTTGCCTTCCTAACTAAGAGTAAGGTAAGAGAGCGATAGTCAGTTGACCGTCGCTCTCTTACAGAATCATTCTGCCCAGGCTGGGGAAGCGAAAGGGCCGCCTTTATGGGGCTGGTGCAGGGACTCTGTCAGTCAACATCTAAATTGGATGATGGTCGGAATAAGTTTTGACCAAGTAGTTCACCACCGCACCGCTCAGGATATGATTTTTGCTTACATAAAGCTATGTTAAGTTTTTCCTTAATAATTCCCCACCTCCTCGAAGAACCCTTCCTTTAAAGTTAAAGTAAAGCAACCGAACCGAGAGACTGATTGATTCATTCTCACAGGACGGTGGCCAAGAGACTGATTGGACTGCTTCGACCGATTGGCTCGATTCGCTCGCTTCATGAAGTAGATAGGGACGGCGGCGTAGGCTTAGCAAGAGACTGGTTGACCTACTATTCGCACGTTTGGCACGCTTCATCCATTCTCAATCTGTCTATCCTATCTTTGTGATGTCAACTACCTAAATAAGGATAGGATAGACCGAGTACAACGAGGAAGAAAGTGCTTACTCTTGCGCTCTCCAAACGCCAGGGGTGGTGAGACAGAGCTGGAAATGAGCCCTCGTAGCTCAACGAGTAGCGAAACCAGTCTTGTGCTTAACACAGCTAGGCTGGGAGGGGGGCTCTTAGATACTCAATAGTTTTTCTACAAGAGATTATTTGAAAGAAAGACGGGACACAGCAGCAAAAGGGGCCTAGAACTTGAGAGAGAACAAAAGAAACGAAGGCATAAAGAACTAGAGCAGGAAGACGAGTGGAATATTGTTTTGTTGTATGAGCAGGTCTATTGGTTGGCTTTAGTAGCTGGAGCTGAAGCAAGCACTCTGCATACTGTATGAAAGAGTCATTCGAGTAGACACGTCAGCTGGTGGCATTCATCTAGGAGTGATGTAAGAGTCTTAGGTGGACAGGAGGGTGCCCCTTAATTGGCATGGTTAACCGATTATAGAGTGCGAGACCCGAGGGAATCCTCGGAATACAAAAGAATAAATGCCTCTGCGGACCTTTTATTTTAATAGATGGGAATGGGGATTTCCCTAGGATCTCAAAAGGAGCTCAGGTGTGCTCGGGCTCGGGGTGGAAAAAGCCCGGTCATGAGACCTGATGGTGCCGAACTTCCTTAAAAGAAAAAAAAAGGTTCTCTTGCTTTTTGTTTCCCCACCTTCATGCCCTCCTTCGAATGTTTTTTCTGAACTAGATATGCCTGCGTTGACATCAAAATCAACAGTAGAATCCACGTAATGCTTGAAAAAGAAAAAATTCTTAATGACCCCTAGCGGTCTCTTTCATACTCGAGGAAACCTGAATCCGTTCTAGGGGAAGATTTTCGGCTGTCACATCTGTATTCGGCCAATCAGAGTCTGGTAATACTTGGCGCGACAGCTCGAGTGATTTTACTGTCTTGAATGCTAGTATGGGATACAGGTAAGAAGGCATTCGATGCATCTCGGATGCTTCCTCTGCTTTCAGTCCAAATCCCAAAAGCCTATTCGATAGGTATCCTTTGACGCTATTTACTTCGATGCTTTACTACTCTTGAATGTTGGAAATCAGATTCTCGCTCAAAGCCTATTCTCTCTTATGGAGCTAAGAGGAGAGTTAAGAGAGAGAGCTTCCCGCCTGCCTTTATTTTATGAAGGAATGAAGTTACGGGCCGACCTTTTACTAACCTATCTCTGGTAGCAGTGAGTCTAGCTTCCTTTCCGTAGTGAGCTATTGATATCAGGTCTCTGGTAAGGTAAGCCTTAGGGAAGAAAGAACTTCTTCAACTAGCAAGAGCTGCATAGGCTTACTTTTATTCTACAACAACCAGGGCTTCTTCTTATTTCGTATTGTGACAAAGCGATAGGCTTTCTTACCCGAGGATCAATTCACTGGCTTGGCTTTGCCCTTCTGCTCCGCCTTGGTGCTTGGTTGAATGCCTGGGCAGACTGACTTCAAGGAATGAAACTAGTTACGTTCCTCAGCCTAAAAGGGAAGATCAGCTCATAGATATTGCTTTTCCTTGATCAATCTATCATAAAACCTTTTTCCATCGTGTGGTTGTCTGAGCCAAGGGTATCCGGTGGAAAGAAAGAGTGAGAGTTGCTTAAGAAGGACGAGAAAAAGGGTGAATCCCTTAACTTAATGGAATATCCCTGTTCGAGTTCGTATTCAAGCTAAAAAGTCAAGCAATATCTCGATCTGAAGTCTTATACAGTCCTCATACCACCATCGCCAAGCCTTGAGTTAAGCACACAATCAGTGCCAAGTACCTAGTGAGACTTCGCCAGAAAGATTGATTAATGCTACCAACGCCATTACCTTCACTGACAAAGACCTACCTGAAGGTGGAAGTGATCACAACAAGGCACTGTACATTACAGTAATGGCTTGTGGAAAGACAGCCCCAATGGTACTCATAGACAATGGCTCAGCTTTGACTGTCTGTCCATTAAAGGTTGCAAGCTGTCTGGGCTTGAGGCATCAGATTTCACTCCTTCAGACAAGATTGTTAGAATGATAATACCTAAAGATAGGTCTTAGGTGTAGCCACCTTGGATGTGAGCATTGGACCGACGGTCATGAAAATACCTTTCCAAGTAATAGATGTTCCAGCATGTTTTCCAAGTAATAGATGTTCCAGCATGTTTTTGTTTTAATCTCTTACTTGGCAGACCGTGGTTGCACCAAGCGGTGCCATCCTCTGTGCACCAGAAAGTGAAATTCCCCCTCGGAACTTTCCGATCGAGAGAAGGGACGTTTATAAATCTGTAGGTTGTGTTCAGTACGGCTTGCGAATGTGGCGAAAAGACTATGACGATGTAAACACTCCAGCTCAAGGAGTTTCTTATTGGGGATATCTTTCGCTTACTTATGTCTATGCCTATTCTCGTTGACAAACAGATAATAAGATTAGGTCGTAAATCAGGTTGGTTGTTGACCAAGGGAAAGCATGGGAAAAAAGAAAGGTGCACAAAGACGCTAACGCCCGCCCGGGTCAAGCAGTAGTAACTGATTGCCAGTCGACGAACATAGAACGACAACCACTGAACACAAACATATTTATGAGCGGGAAGTTATCAGTGTAACCATAAAGCTGAGTGAGAGTGTGTAGGAGGGCTATTGGGATAGGTCGAGTTCCAGCGGGGATCGGATCTTTTGATCCTGCTAGCGAGCCATTGCTCTTATACCTTTCGGTAGCAGAAAGATCAGTCGGGTGTGCTCTCGGGCAAGATGACGAGTCGCGAAAGAAGGAGCAATCTACTATCTCAGCCGAAGACTGGTAGATTACGAGACCGGGTATTCGCCGTTAGAAAAAATCTGTCTCGCAGGCTACGCAAAGACTGCGCCACTACATGTTGGCACACCCTGTGCTTCTGATTGCGCGTATGCATCCTCTCAAATAAATACCTGTTCGAGAAGCCTGCCCTTACTGGGAGAACTGCTCGATGGCTACTCCTCCTGTCCGATAAAATATGTCACCCCAAAAGCCAAAAAGGGGCCCCAGCCAGCAGGGAATTTCAATACCCGGAATAAAGTAGAACCCCCCCCCACCCATTTCTGCCAGTACCCCCCCACACACTTTTGACAAACCAATAAAATAAAACAATCCACAACCTCACTCTATGCCATTTTAACAAGGGAAAAGACCATGAGCTCCTAATACCAGTCCTTGCACACTGGCATTTACAACTTGAAAAAAAAAGGCTGTTATTTTTGGCCAACTAAGAACTCATACGCAAAAGTACAGATAACAACCCTCTTTAGCCTTAACCCTTGGGGCCCCAGCTGATCGGGTGGTGATTGAAATACCAGCAAAGGAAAAGTAGAAGACCTAAAAATTGGTGGATGGAAAAATCATTACCAGCAGGCGCTTGGCGGTAGGGTAATCAATACCAGCAAAGGAAAAGTAGCAGTAGCAGTACGCCCAACCAATTCGCAAAAACAAACAATAACACACTCTCACAACACAAACAAGGGGGGGAACCTTTGCTCCACCATACGCACCATCTAATCCCACTCCTATTCAGGCCAGGGCAGCTGTTTCAAACTAGGGGCAAACAGCAGATCAGCAGAGATAAGTAAAAAAGCCGTAAACGATAAACAAAGAACGAATACTGAAAGCAAGGCGGGATGTGGACTTCTTTACCGGATTACACTGTAAAAAGCACTTTGAAGTATGAGCCCGCAAACCCGATAACAGGTCTTGAGAGTGAGTAAGTCAATGATATTCAAGTTAGCCGAGGTAAGCTTTACCGGCTCAGTAATTGGTGGCCTTTCCTTGACTGAGTGGATTCTGTAATCCTAAGTCCAGTACTCGCAGAATTGATATCGCAAAGCGGCATTCATCTAGTTGAATTTAGTTACCTAGTTTAATTTAGTTACAGAGTTTAATTTTCCTAAAAGCAAACCAATGCCCGGTCCGGGCGAAAGCACTTTTCTTTTTTACTCCCGCTAACAAGACTCACCTTAGAAAGTGATCTACGGCCGCTCTCCGGATCAGTCGGTAGGAATGGCTCGTGATCGTGCATTCAAAGAAATTCCCTTTGGCACTTTAGAAAGATTCTTTGGGTAGGAAGGTTTCTCAATTCGACATCGCCCGCACCCTTAGCCTTAAGCCCGCACCCTTTGCCTTAAGTTTTATTTCAGGAACGAGTCTATTTTTCCGGAAGGAAGACTAAGAACGCGGGTAAGAGTCCCCTCATCTGGCTCTCTGCTTAAGTGACTAGTTTGACTGGGTTGAAATCGTCGATAAGCCTCGGTCTAACTTTTTTGTGACTAAGCAGCCCGCCTAAGGAACCTGAGACCACTTCGCTGATACGCCTTCTTTACATACGATTGATATGGCCCCAAATCTCACAACGAGAGGGAGATTGTTATGCTGAACCCAGCCACTACTCCGGTGGATGTCTGTCTATGAGTTAGCTCTTTCTGCCTCCGAAAAAGCAGAATCCGAATACGACTCTCGCTAAACAAGAGCTTTTTACTGCTAAGCTGATCACAACTTCATATTCAACAACAGCAAGAAGACGACTGACGTCCGCTGAAAGCTTTGAACATTCGCTTTTTCTCGGGTTCGGTTCCTAGCCAAAAGGCTCTCGCAGTTCTTGTTCTGTAAGGGCTTGAATTAGCGTGAGAAGGCGGTGAAAGGCTATTTGAGCTAGAATGTGAATGTGCTTATACAGGGCTACTCTTTCTAAAGGAGGGAATCCGTATTGCCAATGCTTGAGCAAGACAGCTTAGACCTATTAGAGCGATACCAGAAAAAGGACATAACATAAATCGATCTCTTTAAAGACCGGTAACCAAGCAAGATAGAAAGAAATGACCGATTGCCGTACATAGACCGATGAAAGTGAAAAGATAGAGATTAGCCTTTGCGCATACTGATACAAAGAGCCGATATTGGCGATATTTAGGAAGAAAGTAAGCAAGACTAGCTTTACATTACGAAATACCAGTCGGGGAGTTCGAGGGAAGAACCCGATCTACGGCCGAATGGCAAGTCGTACGTAAGCATACACACTTCGAGCAGAACTCAAAGCGATCATAGCGCTGATCCCCTTCCCAACATAGCCATTCTTGCGTCCTTGTTTTGCGAGATTTAGCTTTCAGTTCGTAGAGTGGATCAAAGATGTGTTCAGCTTGATTCGTTGGTGCAGTCACTTCGTCAATCTTATGATTGAAAGTCGATTCCGCCTACACAAAGAACGTAGTTCTTGCTTGGTGAGTCCCTTCGTTTGCTTTGTGTGCTCCTTCGCTTTCTAGTAGCAAGATCAGGCTTTTGGCTTGAAGATTGAATCTGAGGTCTGCTAGTGCTTGAACGACTGCATTCCAAGAGGAAACTTCCTATGGTATGGGACTTCCTATGGTATGGGATGGTCCCCTATTGATGAATCAAATCACTCGAAAGAAAGTCATTTTACCGACAAATAAATATCTTTGGAAGCGTTACCAGCCTTAAAGGAAGGAAAAGAGATCAGGAATGAGCTTTAATTTAATAGTTCTTGACAATGGTCAAATCTTGGGGATCATAAGGATGAACACTCTCCAAAAACGAGACTAAATAAACCTTCTTTACATGCCAAAGAGAGGGGGGTGCAGGTATATACTCAGCAGATAATAGATTGTGTTTCAAATCATTTAAGTAGAATGAAGATATAGGATATATATACATTTTATGCAAAAAGTCCATTAAAGAACACGGATCAAGGAGATCCTTGTTATACCTATAATGAGCATAATACCTTTTATTGTGGATACAAGAACATAAAGAAGAACCAAACATCCTGAATGAGGATTCAATACTCGAACGCGCCATCGTGAATGAAGATAAGTTTGTCGAACTCATTGAAAGTGTGTTTAGCATTAGAATATCAGTCTTTTTCATCATCATCATTATATTATTGCAGTACATTAATGGCACGAGAAACGTCAGGTACCAGACCCATCGCTAAAAAGATGGTTACCATCACACCTAGACCAACAGCCTTAAGCACTGGTCCACTTGCTGGAATAGTTATATCGGCAAAAGGACACTCACTTTTAAAGGCAGAGTCTATAATTTGAGAAACGTCTTGAGTTTCAATAAAAGATATTTTACGAAACCCTGGCGCAATAAAATCCATATAGAAAAAAGGTGAATATGACTCAAAAATAGTATGAAACATTGGATTCGTAGGTTTTTGATCGCCTGAGCCAGGCTCAGTAAAAAACCATACTGTACAACCTATTCCCAAGTTTACTAGAACCAAATAACGCCCGGACATTCCGTCATAATAAGTCATTGATTCAACCAAGATCTTGGTTATCTTGCTTGAGCCATCGCTTATTACTCCTCGTAACCCTGCGCCAGAACAGCAAAAAGAAAGGAAAGCATCGACAGATGATAATGTACTAGAAGATAAGCCCACTGATTGACTTAAAAATGTTATTCTTTCTAGCACTGAAGAGGGGAAAGAAAAATCTTTGTATAAGAATTGAGACTGTCCCGTAAGAAAGCGCAAACCAATTCCCGTAATAAGGTCGTCACACTGGAATGAATCCATCAAATCCTTGGGAAGGTCAATAAATGGTGTTTGAAGTTGATCAATTAAAGCCTTGCACCGAGGAGATG
Source organism: Euphorbia tirucalli (assembly GCA_039660915.1). NCBI lineage: Eukaryota > Viridiplantae > Streptophyta > Magnoliopsida > Malpighiales > Euphorbiaceae > Euphorbia > Euphorbia tirucalli. The sequence continues at coordinate 710,652 of JAZDXJ010000011.1, forward strand.
GTGTCAAATATTCTATGAAACTATTAATATTTTAACTATAAGACAAAGGGCGAAGTATCCTCATAGATGGTTGCACAAGATATCTAACAATAGGAGTATTCAAATTTCTAGAACTAGAAGATGATTCACCATTGTCCTTTTCATCAAGTGAAAGTTCATCGAACTCGGAACATAGTGCAAAGATTTGATGATCTTCAATCTTCTTAAGGAAACCTAACCAAACAGAGTGATTCATATGAATATTCATCATAATATAATGTGTTCATTTTCTTTTTACCGAAATTACCTATAGAAGATAAAATAGATTCGTCAGTTCTATCAGAACATTGCCATATACTCTTTCTATGTTACGCTCACTCGAGGGCTATCATGCACCTTTTTTAGTTATCCCTACATTAGTACTCCTGTTTCAGTCATTCCTACATGATTCCAGACATTCGTCGTGGGAATGCACCAGCTTCTTCCGATCCTCTCCCGATAGAAAATAAGCACTTATTCTCACCTTTACTTTTCTTGGTTTATCTGTTTATAGCTCTAGAAATGTATGTAAAATTCCAGGATAAGGCTGAGAAAAGTCTCCTTAAGTGGATCAGCCACAACACTCCTCTTCGACTCCTACAGGCCTGGGTTATGTTGACCCTCGATTCCTCTGTTTATCAGCGATAGAGGCAGTAATGCAGTCGTCAACGCTGCTTACGCAGTAAGGTCTGATGATGCCTTTTCTTAATCTATAGATCGAAATGGTTGGGATGGATCACTCCTGTGAGATTAACCGATCTCAGTGTGGTATTTCTATGAATATAGGATCTTCTTCTTCTTAATAGTGAATTCATGACATACCTTTGCAAAGAAAGCACGATCGATCTTTGACTTTGATGTTCTTCTGGGGAGGGATTTTAAGTCAAGCAAGCTGTGGGCAACCCACTGAGTATTCTCTATACTTGTAGAGGAACCTACATCCCTTCCTTGATTGAGAGTCGCATGGTAAAAAGGAAGCATACGTCGCTCTAGCTTCTCCATGATATTAATTAAGTACTTATTCGCAATCACAAGTAAGAAAAGTAAGCGATTCTTCCTCCAAGTCAAAAAGGTACTGTTGGGAATATCATAGGTATTCGTTCTATTCCCTTTCTCGGATAAAAAGATTGATTGAATACGATTAAGAAGACCCTGTTCGGTGCATAGTCAAAAAGAAGAGCATAGCAAGCGGATTGGCACTTACTTAGGCAGCACTTTTTAAACGGAAAGCTCGCGAGAAAGAGGTTTAGCTGGTCAGTCCGATCAACTTAAGAGTCATTTTATGATCTTTCAACAAGCCAGTTAAACTCCGAGGGTGACTCTTTTGATTCGGTTAATGTTCCAAGTTCCAAGCCTTCTCTTCTCACTCCATTGCGATCTGAGATTTCTTATAATGACGATGATCGTTTGTTGGGTGATTTAAGGTCTCGTCTAAGTCTCGGGTTTCGATCGTGGTCCGCTGTACAAAGAATATGCATAGGTTGTTTTTTCAGCTTCCATTTAGCTACTTAATTTACCATATCATAAAAAATTTCTTTGTAAGGATGCCACAGTGTTTTCTTACCACATTTCCTGTGCTTTTCGCACATCCTTATTCTAAGTTTAGTTTTTACATCGAATCAATCCGGATCGAAAAGGACCAACTTGTTATTACGAGGTTTGTCTCGGAATTAGTATTAAAGTAAAGTAATTTAACCCCTTTGTAGTAGTCGATTGGGAGCATCCTAACTAACTATATAAGTACGTTGTCAGTCAGTAGTACACTTTCAATAGCTGCTCCCTGGTCCGGTTATACAGCCTTTGGTCGAGTTCGCTTCTGCTCCACTTTCTGCGGATAGGAAGAGCCAATACAAAGCTAACACATCTTAAATGGGAACCCTGATCTAGACACAGTAGGATCAATTGAGTTAGCAAATCTAATGTGCGTGCAAGCATCTTTTTCCTTTTATTTTTAAAATTTCACTATTGCACTATTGAAATAAAAAATAACGTACAATAATGTTATCTTCTTGAAACACTAACCCGGCCAAGACTCACCAATAAGGTAACTCCACTTTTTGCTTTTTAGAGCAAATCCGGTTACAATTCTCCACTCGTGCCCCTGGGTATGTGATCTTCAAAAAAGGAATCTACCCAATGAAATCCTCCCAGCGCGCCTCAATCAGATCCATAATTACTCTTGCTTGTGCAGGAGTAACTAGAAAACTCAAAATTGCAATGCAGTTGTCAACTAAGAACCACCGGAAGTCCATGCAAGCCGGGCTGACATTAAGCAATCAGATACCCCCGGCCTGAAATCAAAGACCCAGTCAGGGATAGAGTCGAGAATGACATTCAAAAGAAGTACTCCGGCTGGCGATCAACAAGACCAAACCTATTGTTCGGTTGAAACTACTGAGCTAGGTAGCGACTCCTTTTTGATTACTCCTTTGTTGTGCTGTTGGGAGATTCCATGGTTGGGTACTCCGTAGAGCGAGTGTTCAAATTCAATATAATATGACTGCTGGCGTGGTAAGGTAGCAGGTAGCTAAGACTAGAGCAAATCTGCTAGTGAGAATCCTCAATTACCTGGGTTCTTTGAAGACTCATTGCGGGCATTCCCGGAAAGGGAGTACAAATCTATTGAAATAGGCGCAGTAGCGGTAGTCCTTCTTCTCTCTTCAGCTGTTGCTTCTACCGCATTAGAATTAGATGAAGCCATAGATGCTGCTTCTCAACCAAGGGATTGGAAAAGAAGACTACTTTGTTACAGGCTTCTCTCGATTGCTAAATCCAAGGGCTAGGTAAGAATCTCTTTCTTTCTCGTTGCCCGGAGTACCTCTATCTCTATTGCTGGAGATTCGGACCAGTTAGACTGAGCTGGTTGGCATTGGTTGTGGGTCTCCCACGGGTTAGTCTATTGCTTTAGAATGGGTCGCATGAGAGAGACCAGGGAGTCTTTCTTTGGGTGTTCCCACGGGTCAGCTCCTCAAGCGATTGGAATTCTCTTTCAAATGACCTCGCGCCTATGATTCATCTGCCAGAAAAGACCTCTATCAGATCAGAGCTCTAGTTCCGCTGTTGATTGGGTCACATGAGACTTGCTTTCATAGGGATCACTCACGAGTTAGCTGCACTCTGAAGTGCGCTACTTTCTTCCTTTCCCGTCCATGAACAAGCTGATTCAGCTTCGTCCGCATGCATATCCGACTTGCTTTCCTAAGAGCATTCTTATGCCTTCTATTGCTAGTTTGATAGTACCTGGCCTGGTATTGGTGCTTTCAACTGACTTTTCTCTTTCTTCTCTCGCAGCCCTTATAGAAAGCCTTCTTTATGATGAGTCACCTGTGCTGTGGGAGGAAGGAAGCTAGGCTTCTGGCTTTCTTTGCGCTAGTAGGCGCCATTGGTGCCAGTCGTCCCCATTCTTTCTTGATTGCTAGGCGCAGCCTGACCCGCTACTTCTGATTATATAATGGCTATCGAATGCGCTGTTTTGGAAGAGATTTAGGAGAGAAAACAACTCATTTGTCTTCTTCTTTCCGCGGTCTAGCTATCGTAGCCCCCCCTAGCTAAAAATTCTGACGTGCTGACTACGGATGGCTTTGATCAAGAGCCTCTTCTGCTTCTGTATCTGCCCACGCGGAGTTAGTATGAGCTTCATCCTGAAGTTCGAATCCTATGCTTTGTTTGGTCTATCTATTTCCCTGGTGGGCAAAGAGTCGCCCACCGTTCCCTCGCCCAAGATAAAAGACAGGCCTGTTCACGTTCACTGCGGGAAGCATCAAAAGAAAAGGCTCACCATAACTAATTTGTCTTGACTCCCTCCTCGGGGACACTAAGACAGCAGACTCGGCTTACATGACTTCAGCAACAGATTCGGTAACAGATGATTATTAGATGGGCATCGGTCCTTGCTTTTCATAGTTCGATTCCCGGTTTTCATTTCATAGTTCGATTCCCGGTCATCTTCTAGCTTTTAGTTCTCTCTAGCGATTCTTGTAAATACCTCCCGATCACCGATCCGGATGAGGTTCATGAAGTGAAGCTCTAAATAGTCTATTAATTATCTTATTCTTTGACAAAATATGTTACAACCAATTAACAGAATCTACTTCAAACGTAGCGAGGAATAGAAGATGATGTTTCATTGTTATTCTTTTTTATGTAATTTATACTAAAATACCCCTATGTTTAGCTGTAGGCTTGAACCCCTATTCCTGTCTTAATGGTATAGCTCGAGTCCGTTGGAGTATCTTGCCAAGTACTACCTGGTTCTATCAAACCATAGACGGACCTATAAGCACATAAGCCTTTGCTTTTGGGTAACATATGATGTCAAATCATAAGAATCACAGGATGGTTCCTACTAGCTCTCCCCTTGCTTTGCTTTCGGGCGTCTCAATCCCGTCTAAAGAAAAATCCACAGAAGTCTCAGTTCAACATCTTAATGAACCAGGCCGGCCGTTAAGGATGTTGAGATTATCTGGTTTCGGAATATGCATTTCAAAACCTTTGTATCTCGTACCCTTTTGCCTAAACTCCGGTGATCTAGCTTTGGCTTATGCCATTACCCCTAAACCCGATTCTTCTCTTTATCCGGATCCTTATTCTTTTTGTGACTTCTTTCCCTACCGGTGATGATGTTGATGATAGATATTTTCTTTCACAGTTCTACTCCGGGACTGCTTTTCTTGCCTTTCTTGCATTACCGGATTGATTGCTTTTCTGCAGGAATATAGGTTACTGCAGCTGCAAAAGAATCAGGAGCAGCCTCCTTTTGAAGAAAAACAATATTCACTCAAAAGAAAGCTTCTAAAACAAGGTAAAAACTTCACGGATTTCATCAGGATTAATAGTCATAGGAAAAGGTACACTCAAACGAAGAAAAGATCTTTTTTGCATAGTTCTATTTTTCATATTTTCAATTCGAATGTTTACTACATTACTTCCTGAAGGTGTGCCCTTGCCCCCTGAGGGCAAGGTAGGAAGGACCTTTTATGGGTATAATTCATGTTCTCCACTCAACAAGGTACTGGATTAGCTTCCGGCGGAATCCGCTTGGATTTCCATTGAGACAAGAGATGATGCACGCTGAACTAGGATGCTAGGAAATGGCGTACTTCGACACCTGGCACAAAGAACTAAAGTGCCGCCTGCTAATACAGTGTATTAGAGTTCGAGCAAGAGATCAAGGTTCGGTTCGAGCTAAAGCTAATTCAGAGTTTTCGCGGGAAGAAGTACGGTCTCGGACAGCTCATGATGAACTATTTAATCCTTCTCCATCCGAATCCGTCTCAGTTCCAGGTATTGAAGCGAAAGATGACTCGACCAGAGCACCCTGGGATAAATTTTCCACATCAGTCTAAGTGGTGGAGGTATCAGCCCAGGCATGAAGGCAAGGCCTACGATTAGAATAGAATGCTGACTTCTAGTTTTTAGACGGCTCTTGATGAGCCTGTGGTCTACACAAAAGTAGAAGGGAGAAAGGGATCAGAATGAAAGTACGAACCCATATGTAAACAACCACAACAGGTCATGATTTCAGCGAAGAACTGGGATTTCATCCCCGCTAGGTATACCTGGGAAAAAGAAATCCTTTAAATAAGCTTGAACCTCAGGATCAATGCAATTGGATTTTATCCCGACTAGAAAGATTCCCCTTCTGTCCAATCCCCGTGAATAGTGTCCCCCACCTTCAAAGAGAATCAATAACATCTTCTCCTACTAGGAAGTAGGTTTCGAAGCAAAAGAAGAGTCAAGAAAGGTAGAAGCCCCAATAGCGGACGGTGGAAAGCTGCCTAGCCACATGCATTTGAATTCCCAAGTGTGAACATGATAAATGGGGATGAGCAAAGGTCGACAGTCGCGAAAAGGAAGGCAACCGCACCTGTAGGAGGCATATTCCAGAAATATAAAGTCAGGATAGGATTAAGCCCGGTCCATCAGATAGAATCAGATCTCGAACAACTGAAAGGCCAAATGAAAGAAAGACTCTTAAAGTACTATATGTAGTCTCATACCCTATAGAGAAAGTACAATATGTAGTCTCATACCCTATAGAGAAAGTATTAGTCGCGTTCTCAAGGTTTCATACTTGAACTTGAGGGTTTAATCTTCCTTTATACTTGGTAGTGGCACTTAGGGCAATCCCAAGAATAGGTGGTACTTAGGAAAATCCAACGAATAGAGACGCAGACAGCCATCTTTATAGGATATGACCACAACCATTACCTGTAATCGATGGAAAGCTCTATATAGAATAGAAAATCTCAGTCTAGCCTAAGGCTTAGCCAAGACTGAGATTTTCTATTCTATGCCGTTCTCAAGCGTATGTCTTCGGGCTTCGGCTTTCTAGTAATGTTAACGAGGACATTTCGTGCAAGAGTTAGTATAAAGAAATGATTGGCCGAGGTTGCGACACCTTCGATGCGGATGCTTTTTCAACTTATATGTGGGAGAAGTACGCGAAGAAGTGCCATTTTCATAAAGATGAACTTCGATGCTGATGCTTTCTTGAACTTATATGTGGGAGAAGCACGCGGAGAATGACAAAAAAGACCAATGTATTAAGATAAAAAAGCTATCCTCATGATCAATTCATATCTATCTAACTTCTTAAATAAATGGAAGATAAATAATGACAATCCACAAAAGTCTCCTAATAAGAATGATATATGCTATTACCCATCACTAAAGATAGGCTGTCATCAAATGCAATGCATAAGCCCAATTCTTGCTTCGTTCTTGCCTTCCACAAGTCCAACCCCACCTTCCCCTGCAGTGGTAGTTTTGAGGGAGCAAGCTCTTTCAGATACGGCTGAAATTGTACAAAAAGCACTAAAGAGAGATAGAAGTGTGAAGAGTCGAATTCCTGTAAACGAAAGAGAGATGAATAAAAGTCGGAAAGAAGGCATGAATATCATACATAGGTATCACTTTATGTGTCTCCAACAAATGCTATGATATCTCCGGAAATATATCGCTTTAATCCCCTTCGGTTGCCTCAACCTAACGCATATGCTCGGAGATATAAAATATCTCAACAGAGCCACGGGGAGATATTCCGGTTACATCTTATTGGGATAATAGGTAGACAATACCTTCCTTCATTACTAATTGGTTTCTATATATGGAATTCCTTTGTAGCACCTGACTTGGACTTGGGACTGACTACTAATGCCTTCCTTGACTTAAAAAATCCTATTACTTCTACCGGTCACCCATATATAGATACAGGTGGAACCGGCTCAGGAGCAGTTGATGTTAATAAGGCTGCAGAGGTTGTCTTTTCTCAATCGGTGGATGATGTCTCTAATCAAGAGGCTGTGCTAGAGGATAAAAAGAGTAAACTTGCGCTTTATATCTCTGGTATTCTACTAGCAGCTACTATAATAACATTCAAGATGGTTATTACTAAGACTCATGGTTAACGTAGTAATCATTCATGAATACGTCTTTGCCAGAGCTAGGGAACCACAAAATTATCTAAATATAATAATATATAGTGCTTGCATATGAAAGTAGGAAAGTCCCGAAATTCGGACCACTAGAAATCGAACTTGAGTAACCTTATTTCTTAGAATTAGATTCTATTTTTTAACTTTTTTCCAAATGTAAGAAAAATTTAAATGTTATAAAGTCCCCTCGTCGAATCCCATACCATAATGGGGAAGGTTGGACTAGACCTAGAACGGTCTCGCTTCTTTATTTATGTAATTAGTTAACGAGATTAGCTTCCCGTCCCGACATTCCTGACGAAAGGTTGGTACTATAGGAGCATGTTCAGAGAGTTCACACAAGATCCTTTCACCCAGAGGCACAAAGGAAGTAAGGGAACACACACCCAATGGGTAGGGATTGATTGTTTTTATAATGCACTTATCTCCCCGAGGCAGCTTCCTCAGCTATAAAGGAGGGGGTTCAGGGGGTGTCCCCCTGAGACTTGCCTAACAACAAAACAACCCTTATAACTCACACTGCACTACGTCTTCCCTGTCTGAAAGAGAAGTGAAGTGACCAATAGGTATTGGGCACGAAGGCTATAAGATAGGTTGCTTGACGATTAGAAAGCGAGCTACGGCTTGCCTTCTCTAAATATTAAAAGAAAGCGAGCGGAGGAGTTATAAAACCTTAAAATAAAATAGTTATAGAAGCCCGTTTAAAACCTTCCTCTAACAAGTAAGATTTAAAAACCTGACTCTAATAAGTCAGTGATAAATCCCTTTTTTCTCTTTATCTAATAATAAGGTAAGATATTAAGACACTACTATATGAGCTAATATATATATCTATATAGTATAGCATGACGCTGACTGGGAGTAAGCTGCATCTTCTATCTTCAAGTAACAAGATTACCAAGCGAGTGTAGTTAGGAGAACGAACAATACCTGTAAGAAAGAGAAGACTAGTTTCTTCCTAATACGGAGTGCTTGATCAGCTCTGCCAATGAAATGTATGAGTGTGTTCCCGGATTTTAACTTTGTTGCGAGCATATCCGCGAGATTAGGGCTAGGCATGTCACTTCTGGTCATGTGAAGCTCGAGAGTGTCAAGAAGTCATTTTTGATATCAAAGCATCTTTTGACGAATTAGCCTGAGATTAGGAAAGTCGACTTCAATCAGGTCTCGGGACTTTAAGTTGTGTCATTCTGCGCCTGCCTGATGGACTTTATGATCTTATTTTTATTCTGGACGTAGAGAAGGGCAAGATAGATCTTTTCGAGGACGAAATAGAGTTTTCATGGCGGGACAGTTCCACAGCAGATAGTTTTTTTATTTAAGCTAATACGATTTCTTCTTAATGATTATATGAAAGATATTCGTCTATAAAGTAGTAGAAAGAAAGAGAAGATTAAGCCATCGAGCCTGTAAACTAAAGCCTTGCCATTAAGTGAACACGCCATCAAGAGGGTAGCACCAGTGATCAGTCATATCGTCGATCTGTCATTGTGAGCTTAGAACACAGGCTAGAACAATTCGTCGTTTCATGGAGAGATTACTCACGATAGACAACACAACTAAAGGAAATCCAGAAGGTCCATAAACTTCAATTCGTTACTTTGTTGTAAGCTTTTATCCGCTTTCACTCCGCTTAGCACTTTCATTTTAAGGGAATCAAAGGGAATGAAACTACTGCGACTACTTGTACAATGTAAGTAGTACTGGAAAGATGAACTCCCGCTTTCCTCCTCCTAAATAACTAGAGAAAGGATCACTAAAAGACTAGCCTTTTCCATAGCTTTCACCGCCTTGATCATTTGACTTGCTTGACGGAGTGGGAAGATTCTACATTGACACTGCAACTAGAGGAGAACTCGCTGCAAGGGAATGGGAGTCAATGAAGGAAATAAGATCTTTATTTTCACTGGCGCATAAGCAGAAAACGCATCATCATAAGTAAGTTCATATCGATCGACTCCGCTCAGAAGGTTATCGATCAGAGGATTGAATCAATATCAGCCCGCCCAAGGTTTCAATCGGTACGATAAACCGATTGGCTGAGGACCAACAAAAGCAATGGTTAGCCCAGGCCTGGCCTTGAAATGCATTCTGCCAGGTACGACTTTCCCAGATACTCTCACTTTTTTGCCTGTGGTACGAGACCTATTGCGGAAACTCGCAAGTGATAATTATTTGAGAGTCGATCGAATAAAGCTCCTATGACCAGCCCGCGTCTTGTTGTTCGATCCGCTCTCCCTGTTGTTCCAGCTCCAGTCGGTGGTGATACTGTTCCCTTTGTTTGATCCAATGTCCCAGTGGAATAAAGAGTTCCTTTTTGTGGGCGTACGGAGACGGAGGCTAATAAGTCAGTCAAGGGCTACAGAAGAAGAAGAGGCCTTCTAGGTCCGGTCGCTTAGTGCGTTGTAGATTCTTATTCAAGCCCGGCTCAAACTACGATGCCAATCGATTCACGAGCGGCAAACCAGAGATATATCTCTCAAATGGAGAAGCGACGATTCGCCTTTAAGCTGATCAGTCTCTATTATCTAACCCGCTTCTTCCTACTAAGCCAACTCTCTGATTGAAGAAAACTCTTTTCTTTGCTCGAGATTAGCAATATGGAAAGTCTAGCAAGAAGGGTTTTTGAATAAATTCAGTTCAGACTGCGCTCCTGCCGCAAAAGAAGAAGAAAGGGCTTATCCCTCGGGTCAACTACCTTTTTAGCTTTAGCTTTAGAGAATCTAGTGAAAGCAAGAACCCGCTACTCAGAAAGAGTTCACTAACTCAGCCCTAAACAGATAGCGGAGTTAAGCTTACCTTTTGAACAGACTTCCTGCAACCGAAAAAGGATGCTTAAACCTTCTCCCTTCCGCTATAGATGAATGTATCGTGAAAGCTCTCTTCTAGGCGCTGAATACATCCATACGAGTGAACTTCGTTTCCTTACTCGTGAAGGGACAGTCTTTAAAGTACAGAAAGACGGAATAAGCAGGAACTTAAGTAAGCGCAGCGAAGCGTAGCGCGGCCGGAGCTAACGTAACGTTCGAATTCAGTTGGAATTAGGTGTGCCTTAAGAACAAGGGTGAACAGAGGCATCTATTGGATATTCCAACAGCTTGCTTGATTGATTAGGTAAGGAATTCAGTGCAGGACTCGGAGAACTCATAGCGGAGTTCGTGTTAGCCGGCACTCTGCAAGTGCAAGTATGGAACTATAATCCATTCTAAACTGCGTAATCAATCCCCTCTATGATCGATTCCGTATTACAGGCATAGCGTACCTTGCTGAACTTCGAGTACCAGCGGGAGGGACGACTGAGCGCGAGACTAAGGAAGAGCTGCTCGAAAGAGTTATCTCATCTCATGCGGGGGATCGCTTACTCCGCCACTAGGTGCCCTATAACCAAGGAAAGAGGGCGCATATCCCGCTATGAACCTGTCCATAGGAGCCCCACAGCGAGGGTAAACTGAGGGCTGGCCCCATGCATAGACTGGGGCCTATACACCTAATCCAAGTCCGTACTTTTGGTCCGGGGAAGTAGTCTCTCTGTTCGCTACCAGCTCCTTATAGAGCATTCCGGCATAGCAGGAGGGCGAGATCTCAGACGAATCACGGCATCTGCCGCAAAAAGAAAAGAAGATAAATTCCTCTATTCGGGAACCTATGGTCGCTTACACGTTAGCTTGCCGGCATAACAAAGCTAGTTGTCCCGAGGCTTGGTCGTCCGAGCGGATGCATAAATCTTCCTGAAGGGTGACCTGATCAGGACCAAGGTTAGATAAAAACCTGCGATCGAATCCAAAAGGTTTGCTATCGGGGTGAGAATAGGTATTTGGCTTGGCTTTGGGTGACATCTGAGGCTACTTCGGGGAATGGGGAATATCTGTTCTTCGGTCTTCCTTCTCTCTTCCCTCTTTCGAAGACGGCTATAGTGCAATCCCTGGGGAGTGATTCCCCATCATGTAGTCTGTACGGATTATGGGGTTTAGTGTGCTTGCTAACCGGTCCGAAGTTGGTGTCGTAAACTGGCAGCCAAGCTGATTATTCCTTAGCGAAAGATGGCATTTCGAAAGTTATGTGAAATCCGGAACGCCTGCGCCCGGAAAGGTTATTCATCAATTGGAATGTGAACCACCCGCACCGAAGCTGCGTCTTTCGGGTGTCATACTTCTTTCAGATAGAATGATAGAGAAAGAACAGAATAGGTGCAGCCCTTGTCATACTTATCTGGAAAGAGTGATTTTAGGTGGGATGACTAAATATCTCATGGGCATGATGAATTCCTACAGGCCTCTCATCTCTAAGAGGTTTGTAAAGGTTTGTTCTTAGGATGCCTTGTATAAAGATATGTAGGAGGAACCAAGACCAATACCTTACCCTCTTTCCGGACCGGGACAAGTAAGGCCCCTATTCCGTGCAGCTTTGCTTTGGGTGTGAAGTACCGGAATAAAGCTCTTTCGCATTAGGAAGGGACAGGCCATCTCTTTCTGATCCGATGAGTTCGGTCCTTGTTGAAGTTACTATAGGCACGTATCGAAGTAGCAAAGGAGGAAGCGTACCATTGAGGGGTTTAGGGAGCGTAGCTAGCCGAGGTAGCTTTGTCAGTAGCTGTCTTGTAAGCGCCGTACGTGACATATATCTGGTTTAGAGATTCTATTACTTAACCCGGGCAGGTAGTTCTGCTTCTACTGCTAGAGGAGGTATAAAAGGCAAGTTTAAGTTCTTCTTCTTATCGTTCCTGCCCTCACAGCGATTCCATCCCTGGCAGTAATCCAAGTACACATTCCGGCAAAGGGATTAGTTGATAGCAACTGCACGGTTGAGATACCTATTAATGCAATTACAGGATTTATTCCAGAAAGGCCTTGTAAACCCTTCTTTCTAGCGTAAAGATTGGCATGCTCATAGACTCACCCCCTACATTAGAACAGTAATTAACATCCTAATGCTCTAGAAAGGCCTTCATTGAGGCACAGTCATATGTGATATGAAAACGCTCTTAGTTCAGTTCGGGTCTCCAAAACCGGATGTCGTAGGTTCAAATCCTACAGAGCGTGACTCCGAATCACCGGCTGAAGCCGACTTTGTCTTCTTTACAGTGTGAACTAGTCTTGGTTCTCTAATTAGAAGCTAACCTTTCTTGCCTTAGGGAATAGCATGCTTATTCTGATGGTTTGTATCTTATCTAAGACCCCCGTAAGAGAGGGATGAGTTCCCCTGGCATAGCTTCCCGACCTTTAGGGAGAGGGGACAATATGACCAGTTCTAGTTGCAGCCGAGGTTCCGCTACAAAGAGCTGATTCTCTGGTTTCGGAAGATGCGTTGCTTCCTCCCCCTATCGGCCAGCTAATATAATAAAATATGCCCTGCCCTGTCTTCTCTTAGACCTTATTCCGCCCAAGGTCTCATAGCATAGCATTCGTCTTTATTCCGAGAGCATATTTAGCTCCTTTCATGTTCTAGAATCAGGTAGCTCAGCATCTAATCTAGTGAAGTAGTTCCTATCAGGAACTCTTTTATCAACTCTTACATAAGTAGCAGTTAAAGCAAGAAAAAATGAATTTATGTTGGTTGAGAATTGCTCGGGAATTCATTGAGAGTTACTTTGCCAGGTTCTAGGGGGGCTACTCTTCTTTTTTGTCGATCGAGCCGCTCTCCCTCATTCCACTCGTCCAGCCCTCTTCACGAACTTGTACAATCGATGCCACAAAGATAGCCAACTCTATTATCAAAGAAATAAGGAAACGGGCGACGATTTGGCACCAGATATCCGGAGGTGTGAAAAGAGCAGCTGTGAGAAGCGGAAAAACCATCAAAAAACGACGATTGTTCGTGGAGGTTTCCACAGAAAGACCCCTCGGTTCTGACAAACGGATCACAATTACAGGTACCTGGGAGCATACCGATGGAATGAACGAAATACGAACAGTTAACATAATATAGTCATAGATCTTAGGTTGTAACTTGATCATGAGCGAATTTTTTGATGTTGCACCCACGAAGTATGGAAAGTGCCAAACATTGGGAACTACCCGGGGAGGAGTTAGGAACAGGAACAAGGAGAAGCGAGAACCACTTAAATGGAGGAATCGATTGTATTTCGTCCTTTGTTCCCCATAGCAACTGGGGATCAAAAAGCACCAAATTTGATGACTTATTAAAGGAAAGACGAAGTAAGAGCATGCTATTGAAGACGTTGCAACATATGTCGGGGAGGCCTCCGTTGATTGTGTACAAACAAAATACGAGTCCAAAGGAAGGGTAAGAAAGGGTTTAGCTAATGGAGATATTAACTCTTCCGGAAACCAGTAACGCGTAAACCATGTCAAACCAAGACCGATCAATATCCGAACGGAACGGATTCGAACTTCTCCTAGAATAGTTTCCGGTGCGAAATGAAATTCATAGGATATATATATGAGTAATTCAAAGGAAAAAAAGAAATATTTGATAGGATTCGATTCATATTAGTAATAATAACAAATAGGATTGATTATGTATCACAATTTCATCACTACACCGAAGGCTTTTTTGTAAATAGATTGATAAGATAGCTTGATACCCAAACTGTATCAATGATTGTGTACATAATTCGTCTTAGGATCTACCAAAGAAATTGGGTGGGTAAGTGAAGGCAGAGGGAGGCATTGCACAAAGACCTAATGAAAGGTTAAAAAGTTAAATCAAGCAGCTGACAGATCAGTATACTAATGGATCCTCGCAGCTGGAAAGTAAAAAGGAGCATTTGTTGTATCTCATCTGCTCTGTGATTATCTTCATCCCAACATATCCGCCAAAGAACACAACAATCAGTTTCTCTTAATCATATACTCAAATAAACAGTATTGAAGTATGCTAATAGCAAACCCTCCCAAGCATCATCACATCAAAGTACATCAAAGTAGCTTGAGGATTGGTCCCTGGAGATAGAGGGAATGTTGAGCCATCAACAACTCGAAGTGAACCAAGACCAAAGACACTGATCAACCACTTTCCCCACAACACAGCCCCCTGTGGTAATGCCATATGGTGCTAAGAGTTCGACGACAAAAATCAGCCATCTGGAAAAAGTTAAACTGGGCAACAGGAAATGCAGGCCCTACAAATAAATCTGAAATTTCGAGCTACACTATAAACCAACCATTTACGAAAGCAAAGGACCTCCATAGAGAGGCTCCTCAGCACATCCCCAATCTTGCGCGTACCATTTACACACGTCTCAAAATCTATTGTGTTAGAAAAGTAATTGAATCGACCAATTGGATTCACTCTTACATCTGTTGAAGCCAGCCTTAGTGAGCCAGTAGAAAAGTGGCCCAGTGATATTTTTTCTTCTTATCGATGATGTCCCTGTGAGTGAAGCAGTACTCCTCTTCCGTAGTGAATCCTGAAAAAAAAAATAGATATTCTTTTGACCTTTACTCTGCGGGAGATTGCGTGTGAGATACCGCTGACTTAAAAGAAAAAGCTGGAGATACTCCTCCCAAAGGGCACTAGGAGACTAGACATATTACGTTACGGGCACTAGATCTCGGGGCACTCAGACTAGTGATAACGGAAATCCTCCTTAGTATGGAACAGCGATTCGAAATGAAGCTGTCAATTATAAACCAGAACACTACCAAGAACATTCCAAAGAACCTCCTAAAGCCAAGGCCCGATGAGAAAGGCGAAACCAGTTCCCAACAGGCTTGAAAGTTAGATAAGCAAATCACGATCAAAGGAAAAGCTCCCCTTTCTGAAGGAATCCCCAAGCCGAATCTGGTTCCCAAAAGGGATGTCCGGCAGATGAAAGGCAAAGGAGTTGCCTACTCTGTACCTCCAAAAAAAATAAAGCAAAAAAAAAAAAAGAAAGAAGCGTGGGCCTCCTCGATAGAAGGACTTTCCTTTGTCTTGGTCCCAATTCAACTACATCTGCTATATCAAATAAGTGGTTATTTAGTTCGTGGGACACAAACAGAATCTTCAAGTTCAGATAGAAAGAGAGTGAAGAAGAGGTAAGAATTCTCTTTCGTTTACAGCTTTAGGAAGAAAAATCTTAGTCCACTACTCTAGTTGTCTTTGGCGCCTAGTATTTCAGTTCTTATTCTGAATGAATGTCAATTGGAACTTACTCCAATGCTTTCTTCCACTCCAATGCCACCTCCTATCTTATTTTAAGAATAGCGGACCATCGTCTGGGCCGTGCCCTGGATATGCCGCCTAACCCGAATCTATTGACTGAGCTGCATTCTTTCCTAACTTGACTTTCTTGAGTGGGACCGGGGCATCAACAGCTTCTTCAGCTCCGCGTTTCTTCTTTTTCTTGGGCTGTCTCAAGGGTGAAGCCGCCAAGTAGTCAGGCTGACCAGGCTCAGGAGGTTCTTGGAAAGTGATATCTGTCAAAACAAAGCTTGAACCAGGTCACAGGGAAAGCTTTTCTTCTCTTATTCTATTTCTGCTTGCCTTAGACTTCGAGTAGCGGCATTGAGCTTCCTATAGTCAATACAAACTCTCCATCCATTTGTCACCCTCGTGGATATCATCTCATCCTTCTCATTTTTGAGCACCGTCATCTCTCTCCTTTCTTGGGCACACATTTTTCCGGCCTCACCCAAGCACTATCCGAGATTGGATAGAGAATTCCGGCATCTAGAAGCTTTACAATCTTAGCCCTCACAACCTCTTGCATGTGTGGGTTCAATCTTCTTTGAGCTTCTACTCTTGGCTTGTACCCTTCTTCCAATAAGATCTTGTGCATGCAAAATAAATGCGGGATCAATACCTCTTATATCTGCTTAGGAATAAGGTATCCCGATCTTCTTTCGAAGAAGAAGAATAAGTCCCTCGCGAGCCGCCAATCGATTAGCTGAAGGCACAGGAATTCACCTTCAGCTGGCTTTTGTTCTATATCTATGGTCGAGAACCGATCGAAATATGTGTCGTCGAAGATCTCGGTGGGGGCGCACTTAGCCCATTGCCCGGAGCTTAGGAAAAGACTCTTGTCTCATGCCTCCTAGGGCTTGATCCGCCTTTCTACTCGCAGGCTGAACACACACACACATTCGGAACCCTAATCAGAACACTCGGAGCGAACGGGTCGAGGGCTTGAAAAGAACTGGATCGGACGTGTAAAGCGGGACACAGGTATGTTAAGAAAATAGCAGAGACCCTTCCGGACACGAGAGGGATCAGAACAAAAACCATTTATTGTTGGAGGAGACGAAATGGCTAATGAAGTATCCATGCTGACCCCGTACCGGAGCCTCGCCGCGCTCTCTCAATGCGCTCCTTTATCACGCTTCTCGAGTGTCTTCTTTTATAGCCAGGCTTGTTTATATCGCTGGCATTGGGTCAAGGGGATAGGTCAAAGGTCAGAACTCAATTCCGTTGTCAGTGTCTGGTGAAAGGAGGGTCCCCAGACAACGCAAGCCAGGCAGGAGAATCAACATCGTACCTAGCTGGACTTTGTGGTCTTTCGCGGAATCACCAACGTCCGCTAACGCAGTCTGAGGGTCAGAGCTGGACTCATGAAAGAAAGATTTTCACAAATGGATAGCGCTAGCTAGCCTTCCATCCATCAGCCTATCGACTTCTCGTAGCAAATGCCTATCACACCCATCTCGTGCCCATGGAGGTCCCCTCCTTGATCTCAGTCTTTCCCATTCGCCGTGCATTCGGTCTTTTGTGTTAGGTCAATCGCTTGACTCGACTTAAGGAAAGACGTAGGCTCCTTCCCTCTTCCCTTTGCTTATTTAGCTTAATGTTGACGGGTGCCCCTTCCGCTTTTATGCAACGGGCGTCAAACCCCTCCAAGATGGAAGTTTAGCTCCAGAAAAGTCTCTTTAGGAAAAGTCATTGGAACCGGGTATCAGAGCCCCCGTTGGACTAAGGGCCTTTTGGAACTTCTTTTCCCCTACCCTAGAAGAAAGGCTTCCTTTCATGCCTTCCTCCTATCCTTTAATCCGAATTCCTCTCTGACTCCGCTGACACGCTAAATAAGGAATGAATAGAATCACCATAGGCAGAAGTTCAACGAGAATAAGAAGAGCTCACCTTTCTTTAACACATGGCACAAAAGATAAAGAGAGAGATGAGCTTAGGACTTAGCAGGCATTAACTTCTTCATTAGCCGGGAATCCTATTGGAAAGAGTTAGTCGGATTGTTCGGAAGATAAGGAGTGAAAGAAGAAGCTAGAGAAGTGAGTGCACTAGATGTGCAACTAGAACTAGAAGAGTTACGAGTGGAACCACTCATTCTTTTAGTTAGCTGTCTGGGAATTAATTGGATTTGAACTCATACGCACGCATTAAATAAAGAATTTTTAGAAAGATATACGCAGGTAAGGTGGGAAGGATAAGAGGGGGATGCGAGAATGCCTTTACTCACTGGAATTGTTTTAGCATGGGAACTCCTTCCATCAAGGAGGTCTCATATAGTGAAGAAAGGGGTATCTAAGTTGCTCCTTTCTGAATCTGGATTTCGAGGAACGAACCTAATTGGAGTAGAGGGAAAAGCAACTGAATCCCGAGTTTAGTGCTTTGTCGACTCAGAGTTAGAGGGCTAAATGAGCTAGAAGCGGGTTATGGATCACTTTTTTATTCTTCTGGATCTCAAGTATTGATTTTTGCCTATTTTCGTTATTTGGTCGAGGAGGGAAGATAGTGAGCTAAAGTTAGTTTGGTGAATTCCGGTAAGGAGAAGCGAACTTGACTCCAGTGGGAACAATTCTTGGTGTCTCGGTTTCCTCTACCACGACTACTATCATAACTGAACTAAACTGAGCTGATTTGTCAAGGATGGGTTTCAGATTGAGATGTTGCCCGCATAGATCTCTGAACACTAGTTCATTCCTCAGCTAAAGATAGAAAAGAAGGGATTTTTAAACCGTAAAGATAGGAGCTGATACGCCCTTCATTGCTAGTAGTGCACTCAATTCGCCAAGGGAAGAAAAAGCTTCTTCTTATTCAATACTAGCTGACCCAGCCTATCCATCTCAGTTGGTAAGTCTCAAAAGCGAAAGCAAGAATGTAGTTTTTCGTAGTGTGGTGTGGGATTCGGATTTTTGGGAAAGAGCACTTCAATGGATGCAGGACATTGATAGAAGAGTTGCATCTGAATCTTTTTCCTTGGAAGACGAAAAACGCAACTTGGAATTTGTGGAGACAATGCTCAAAGAAAGCATGAATGCCGAGCAGGAAACGGCTTTTCACAATCACAAAAGGATCAATCATCAAATTGAGCTTCAAAGACTCCAAGACAGAATTTTGGAGCAAAGCAGACGTGAAAAAGAGAGTCTCCTCTTTCAGATAAAGATGACAGACTTTCTTAGGGATAAACAAGTGCTAGTTGATTTTTCCTATACGCTGGCCGTATCGAGTGTTTCATCCATATACGTCTAATCTAACGTAGGAGCACCTAAAGCTATGACTTGAAGAATATCCGTAATTACATGCATCTCCTTTTTGTTTCCTCCCTAGTCAAGATATACCACGCAAGGAAGAAAATAGGTAATAGGCAGCAGAGAGGGGACTGTAGCACTTTCGGATCAATGATTAGCATTCATATCCAGTGGATCAAGGGTAGGTTCTTAAAAGGCCTTCGAAAGGAAACTCCAACTGCAACTGTAAGGGATTACCCCTCTACGACTGATTGCTTGAAAGACTCTTACTTGGATTGATAATTTGCTTTATCAAAAGGGTAACTGGTATTGAAAGTAGATGCCTTCTTTTTCGAGAACTGTACATGCGAATCGAAGGCTATTAGAAAAAAGGGATGGAGGAAGACTAGCAACTACTCGTTCAATGAGAATAGCGTGAGGAAAAAAGTGCTAGCTTAGAGAAGATTGGATGCTCTTTTTAAAGGTCACTCAAATTAGATCGATAGGTTAGCTTGTCTTATCTTCCTTGAAAGAATCGTAAAAGGCCAAACTAAGAAAAAAAAGAAAGTGGGTAGCTAGGAAGAGAAAGAAAGTGGGTAGCTAGGAAGAGAAAGATCAGGTCTTAGTCACTCAACCTACTTCTTTGCGGAGAGGAGAAAAGAAGAAATCGCCGGTAGCTCGCTCACTTCAAGGTACAGGAGTGGCTTAGCTTGCTTGACCCGAATTCACTCCCCATTTCGAACTCGGGTTGAGCTGTCTTGCTTGCTCTTTGAAAAAGGCTGATCTGGGTGCAGCTTGATTCGAAATCATAAATAATCAATCCGCTTTCGAATGGGAGTAACTGCTTGCTTAAGCGATCAGCTCTCCATCTATAGAAGGAGAATGGCTAATAGCTGCTCTGCTGCTGCTAGGGCTGTCGGTAAAGTAGTCGAGTCTCTATCAGTCTACCCCCGTAGTCTCCCGAAAGTGCACTAAAGGGCAGGGCACGGACACCTCACCTATGTGTGGCTATCTCTTAAGTGGTGTTAGCGGTACATCATTCTTGGTCCATGCTGTAGGCCTTAACCAGCCTGCAGCTGGAAAAGGAGTTGTTTTGCCTGGAGAAAAATACGAGACTGAAGTAAAAGCTAATTTCTCTTACACGACCGTTCGATATAAGACTAAAGGCGTCCCAGTACGTCAACACCTTCATGGGTACACTCGGAGGTTACGAGGTAGTAATAAGTACGAAAACTGTTGAAAGAGTTGTACTTACGGAAAAAAGGGTGATTTTGTCATATTCTGGTTTCTGCGGGCCACTATAGCAGGAGTCCTTGTCCACTGGGCTGTCCTTGGGTTGGCTGTAGATTATTAGTACTAGTAGCTAAGTCTGCTTCCTCTTCAGTAGCAAGGGCCTGGAATCCATTTTGAGCACCTTCTATCTATATTAGAGTGGAGTTGGGCTTCTTATTCTTTTTCCGTCTTCTATTTCTCTTAGGCGAGAAGTTAGTAAGTAGTAGTGGTAAAGATTCTTTACTCGCGAGTGGAACGGCCGACATCTCACTCTAATGTCCTAGGATGTACCAGAGAGGGTGAACCAAGCCAAGCCCCTTTACGTTTGTTATCCCCGTTGAGTAGGTCTCTAAAAAAAATTCTTTGAGGTCATTGCCCTGCTTTTTCTTCCTTGCTTCAGGAAAGCTGATTGTTCAGAAGTGAATTAGCTCATCTCAACTTAGGTTCAGGGGAATGAGGGGCAAGTCAACTTGTTAAAGTATGGAATGGACGCCTTTTCACTGGTAGTCCTCGACTCAATCCAAACCAAAAGGGGAAGTCGGCTAACTCAGAGAAAGCGGCCAAAAAGAAAAAGGAAGTAGGGTACTGAACAAAGGCGAAGTCGTAATAGTCAATCTAACCTGTAAGCGGTAGAAGGGAAGTGAGAATCCTCAAACTAAGCAGCCAAGGCGGAATAGTCCGATCGAACCCCGGGTCAGTACCTTTTTTTTTTTATTACAGCCTGAGGGCGGGAAAGATTATCTCGGAATCATGTGGTTAAGAGTGCTTTTATTCTATTGCAGCAGTAAAGGGGGCTAAAAGAAAATTTCCCTTACCGACGATAGCCCAAGCCAATTGACTAGATAGGGAACGAGCTCCTTTCCTGTTGCTCGAGGTTTCTTATCCCTGGTCCTGAGTCAAAGTATGTACTAAGCTATCTTTTTCTGACGAACCAGTCCATCCTCTCCCGCTTATTGATTAGGGCGAGCTTCAGTACAGCCATCCTCTCCTTTTAGTCGTTTAATTCCCCTAGTTCTCTTCTCTGTCTTTTTTTTTCTTGGTTACGGACTTAACTACAAAGGTTAGGTTACCCTTTTTTAGATCTTGTGTCGTGGTCAGGTCTACATTAGCCGTCATGTCAAATTGAATGAGGATTCGTTTCCAGGCTCTCAAAGTACAACTAAGAATTTCTTTTCTTCACCCCTCACACTCAAAAGTCAACAACTTCTCACTCACTTTGGCCAATCGTAGTGCACTGTCTCCACAAACCCATCTTACTGGGAGTTCCACACAAGACCTGCCCATGTTATCATATATTAATTAACTCACAGATTAATATTGCACATCAATTTCCACTCATGCAAGGTCCATGCAAGTTGCCTTTTCACCTTTTCCTACCTACTACACTTTAATTTAATTTAATGTTCTCCCTCATCCCCATAATCTGAAACTCTCACAAGCATCTGACTTTTTTTCTTCCTCAACCTCAAGCCCCGCCCATTTCTAACTCTACCCAATCTCGTCATCCAATGGTTGCACGTCTGCAAGCTGGTGTTCGAGAGCCTAAAAAAGTCTTCTCTCTTCACTCTACTCTACATTCTTCTCCACAGTGAACCACCCAGCCAACTTCGCTACCTTCTTCTATGCAGTCCACTTCACCATCCTCATCCCTGCATCTTTCCCCCGCATTCGAAGGTTCTTCAAGATTTACACTCTACTTTTTGAGCAGGTCCGGGCTTCGAATTCCTGAATTCCCTCCGGCTATGGACATCATCCGAAAAAGACTTTCCCAGGTGGTCCGGAATCACAAGGCTGGGGCGCTTGCTGGGAAAGAGCATCCGTAGTTCCACCCGGTTCTGATCGAGTAGGAAGCTCACATACGGAAATGGAAGAGGGTGGGGTTGTAGCGGAGGTAGACTCTGGGAGTGGAGGAGAGAGTCGATGGGAGGTCTAAAAGAGGGATCTTTCAGAGCATATGCGAACTGCGGATCTGCCGACATCTACTCGATTTACCGGGCGGGCTGAGTTGGTAAAGACAAAAAAGTTCCGAAGGAACGAGGCGAACCAACTACCCTGCAGGCGTAGGCTCTCAGGATGTGGACCGGGCCATTAGAACTTCAGAAAGGGGAGATGGGCGAATTGATTGACCACGACATGAGCGCTGTGGAAGTCTCTCCAACGATTAATAGGGTACGGTACCTACCTGAAAGCCCCCTCGAGGAAGACGCAAACCCAGGCTACAATCGGGGAAAAGATAGATACGTATCTAAGGGAAGGCAGAGAACCTGAAGAGTACCGCATTGAAGAATTGCGGAGGCAAAAGAGATTCTCAATTTCCTGGATGAATCTATATGATTAAGCATTTTTGAAAGAAAGGCGAATGGAATCCGAAAAGGAACAAAGAGATACCCGGGAAGGCTATAGTAAAGACTATGCTTGAACTCTCCAACCTTTAACAAGTAAGCCTAGGAAACTACCCATTATCTAAAGCGAGTGAAGTGCACCATCCGGAAGCATAGAGTAATAGGCGATCTAATGGCCCGAAGCCCTATTTCAGTCTATCCGTCCCTTTACTTGAAAGCGGTGCTAAAGCCTTCTTCTTCAAAAGGTCTAGCTAAGCTAAGATCTTTCAGTCTCAAGCTATAAAGAGAGCGAGATTCTTCCGTCGCCTCGCTGACACTTAAAAGTCTTTTCGCCACATTCGCAAGCCGTACTGAACACAACCTACGGATTTATAAACGTCCCTTCTCTCGGGGGCGAGAGCGCAGAACTTCGGTGTAAAGTTCACTGTACCGTAACTGCAGGGGGGGGAGAATGCGGCTTTCTAGTTCACTATAATGTAAGACCAACTTCGAATGGATCCCCAAGTTCCCCTTTAACGCGGCGTCGTTATGAATAGTACATTAGAGCCAAAGCTCTTCGATAGCGGAGAAAAGTTTAGGCCACTACTCTATTATTTGAGTTCCCTTTCGGATGCCAAGACTCCATCTTATCGTCTATGGCTAGATTGCCATATTATAAACTTATAACCGTGGAACTGTGAAAGAAAATCGTGATCTGTGATCTAAGGATGGGGTCCTGTATCACTTAATTATCAATTCTTTTTTCGAGGTAACAAGGGGTTAAATGCCGATGCCGAGGGAAAAAGGGGAATTTATCTGGCTTTAACTGCACTAACTGCTATGACTTAAATGACTAAACTGTTTTATCTGGCCTTGTAAATAAATTCATTCTCGGTTTTAACTGCCAGGAAAGGTTTTAACTCAACTGCCATAACTTCACTGCTCTAAATTCACTTCCGGAACTGCCCCTTGCCCGAGAGAGTGAAGCATAGGCCA
Organism: Euphorbia tirucalli; assembly: GCA_039660915.1. Classification (NCBI taxonomy): domain Eukaryota; kingdom Viridiplantae; phylum Streptophyta; class Magnoliopsida; order Malpighiales; family Euphorbiaceae; genus Euphorbia; species Euphorbia tirucalli. The sequence goes on from JAZDXJ010000011.1 coordinate 734,037, forward strand.
GCCCCTGTCCCGAATCAACCCTTACCTTAGACCGGGAAATTCTTATATAAATCCTGAAAAAGTAAGGTAATCTCAGTAATCGGTGCTACCCTTGCTTGAGTTTGGGTAAGCCTTAACTGCAAAAGGGGATTCCTTTACCTATTGGATTAATAATCTCTTCCCGGGGGCAAAGGCGAATAGGCTAATGGCATGAATCTCTTTTCCGGGCCAAGGGCGATAACATTTCCACTGCCAGGAGCGGATTCGATTACCGGGTTTGATCGATTTTCGGACATGGTTAAATAAACTTTTGGTAACTGCAATCTGCATTACCGAAGCGCGGGCGTAAAGCATCAAGTAGAGGTGCCGAATCCTTGCAATAGGGGTGGGTGGACCTGTTCTGAGAGATTCTTTTGGAGATTGTTAAAAAGGCAGAAAAAACAACGGCCATTTCCTAATTGATTAAAGGTTCTCCGGGATCGCTCCGATAGCTAGGGCTGGCTGATCTACAATCTTTCCCTTCTCATTCTTTTTTTGAAAGATTATCTTCCCCCTCTGGTCTAGGGTACTAGGGGTTGGATATAGGTCTTTGCCAACCAAGATCTTCTTTTACTTAATATCCCCAAGTATTCGAAGAAAAGAAGGCAGCCTGGCATAACTAGAGTAGAGGGCCTTGCTCCGGTCAATTCGAAACTTTCTTTTTCGCTATACCTTCTTTCTATCACTATCAAAAGGAGAGTTTCGGACTGGAAGAGTGAAGGTGTGAAGGGAAAGCCTTTTAAGCATAGTTTTCATTTCCTCCCCTTTCTATTCTTCAACGATTCGAATTATTAATTGGTATACTAATTCGGAATTGGTAAAGTTATATTATAGGAGATAGTGGCTAAGAGTGATGTGACTAGGCACAGAGAAATGAGCTTTCTCAATGTATGTCGATGTAAATTGACTTTTTCTTCTTCTTTCATTCCAATGTCGAGTGGATCGAAGTATTCACTATTTGTAGCTCCCGTTGGATTTTGAGCTTCCTCAATGGTGGATTGCAAGACATCTCTTTGTACTGCTGGTATGAGATCTCTATGCTCATGGAAGAAGTTGTCTAGGTTCTTTATCCAATGTTGAACAAAGTTAGGATTGACCAAGTCCAAAATGTCTGTTGAGAATGAAAACATAAGACTTGGAATGTAGGCATACCACGCTTGAAAGCCAAAGCATATTGCTAAATTCATTGCATTCGTGTTGGCTATGTATAATGAGACCATAGGGTCGATCATACTTACATATGTCTTGCACTGAATATCATTTGGAATGCTTTTTCTAAGCCATTTCACTAATGCTGGGGGACGTAACTCCTACTAGGCATAGTCCTCTCTAGAATAGATAAGACACCCGAACTATAGTGTCCTCTCTAGAATAGATAAGACACCCGAACTATAGTTATAGGATGCTATCCTTTCCAATATGGGAAGTGGCCTCCTCATGACGATAAGATGCTCACTTACCGATTGTGCACAAAAAGCGAAATATCGGGCAGATGCACAATAAAATAGAGGGGGATAAGAGCAAAGCATAGGTGATGAACTAAGAAATTTTTCATTAGGAAAGGAAATGAAAGCTACGTGTGTAGAGCTGACCAACTTAGCTAAGGCTGTAAAACTAACCTACTTCCGGAACCGTATAACTTGCTTGCTAGCCCACTAGCCTTATGTTCTGGATTTACCTTGCCTTATAGATTGTGTTCTGGATTTACCTTGCCTTATAGATTGAAAATAAACTACCCGTGACACTGGCTAGCAGGAAGAAGGCGATGTAAGAAAGAAAACTCGCATCAAGAATAGCTAGACTTGAAAGTGGATAGATAAAATACTATCATAGAATCGACATTTGTTGCGGTGGTATCTATTGAATTGAATGAAACTCAAGTGGTTTTTGAACGAAACCTACCGGCTTAGGGGCAATTGCTACGAAAATGGGTGTATCCGGAACGGGGTTCCAATCTCTAAATGGATCTGCTATAGCTACTCAATCTCGATCTGAAACTTGAAGGGGTGCTCCATAGCTTCAACTGAGACTGCCTTTAGTCAACATCGGCTATGGATCACGCCGATCATCATAAGGCCATCTCGGTATGGGGCTTTTGAATTTCTTTTATGCCTTTTGTACCTTGATGAATCAGGTATTTCATGAATATCTCGAGAAGTTCGTGGTGATGTATCTAGACGACATTTTTCTTTCTAATTCATCTATGGAAGAACATGTGGAACACCTTCGACTGGTCTTCAACAAATTGCGCGAGAACCAACTCTACTTGAAGAGAGAAAAATGTTCCTTTGCCCAACAACGCATCAAGTTCTGGGGCCATATCATTGAGCATGGCCACATTCAGATGGATTTGGGAAAGGTGAAGGCGAAAAAAGAATGGAAGACCCCCAAGAATGTGACGGAATTTAGGTCCTTTCTGGGACTAGCTAACTACTATCATCGCTTTTTGGAGGGCTTCTCACGAAGGGCTAGACCTCTGACTGCTCTTTTGAAGAAGGGACGAGATTGGAACTGGTCTAAAGAATGCCAAGTGGCCTTCGACGATTTGAAAGAGGCGATGATAAGTGACCCAGAAGAAACTTGCTCTTCCGGATGTAATGAAGCCCTTTGCTTTGAGAAAGGGATGCCTCGGATTTTTGCTGCCTTTCGGCCTTCTCTAATCTAATAGGGCACTCAATCAATCCCCAATCGATCTATCAATCCTTAGATTGTGCCTGAATTCGCCTTTCGGGTTCCTCTAACAGAGAGCCAATCGATCGATGCAACAAAGAGTATGTTTTGAGCTGTAGTGTAGGAGCACTGATCTGTACTTCTGGAGAAGAAATACAATCTGTGAAAAAGAAAGAATCGAGAGAATCTCTACTAATTTTATTCTTTTTTCATCAAAGAAAAGAAATGGATAGGCTTCTCAAAGGTGAGGATAGTTAGAAAGGAGATTTCGCAGAACAGAAGGAATGCGGTAGACTGATTAAGCGGCACCTGCCGTGGGATCTAGTTACTACTGACTGAGCACTAACCAAACTGAAACCGGAGCGAAGCCTATCAACAAAACAGGGCGGAGCAGGAAGACCTAATTGTGCGTGCTGTCACCCGCGGTCCCCGGGGAGACTAGAATAGAAGAGTCCGTCGACTCTTTTTAGTTTTAGAAGGTTTACCCGGAGTTAGTGGTAAGAGGTTCAAGGCTCGGTTAGTTGCCAAAGGCTATGCGCCAAAAGGAGGATGTAGATTTTTATGAGGTATTTTATCCTGTGGTGAAGCACACATCTATTAGAGTCTTGTTGTCCGTGGTTGCTTTGTTTGACTTCAAGCTTGAACAGCTTGATGTAAGAACAGTCTTCTTACATGGTTCTTTTTCAAAAGAAATTCTGATGCGTAAACCTGAAGGGTTTGAGGTGCACGGCAAAAGGACTATGTTTGAAAGTTGAAGAAATCGTTGTATGGCCTGGCCTGAAAGAGGCTCCCAGGCAATGGTACAAGCAATTTTATTCTTTCATGACAGCACCGGGGTACAAAAGGAGTGCGTATGATGGCTGTCTATACTTCAGGAGACTTGCAGATGGGGCGTACATATATCTGCTACTGTACGTTGATGACATGCTTAATTGCGTCTAATAGCATGTAAAGTATTAATGAGTTGAAGGAAGAACTGGGCAGGGACTTAGAAATGAAGGATTTAGGTGCGGCGAATAAGATTTATTGGGTATGGAAATAGACAGAGAGAGGAAGCTGTAGAAGGAAGGACTGATAGCTAACAGGAAGCGGAAGATAAGTGGAATGTCGCAAAGTACTAGTTTTAGGTACAAGGCTAAGGTCATGATTTACTTAGTGGTTCGTAAATCAACCCGCGGATTCTATAGTGCGATGCAGGCGCCAGGCGATGTGTGGCTGTGCTGGCCGTAGAATTTATGATAGCGCAGGTTAAAACAGTGGTTCCAGATGAACTCGCAGAAATAGATATAGATCTATATATTCTTTGGAATGAAAAGGAAACTCTTTCCCAACCTGTTGATAGAGCGAAATGTTCATTTCACGAGTAGATTAAGATCACTCTCTATTCACTATAGATCGGAACCTTGCTTCGACGAACTCTGGGAGTGGACTAAGTCTTACTTTGAAAATCTCCAAATCTTGGATTTGCAGGCTCTCTCGAAGGGAATATTTTACTGTCCGAGGGTGAGGATTTTTTCTTTAAACTTAGTTCTAGCTCCCAACTCAGCTTCTTTAACTACTTGAGCTCCTATTGTGTTGTGGGACTTTTTATTGCGTAAGAGAAGAAAAAGAAAAATTCTAAGATTAGAAAATCTTGCTTCCGATCCGTACGCGGAAGAAGCGGGCTAAAGGCAAGAGTTCGCTCGGGCGGTTGTCCCAATTCCTTGAGAAGATCGCTACCGAACGCCCCCCAAAAGCCCAGTCTTTAGAAGGAACGGATTTCTTAGTTCGTGCAATGAAGAATCTTATCCCTAGGTGGAGACTTTTTAAGCTCCGATTTTTTAGGAACTTTAGGGGTTGACCAAGTCCCATGCCGGAAGAAGGAAAGATGCCCACCCCTTGAACTCTGTAACTCGCTTTGGACGGACTCATCAAGTGAAATTGAACTGATACCGTCTGGTGACTTAAGATTTATTCGCCTCTTAGATTACATCTTTCTCACTCGGATGCAACTACAAAAGAGAGGGGAGCTTTTCATAGTGATAAGCCTTCCGCCCTTTATATTATAACTTTGAATCGAATCCTTATAATTTGAAGTGGTAAGTGATTGTGGAGTAAGCCCTAGCTTGTTCATTTCTTTTTAATAGTAAAGAAAATCCTCAGGAATAGTATATTTTTTCTTTCTATACGAAATTAGTTCGACCCTTTATTTCATTTCAATTTCAGCGAGACATAGCCCAGAAGCTCATGCACAGATTGACGAGGAGATGTACAGAATGAGCATTTCCAAACTCATGTTTAACCACGAGGGGAAATTACCTAGTTGAAAACATGAAAAAACCGGTGCCCCGATGTTGAGGACATTGAATCAACGGCTAGCTAGGTCGTTAGAATCGTTACGGAGATTCACCCTACCCACTTCCTCTGGTAGGGCCGTCTTCCAGGGTTCATCCTATAGCTACTTAGGATCCGATCTATAGCGCGCCACCCAATTACGGCTACCTGCAGCGGTCTGCCCTTGCACTGAACATCTACAAAAAGATGGTGAGTGGTTAGGAGTTGTATGTGACCATCGATCGGCCTCTTCTTTCCTGATGAATTTCCATGGGCAAGCCATACTAGCCGGATCCTGGGACTCCTCTCTACGTGATTTGATTTGAAGATAGGGGTTGTTCCCAACCCTTACTGATCTACGAGATTTACAGATCTTTTTTGAAGGCAGGTGCAAGGAAATGGGACAAGATAAGATCAGCAGTTCGCGTTGACGGACGGAAGAAGAGAATAAGAAGCCTACAAAACCGGAAGCCCTTTGAAGCTTTTAGGGAAGCTAGGGAACGTAGTATTCGGATTGGACTTCACTGAAGAGATTTTTTTGTGAAGGAAGAAGAAGTTTTTCAAGTAAAGTCTTACGAAAAGGTAGAAAAAAGTGGGAATCCGGTAACCTTGTAGGGTTCATTTCCGAAGATGAAGGAGTGAGTCCACTTGACCCAGTGAAAGATGTTCCGGAACGATAGCCACTCGTGGAGTTTGGTGTGGTAGCTCGAGCGAAGAGAAAAAAGAACTCGATCATCAGATCGGTGAGGGCTTAAGTAAGGAGAAGCGGCGGATCAAAGATCGGAATACCTTCCTTTAACAGCTAGAGGTGGATTGAATGAGAGGCCGCTATTTGCTTGCTTCTCCTGTTCGCTCTAGTTCACCTGGTTTACAACGGTCTGTTTGCTAGGTTTTAGACGAGAGCTAAGGGCGAGTCAACCCTCTTAGCAGCTCTTTCCAAAAGAAAAGGCGGCAAATAAAAGACATCTCCTGAATAAGCTTCACGACCTAGTGGTCTTCGTAATAGAAGAGACATTTGGCGATAAGCCTGCGCTTGTTTGGAGAGATCATCATAAATGATTAGAGTGTGTCGTTCACGGTACATAAAATATTCAGCCAGAGCTGCTCCTGTATAAGGGGTATTGTAATGTTGCCGGAGAATCCGCCGTTTCGGCTACAGAAAATAGTGTACTCCATTGCTCCTTTTTCCTGTAACGTAGTCACTACCTGAGCCACAGAAGACGCTTTTTGCCCAATAGCTACATAAACACATATATCATTTTTTCCTTGTTGATTCAGAATTGTATCTGTGGCTACTGCTGTTTTACTGGTCTGTCTGTCCCCAATAATTAATTATCGTTGACCACGTCCTATAGGGATCATCTCGAATTAATAGCAATAAGTCCTCTTTGAAGAGGCTCATATACGGGGAACGTCTCGAAATAATACCTGGAGCGGGAGATGAAATTAACCGAGATTCAGAAGCTGAAATTTCCCCTCGACCGTCAATAGGTTTAGCCAGGGCATTTATAACACGACCCAAATAAGCTTCACTCACCGGTATCTGAGCAATTCTTCCTGTTGCCCTTACGGGTCTTCCCTCTTGTATCATTAAACCATCACCCATTAATACCACACCGACATTATTTGATTCCAAATTCAGAGCAATGCCTATTGTACCCTCTTCAAATTCTACTAATTCACCTGCCATTACTTCATCAAGACCATAAATACGAGCAATGCCGTCGCCTACTTGAAGTACGGTACCAGTATTTACAATCTTTACTTCCCTATTATATTGCTCAATACGTTCGCGAATAATATTACTAATCCCGTCGGCTCGAATGGTTACTATGAGATTACTAAGAGCAGGTTCAAGCTTTAGTAGCCTAAGTTCCAATCATGCTCAAAAAGGAATATGCTTAACACACGCATGTCGAAAGTGAGAGTGAAGCCGCGTGGGCAGGTCCATGCTCTACTCCATCGGAGTCCCTTCCATCTTGGCAGATATGAATGTTCGAAGTCATTCGACGCCGTCCCCGTGGGCGGCAGATACCGAGAGTGATCCATGCGGGATCAACCTATCCGTTGCTTCTAATGGCGAGTTCGGTGAGAGAGCTTTCGTTTCCCTGCCTAGGGTGTGGCTCTCCCAGGCCCAAGACTGGCTCGAGGTAACTTAGGGCGCTGTTAGTGGATCGGCAAACTAGGTTTTACGTGAGGAGGAATGGCGTCTATGAAGTACCCTCCGAATTGAGCCTCTCCAGCATCCCATTTGAGTTGAATCTATGTTGGTGGGGCTTGCAACGACCTGCCTTTCTTCAGGAATTGTGTCAGCTGCAAAAAGAAAGTGGAAGAATAAAAAATCAATTGTATTTGATTTTTTATCAACCTTGGCTTTGGACAACATATTAGACAGCACATTCATGACAATGAGAAAGGGTTAGAGCGGGTCACCCTTGCTAATTATGGGAAGAATGCTTCTGTTGGTGAATTAGGATTGAGTATGACACCTTGGTTACGCATTGCATAACCCAGGACTGAGAAAATCCCATTCAATGCAGGCCGTCTCGGTCCAGTTCAGAATTTTACTACCTTTTCCATCCCGCTTCCTTGTTAGTTGGGAAACTCCTCCGCATCCGCAGCGCAGAGAATGATCAATCGACGACTTATCTTTCGTTACCGGGACTAAAAACGGAGCCCAATTTGTGTACTCCTAGCCCTGGCATGGGATCATCGCCGCTCACTGGTTCCAGACCGAGACACCGCTTTATCTTGTCTTATTCCATCATCATCTTCTCGCTCACTTCGATACGGAGATCTTGGCTCCGACCGACTAACTCCTATCTCGCTCGAGAGCTTTTAGTTCTGATTTGCACTAAGATCGCCCCATAGGATTTTTTTTCATCATATAAAGTTCCCCTTTTTCGTAAGCAGAACGTCGTTTTGGAAAATTTTTAGGAAAGTCAAACTGAGACTGCATTCGGTTTCCTCTCAGATTAAACTGAGAGTTATGGATTCTTTTTGCACTCAGTTTTGGGGAGTGCATGGTCACCCTGCTCAGCCATCTATGTCTGAATCTGATTCTTCTTCGAACCCTCCTGAAAAAAAAAGTGAACACAGACAGTTCAGTAGCAATAGAGGCTGCTGCGGCTGCGAGATAGCAAGGGACTTTATCGATCGGCCATCCTCTTTGGGCTTTCCGGAAGACGGTTGAGTGGAGAAAGATTTGGAAGGCGGAACTTTATGCAATCCACCATACGGTGGAGATGGCTTCGCGAATGGGCATTCGGAACCTTTGGCTAGAGTCTGACTCATTATATGCAGTGCAGTCAAGATGATTAACTCCCAATGCAAGCCCCATAAGCGCGAAATATGCTGCTGAGCTTCACTGAAAATGCAAGAGCCTTACAGTACAGTCTTTTAGAGTCACCCATTGTTAGAGGGATAGAAAAAGAGCCGCCGACTTTATTGCGGGATGTCGAGTTATGTCTATAATGTATCCAAGAGACCGCCCTTAGCTCTTAATAAAAAATTTTAAAGAGAATATGCAGTGCAGGAACTGATTTATGTACGTGTATGATATATTATGTACCCTTTTTTTTATTTAAATAGCAGCTGCAAAACCAAAACAGGATGCAAAAAACCGAAAGCCCTTCTTTCTTTTAAGTTCCTCCCAGATACATGACTTACATACCCGGCTCAACATTCTTGGAAAACAATCGAATCGAGGGTTCAGAGGGGAATTGGCCATTCAATCTTGTAAACTAATCGAGACCGAAATTGGAAAAAGAGATACGAACGGAGAGGAATAACCAATCGATGAAGGAACATGAAACCATTCTGTTTCAATAGAGGTACGAGAAACGGTTGGGGGCAATAAAGTAGGTGAAGTGGTTGGATTTTGCGAGCTGTTCCAACCACTGCTGGATGTTCTTCCAAGAGCCGAACAAGAATGAATACCACACAGAAGAGTCAAGACCAGGCTCCCTAATGGAATGTTTAACCAATCCATTCCGGATCGACCGAATTGGTACGGAAGTTGTAACATGGGAAAACCACGGAAAACACAACTTATTTGAATAACCCGGTGACCTACCAATTGTAGAAGTAGGATCTTTGGCAAGCAATAAGCACTTAAATAATACAATTCGAGCGTACCATCTTCTTTCTCATTTCGAGGAAAAGGTGCGGGAGGAAAAGGAAACAACGGAGAGATCCGAATCAGACCTAAATGGGAATGACATGAAAAGTCTTTTTCAAAACCTAGCATTAAGGGCGTTACGACGATATACGAGAGGAATGAAGAAAAACTCGTGATTGGTGTGGAAGGGAAGATCTGTTTATGATATAGTTCAAGAAAGAGGCGTCTCATTTCTTTCCTTCTCTTCTTTCTTCTTTTTATGTAATCGTAAAGGGTCATTAGTCGAAAAAATTTGTGGATACCCACCCTTTCTTTGAACCTTGTCAATGATCGAACTTAAAGATAGAAAGTGAGTGCCATTTGATGAGTAACTGAGAACAAGGGAGAGGGATATAGAAAGGATGAAGTAATGAAAGAGGAAGTCATTGCTAGTAGTAAGGACTTGTTACGATCCATTGGTTCATATAGAATCCATGTCCTAGGTGTATCAAAAAACATTCTTTTCGCTAAGCGTATATAATAAAATAGAGTGAAAGAGTCCACCCCGAAACCGAGGGGGTACTAACTAAGAGCTGAGTCCTCTCCGAACCGCAAGAGATAGTTGCCCATCATACGGCTCACCAACTTCACTTGCCTCTATGGGAGGCTCGCTCCGGGCAGGTTCGGATCACTTACAATACACAGCTCTACGAAGGAAGGGGTTGGGTTAGGAACGTTTTCAATATGATTTTTTTCCTTTATTTGTTCTATGAGAAATGCGAGATGAAAAAGGAACCCATCTTTTCGACCGGGAAATGCGAGTCTGTTTTGTCAACTTTCTCCATCCCCCTCTATAAAAATGATCAAAAAGGAACGTAGTCTTTCTTATTCCCGTGTTCGATCTCTTCCATCTCTGCCTCGCTCCTTGTCACCTATGTTGAAGAACCTGTAAAGAATGAAGAGGGGCCAAGGATCTTCCTCTCAAGAGTGCTTCTCGAGGCTCCACTCTCCCCCCTGAATAAGTAAGGCCTCCTTCGGGCGAAGATGGGGATAAGGAATAAGGATTGAAGCCCCTTAGCTCTGCCAGGCACTGGACAGGGGTTAGCTCTGTAAATGTGTAGAGCCAAGTGTAGTGTGGTTGGTATAGTAGTAGGCACTTCTAGGCCCCTTCCCGGCTACTGGATCACTCCAGTGCTTTGAGTACTACGGACCCTCTGCCATCCATTGCAGCAGAGCCGTTTCATGAGCGGGGGGGCTAAGCGCAGTTCTTTGAATCAAACGTTGAATGAAATCGATTCTTTTTTATTTAAATCTAAATCGGATAGGATAGATGGATGGATCTATCTTTCTATTCATATATATTAAAAAGAAAATGGATTTATATATATAGTCTTTCTATAGTTAAGTAGCGTAGCAAGAAGCCCCAAATCCTTGATTTGACCAGGAAAGACTGCACTGCTTTGGGCCCAGGAATCGAAGGGAATGAGCTCGTTCTCCTCCATACTTATTTTTCTCCGTGCCCGTTCCGCATGCGCTTCGCGCGCCATTGGCGCTTTGTTCTCCTCTTATTCTTCATTGGACGGTCCGGATGGAATGGACTTCGCCGTTCTTTCCCAACTAAAATAGAAAAGGAATTTTCAAATCGAGATGTCGATTCGTTTTCCGCCCCCAATGAGATGGGGAATTTGTAACCCCCTTTTTCTACTTTTTTTTTTTGCCCTTCATCTTTCTGAATCGAGGCCCAGCCTGGCTCGCGTCGTTCCAACAACCGGCGGGGAGCACCTCAGTATACGATCGCGCGCAGTAACTGGGAGTCCTATTACACCTAAAGCCAACTTCAATTCACCAAACCAAGGTTCATCTCGTGTAGTGATTGTGGACTCGTACAAGGATATTGAGTAGACGGTTGATGTATCAGACTCGACCCTATTTTTCGTAGCATGCATTCCCATCCGTGTCGCAACTGATTCGGTAAGCTACGTGTCCGGTGCACGGAGAACTTCCTTCGGCCCCCCAAACTGACTTACTCGTGGCAACCTTCCGGCCGCCCAACGACCTATAACGCTAGTCACTACTCCCACTGGGGCTAGGAAGTAAGCCCCACAACCCAAAGCGGCGAAGAACAAATAGAATTTGCTACAAAAGCCGGCTAACGGGGGTATTCCTGCGTATGAGAACATAGTAATGGAGAAGGTAATAGCCGAAATAGGATTCGTTTTGGCTAGAGCGCCCAAATCCGCTATATATTTGACACGGGTTTGCCGTAATGCTAAAACTATGGCGAATGCATCTATCGTCATTAATGCATAAATAAAGATACCAATTAGTAGTGATTGAATTCCTTCTATGGTTCCACATGAGAACCCAGTACGAATATAACCTACATGTCCAATTGAACTATGAGCTAGAGGTCTTTTTACTTTCGTTTGGGCCATGGCGGCCAGTGCTCCTAAGATCATAGAAGCAATGCTGCAGAAAAAGAAGATTTGTTGCAATGTAGCTCCATAGGAACCATAAATAGAAAGACGTGAAATATTAGCAAAAATAGATATTTTAGGCGCAATAGAAAGGAATGCTGTAACCGGGGTGGGTGAACCCTCATAGATATCAGGTGCCCACATATATAGAGTCAAAAGAGATATGGAGTCCGAAGGGGAGGGGGTTTTCTTCGGGGCTCGAGAGATGGAATAGATAGGGCCCCACAAGTTTTAAATTCGCCGCTGGGGAATTCACACGAAAGGGAACGAGGAATTTTCAACGAAAAAAGTGCTCTCTGAACCGAACGTGAAAGTAGTTTTCCATCAGACGGCTGTTCCCTCCACTCTCGACTTGGATTATATATCCAAAAAGGTCCGCTCTCGGCCATTCCACACGCTGCCTAGCGGAGGCGTGGTTATCTGAAGTGGATTCTCTCTTTTCTAGTAGATGCCGAACCTGCTGCCCCATTGACTAAGAAGGGGGCGGGCGCAGCAGCTACATGGACCCCTTCCTTTCTGTTGTTGCCAGCGCTTTCCCGGGCCGAGCCGGAATTCTTTATTAGAAAGGGCAGGCAAAGCCCGAAGGCTGCTATCCCAATAGAAAACAGCGGTCGGAACGAGGAGAGGGTCCGGCAATCATACCACCGCGGTCGAAAAAGCGTGTTCCCTTCAGATAACACGCACCGTAGACCATCCTCGGCCTTCTTCGTTTTCGATGAAAAAGAAATCCAATCTCGATCTCCGAAAGCGTTTTCCTTCCCCCGCCGCATCTCCCCTCCTTCGTCGAGCCTTTCCTTTAATGGTTGGGGGAAGCATTCCCTTATCTGAACTTGGCGGGCATTCTTTCCAGCCTTATTCAAATTCAAATAGGGGGGGGTTGTTTTGAACATAGGCTCAAACATGATTTGAAGGTCCTAGCTACGCCATGCGTTCAATACAAAATCTGGAAAGCTGCAAGGATGACAAAAAGAGGGCCCTTTCCTGTGTTGCACTGAAAAAAGAAGGACCTAAGAGAAAACACTCTTCTCTTAGGTTTCTTCCTCCTGCGCCCGCCGCCGCCCGGCCCGCGTTAGAGGGGAAAATTAGCAAAGCGAGAAAAGACAGAGGGAGGGAGAGCAGCATCTTATTCTTTTCGCGAGAACTTCCAGATCAGAAAAGCATTCGGAACGGGCTCCGCGTTCATTTCGTTGGCAGAAAGGATCCAATCCATTCGGTGCTTCGGGGAACCTAAAAGTATTTCGACTTGATTCATAGATAGAATCAATGATAGATAGACAAAAGATAGATGAACGAGATTTTTTTCTCTACAAAAAAAAGAGGAATAGAATAGACATCCCTTTAGATGTTTATGTATCCTTTATCATCTTCCGATTCTTTTTTCTTTATATATATATCTGCTCTCTCTAAAAAAAATGGAGAGAGAAAGAGCAGATGGATCCTATCCCCTATATCGAACATCAATTCCTATCTATTGATAGATAGGAAGATCTTCGACCCGACTACTTTGCCTTTTTTTTAGGAATTCCTCATATCCAAGGCAGCTTACCACAAGCACCTCACCCCATACGACTAGTTGGGGGGCTGTTCGCCTTTTGAATCAAAGAAAGTAAGTAGTAGGGGCTTCATACATTCTAAAGGAAAGCGAAGAACCAACCTTTAGTCAATACAATAGGAGCCCTACTTCCCTCTTTACGACCTCATCACTTCAATTCAAGCGCAAACCAATTTCTTTCTTAGTCACCGGGCGGAGCGCACCTTTGTTCAGTAGGGCGTTTGATAGTGACTTCCTTCGGGGCGACGAAAGGCTACTTCAATGACGGAAAGAGCCGGAAACTCAAAAGGGTCGCCTTTTGAAGCGTTCGCCGGTAACCAAAGCGTCACGACATAAGAAAAAGGAAGGAGTGACGCTGACTGAATCCAATCCATAAACCCGGAAACGAAACAAAGTTCGTTCCCTTTCGTCAAGTAGGTAAAGTAGGCATATGAACCACTTTTGCTTTGCCTTATACTCTATTGGAACAAAGCAAAGAAAGAGGCAGAATGGAGGGGCAAGGGCGGTCTTGCTTGGCGCGAAGGCTGCTGGTTTGGGGGCAGGGTACGGTACTAAAGGTCCTCGGACTTCCAGGCGGTCTTTCTTTTGGGCAGCTGTTCACCGTTGGATCTCGCCAATACAGCCCCCTATAGTTTTCGTTACCGAGATATCTTTTTTTTCATTGTTCCCAGGGATTTTTTGGGTAATCCGCTCCCATGCTGCAAACAGTCAAAGCTGAACTAAACCTTGTCGCTCTTCTTTCTTTCCTCGCGGGCAGGAAGCACACCAGCAGCGTGCGTTGCGTGATTCTACTGTGTTTTTTGCACTTGACTGGGTGGACAGTTGACCGGAAGAGAACTTAGATTCGCCCGGCCAGCAGGCGGGCGGTGTGCTTATCTTGTGTGACAACACTACAGAGCGAGTGGCGCTTCTAGGCGGGCAGCTGTGTGACAACACTACAGAGAAAGCGGCGCTTTTGTGTAACATGCTATGGTCTCAATGCCCTTACGAGGTAGTGATGAGTTTCACGCGCTCTAAGCCCGGCCCGCGCGCGGTTAGGAAGATTGGCCGCAATCTGAGCGGTACCACCCACCCTACCCTACCACCTATAGGCGGCCGTCCGTCCTACAGCCGCCCGAAAAGGAACTGCAGTGATCTTGAATAGGAATCCTACAGCGATAGATAGAATCCCCATAAAAATACCACTAGATCGAGCACCAGTGATTTCGTATCCGGTCAAAATCTTGGCTAATTGATCGAAGTGGGTAGCTCCAGTAGACCCATAGATCATGGAACAAATAGGGTAGGTAGGGCCAACCACCACACTACACGTATAGACGCGAACCCCCCTCGTTACCGTACGTGCGACTCTCACCGCATACGGCTCGCACAAAGACTCCTAAATCCATCCCGAGCCTTCCACCTCTCCTCTCCAATCCTCGATCAAACTTGCGTTCCCCAGGCGCTATTAGGATCTTTCCTTCGCCTATCGTATGTATCGGCTTCGTCCCGAAGGAGGCATTCTGGCGGGCGCGTGCGTGTAGGAAGGCCGACCACTACATAAATAAGCTCAAACTAAAAGACTACGACTACAAGCTAAGCCAGCCGGAAGCGACTCGCTTCTATTCTCGTTGGGATTGGAATATAGATGGGGAATCTATAGATCGTAGTAGTTCGCCAACCTCTCTAACTAACATACGATACAATTTCACTTCACGGCAAAAAAAAAAAAGAAAGAGCTTCGCTCGGTGGGCCTTCCTACGCTGACGAATGCCTCCTTTCTCTTCTCTGAAGTCTACAACAAAAAAGTGGGAGAGGCAGGATTCGAACCTACGTAGAAAAACTTCAACAGATTTACAGTCTGCCGCTTTTGACCACTCGGCCACTCTCCCCTTCCCGGGCCGAGGCCCCCCTCTCTGGGTTCTAAGAAGGAGGGCGGCGCCTTGAATCAATCAAATTATTGATTTGATTTGATTCAAGGGAACTAATACTATTTTTTAGCTTAGCTAGCGTTCCGGAAGAATCTAGTCATTTAGTCAGTTCATAACAATCTCTGTAAAGCAAGGGGCAAAGCTTCTACGACAGCTTCCCCCTCATGTCATGTAGTCGTCGGCCTTCCCCAGCCCCCCCCCTTCGTCGCTTCTGGCGAAGCTGTGAGTTCATGAGCAAGTGAATGAACGAGCCATCTTCCTAAAAGGAGTGACCTTCTTTGTTTTCTTCCCTTCTCCTATCCTTTCAAAGCCCATAGGTTGGGCGCTAGCGTTTTACTAATATAAGAAAAGTAAGGCTCTTCTGCTGAGCGAACCTGCGAGCCTACCCTTCTCGAGCCTACTTAAATAGCTTACGCTTACCCAGCCTAGTCTACTAAAATAGGGCTACAGCAAGCAAGCTTTCCCTCTTTGTTTGTTGTGGGTCGCGCCTCGCCGTAGGCACTGAATGAATGAAATGAGTGGAGATCTTCCTTCCCCCTTGAGAATTTCCAAGAACTTCGTTGGTACTAGTGGCGAAGAAAAATTAGACCATCCCACCCAAAAACAACTCGGAACCTAAAGAAAGAGAAGAGAGTTCAGTCTACAAGAAGCTGGTGGAGCTTTAGCCATTGGACTACATCCATCTATCCTACCTAAACAGTAAGCCTTTTCTTGTTCGTTCTTCGAATGACGCTAGTGGAGAAAAATTCCTTCCGGCTAATGAAGATACTACTCCGGTCTTCCCATTCATTCCCAGTGGATCCTTCTTCCCCCTAAGAATTGAACGAACCAAGTTCACCTATACGAGAGTGAGGAATAAAAACCAACAATCAACTTCCCATTCCCACTTTTGATGTCCCACGATTCTGCGAGTTTAGAAACTAAAGAGAAAAAACAGGGGTCGCTAGGTCAGAAAAGCGATAACTAAAAATTCTCCCCAAGTAGGATTTGAACCTACGACCAGTCAGTTAACAGCCGACCGCTCTACCACTGAGCTACTGAGGAAGAACTCCCTTCAGGAAGCCGACTCTCGTTCTTTGGACCAACCTATGACCGAACAAAAATGGGTTCGTCACTCTTTTTCACATACACCGGGAAAAAAGGTTACGATAGCAAGCCCCTACCCGGCCGGAGAGCCTCCAGGATAAGGGGGCGGCGGTCAACCATCCACTCTCGAGATTCATATTGATCAATCGATCTCTGCGTCCTGCCAGTTCGCTAAGTAGACTCACTCTACCGAGGGGCAACGCTGGAACTATTCCTGCCAAAAACAAGGGATCTACCTCTCATCCTAGGAGTTAGCAGGTATGATAGAGTCCCCTCTCTGTTTGTCTCTCTGACTTTCTACTACTAAGTAGCACTTCTGCTATTCAATCATAGAATCGATTCCGATCAAGCTGAAAAAGCCCTATATTCTATTCTATTTTTTATTTATTAGTAAGCTAGCGCGCCCCCTTCTTTCTCAAAGTAAAGTTTCTCGCTTGTTAGTCAAACTTTGAAGCCCCTACCTTTATTTATTATGTATGGGATGGATATTTGAAGAAGCGCGCAGTTCAAGGTTTTTTTCCCGGCTTTTTCCCCAACCTATACAAAGTGCTGGTCTCGATCTCGCTTGGTGGTGCCCCTCCCGATGATTGTTGACTCAACATTGATTTCGTGCTTGAGTTGGAGGCCCCTCCCCCTATCCATCGAGTCAAGTAATTCGCTATCGGAAATTTTTCCGCCGCCTATCTCATGCCATGCTTCTTCTTTCTCCGAATCGGTTCCTAGTGCTCAGATAAAACAATCAAGATTCGCCATCAAGAGAGGGAAGAGCCTTTACTTTAACTTTAGGTTAGGCCGGTCTCGTCATTCACGAAATTCCCCCGTCCATCGATCAATCACGCGAGTACGCATCCAGTCAGCACATAGCGAACGAAAAAAGCGTTCATCCTGGACACTTCGTGCCTCAATAAAAATGTATGTCTATTAATGGATCCCTATTCATTCGGTCAAAGTCTCCACGGCGTTTTCACGCCCCTCTACTGAGAGGTGCACCATGTTGATAGGAATCGGCAAAGACCTTCTTGTACACGTCCTCGAGGGGAGCATTCATGGCAATCATCACTACTTTCTCCCGAGGGCATGGTATGGCTTTGTTCTTGGTGTTGTTTAATAGATGTCGAGTGCCGCTTTTCCCCGTCCGAGAATTTCCATCTGCTCTAAGTGGGCGAGCTAGAATCCTTATGTCAGGTTGGTTGTTCAAAAGACTTATTCTTTACCCTTTGCATCTTCATCTTTTCGAAAGCCCAGACCTTGGATCTTCATTAGTCCTATTTCAGGTGCAAAGCCTCTTCAATAAAGACCTCTTTCTCTCTTCTCTTTCTTTCTCCCCCTGTTGATTGAAAGAGGATAAGCGCTATCCATTGAGTAAAGGGAGGATTTGCTACAGTGATTCGGGCGGTTGGTGGCCCCTTCGAGAGTTGCGGGTCCTTGCCGCTGCATAAGTGGTAGCTCATGCTCAAAACTTCTCCGACACGAGTCCTAGTCGTTGCGCTGCGGTCCGTTTTCCGGCTTCGCTTGCGCGATTTGCACTTCTGATTGGTTTCATCCATCTCCGACCCTAATGAATCGAGTATGAAGGGGTTAGCCAGTCAATCAGTTCGGGTTCTCGGTCGGTTCCCGTTCGCCTGTCCCCCTCATAGTCTATTAGTAGGTAGGGTGGTAAACTTAGAGGGCGCCCGCCTCCTCTTCAGACGTGTCCTCGACAACCTGGCGGTTGTTCGGTCTCCGCTTTTGGGGGCGGGAGTGCTTGGTCGCTGGGATTTCCTTTTCCTCAACCAATTCGGTTGTGTCAGCCCGGTCTAACATTTTGTTATGAGCTGGCGGCTGAACAAAGATGGATTGAAGGTAAGATAGATTTGAGTTTAACTGGCATAGGACCTTCGATCGACCATAGGGCGTATTTATTTTATTCTAAAAACTGAATTTGAAGCGTAACGTAAAAAGCTCCTTCTCATGTTGCATTTCTTTGGTTTGGGAGTTCCAGTATGTTGTCTTTTTCTAACAAAGGAAAGCTCCCTTATGCCATTTGATTAATGAAAGTTCAGTGCTGCTCGCCACTCCCCGAGGCCAAGGACGGGGTCGAACCGTCATTCCAGGATTTGCAGTCCGATACATTTCCATTATGTTACCTAGCCAAACCCGCCACCGCATATGTAGAAAAAGAGGGGGAAGAACAATCGTTTAACTTTGGAACATGAGGTGGCGGGCGGAGCGCTCTATATGACCGGCGGCGGCTTACCAGAGAAGAGGGGACAACTTCTTTCTCCCGCTCAAATTTTCCTTTTCTGATTGAAAGTAGCAAGCCACTCCACTACTGGTATATAGGCCAGATAGAAGGTTGCTCATCCAGCCCGGCGGATCCATTGTTTATGCGGCAGTACGATGCAGCTGAAAAATTTTAATATTAGTAAGGTATAGGTTGCGGAAAACTCCAAAAAAAACTAGGGTTCCAAAATAAAAAGCTTACCTTATCTTATATATAATATATATATATTTTATATAAGTTTTGAAAAGAATAAGTTTTGAAAAGGGCACCCTCCTACTATACCCCTAAACTACAAGCTAGCGCGCAACGGCTTTTCAGCCGTTGTTGCTTGCTGCTTGCAAGCTCGAAAATCTCTCTTTCGCCTTTCCTCCCTGTCTCCATTCTGATTGATTCGCTTCTTCCTTCGCGCAAGCGCTTGGTTCGCCCCTTGTTGTGTTTGTTGCATTTCGTGATCCTCCGCTTCAGTCTACGTTTTTCGGATAGCCGGGATCCGACGTTGATTTCCGATTTAAATGTCAGCTCCAGGTTTTGGGCGGCCCATCTGGTTAGTCTGGTTAGTTCAGCTATCACTGCTGTAAGCCCCTGCGGTTGTTCGGCTGCGTACTCCCCGTCCGCCTATCTCACACTCTTAAAGCATCTTTTTTATTTCATATTGCTTTCTATCCATAGGTCGGTTTCGTGCAGATAGATGTTTGCCGGGGTAGATTGGTGCTCCTTGAGGTATGCCCTTCCGGTGGGTTGTTCTCTTCTCTGTCTTTTCCATCCAGTGCCTGCACTGCGTCAGAAAATCTTCGTCTTCGATCTCTCTTCGCAACGCAATAAATCAGTCTAACAAACAGTTTTTCATAGTCTTTAACGTGTCAGCCATTCTTCTCCCATTAGACTTGTAAATCCTTTGGCTCTTTCTCTCTTCCAGTTCTCTCCCTCTACTTTATTTGACAGGGGCGGAGAATACCACTCTATCAATAACAAGAAAAAAGTAGCAATTCCGTTTCAAATGGTTTGAGCTTGGAAGCAACCTGCTATCTATCGATAGGCGAGAACAGACTGCTATTGGCTGCTTCGCCTATCTATTCTATTATGGCCGGCTTGGAGACAGAAGAGGAAGACCATCATCTCTATCCGGGTACGATCATAGCTTCATTCATTCGTTGAACCTTGGGGATAACCATTAGCATTGAGGTCAATCACCACACCACCTCTATCATACATACGACATTACATGACGCGAGAGCGCATGGTCAACACACACCTAAAGCGCCCTCGTTCCGCTTGCAGCCAATACAACCACAACCTAACTTGCACGAGATTCAACAACCGAAACTACTGGTAGTCCCGAGGAGACGGCATCTTCCTCTAATAGTTAGCAGTACTGAACAAGCGAGTCATCGGTCAGCAAAAAGGGCGGTCGGCCGCTTTTTCGGGACCTATTCTCTTAATAGGCAGCAAAGCTGAAATGGATAAAAGATCGTTGGACCCTTATTGCACTATATCCGATGAAGACTCGCCCCCCGGGGCATACTACCAAGGAACAATGCTTGCCTGATTGCGTGCGCCTATTACCCCTTCTCCGAAAATAAGACTGTTGAGTCACCCATAAACCGTGTGGGAGTCCTATCTCACTTAGCCCCGAGCCAATCCTTTCGGTTGTTTAAGCTGGCTAGCGGACAAGCGGGAACCCCCCCTTTCTTAGCCTAGGTGCTTTCTTTCTTTTTTCTTTATTATGCAGTTAGGAGTGGGGCGTGCTAGCAGGAAGTCCGGTAATGAAAATAGAAAACCTTGCTTCCATCCCCTTGCATCAGGTGTCGGTGGAAAGGAATCCTCTCGTCCTCAGACCAGGGATAATGGATAATGGACCTAAATAGTGGAAAATCTCTTTCTAGCTCACAGAGAGGCTTTCGGGAAGGCAAAGGTGGGCTAGCTCAACTTAGGCTACCGAGTTAACTGTGCCCTGGATGCTTAGAGACAGGGAGAACATTAAATGAAAGTAAAGTTTAGTAGGAGACTCAGGTGAAAAGGCAACTTGCTTGTTGTTGTTATATAGGTAGCCCAGTGTATTAATAGATCTTATTCTATACTAGTCGTAGTGGGCGAATCGCTTGATAAAAGGATCTAACTCTTTGCCCCAACATTAAGTGGAGGGTAGTCTTGCTGTAGTTCCCATTTTCGAATCGAATATCTAATTTACTTTACTTTCTATTCGACGGGAAGGAGCGGGCGGTGAGGTCTCTGCCCCCCGTGCCAGTCTCGATGTTAAGGCAATGCATTTTTTTTAACTAAGGATTGGATTGATGTTCTATCTTTTCGCCAGAGCATAGGGCTTAGTTAGCCTTAAGAATCATAAACTTCTTCCCGTAGCGCGACGTGGCATCTTTTCGGCAAGCTCGTTTAAAGTAGTACGAATTCGGGCTTCTTTCGCTAGCATATAGATATGCCAACTAGCCTTTCTTTATTGTTGTGCGCAGTAGCTTGCAGAACGGATCTTTCCTGTGCTGTAGTCTCCCCACAAATTCATTCTTCTTTTTCGATAGTGATCGGTTGTGTTATCCTTCTTCCTTTCTTCTTTCTGTTTTTAGTACCTAACTATCTGGTTTACTGTCACTTGGGATTCTTTAGAGAAAGATCATAAGAGAAGAAAGGAAAGCCTGCCGAAGACTTATAGGCAAGGAAAGGGTCGATGTAATTGAGCAGCACAGCAGTTGAATAGAATTTTTCCTATCCCCTTATTAAATTTAGCAGGTGATGTTGAATGCTCTAGTTCGCTAGAGTAGAGAGAGCACTAGAACAAGGGTTGACATCTTTTCGTTCACATCCCGCTTAGGGCGAGACTACTCTTCCCCGCTTATTTCTTAGGGCCGAGTCACCCTCCAAGTCGCCCTTAGCCTTTTCAGTGGGTACACCTTTGAGTTCTCAGGGCGGTATAGTTCTTGGAAGTAGAGTTAGTGGTCTCCATCTCAAGTCAATTGATACATCCACTAGTTCGAGGTCAACGGAACCAAGAAAATTAGTCGAAAGCCAATTCTCCTTCTCCCTTGCCCTTTTACCGGGTTTCCCTCTTTCTGGTTAAAATCAAATGCCAACGTGCTTAAAACATGAAGTTCGAAGTGGGATGGGATCTAGCCTTTGGGCTTAGTTCAGAGTTCTGCCTTCTTCCTTAATTAGGAAAAGCCTGAAATCGGGGGCTTTGATTTGAAGAGGTTCATTTATTAGCTATTCCACTTGAGTTCTTCGACTCCATTTTGAATCTTGATTTGGTAGTTGTTCATGGAACCCGGGTCGTTTGACTGACTACATTTTCTTTTCCCTTCTTTCAAGAACCTTAGGGAAGCCCCTTTCTTTATGGCGTCCAAAGGAAGGAGCATTGGTCTAAGCTCGACCGGAAAGAAGATTCACTCGCCCGAGACTCGACCCCCGATTTCCCATACTATTGAAACCTTAAAGAAAAATGACTTGCAAGGTCTTGCTTATTGACAATCCCACTAAGGCACCTGCCCATACCATAGCTCCACTTTCGGTGATTATGAATCTCTATCAGACTCTGATCGAATGAATAGGTTTGTGTGAAATACAAGCTCACGCTCCGGAAAGAATTTCTTATAGGCGTGAGGATAGGCATAAATAGATTGAGAACCAGTTCTTCAACTGAAACTGAGCAATATGGTTTTCACAAGGGATTGCCCCTTTTTCGAATAAGATAAAGGCTACGGGAATGCTTCCACAACCGGAAAGACATAAACTCGCTTTGGAGAGCTAAGAGACTAGATACTTACGATTGATTCCCTTAGGGGCCACTGGGGGAGTTTGAAAAAGCCCTACTAGGACTGGAAAGCTGACAAGGCGGGAAGACTGATAACTAGCCAAAACTCAAGGAAAGCAAATGCGCCAAGCTAGAAAGAAGCATAGGACTACTCCCGGGTCCTCCGAAAGGAAACCCGGCCCCTCGCTTAGAAAGACATACGAAATGGACTGGTTACGGAATATCAGACTAGACGGAATAGAGAGCTTTTAATGTAGTTTTTCCTGTAGTAAACTTCTTTCTTTTTCGCGATTATTGACATAGGGAATAGAAGCTTGGAGGCGCTGAAGGATCCTCTTCAGATTATTAAGAATTTAGCTTCAGATTATTAAGAATTTAGCTGATGAGCAGGGAATCTCAGCAGGGGAGAAGGCTAGGATGTTGGCACTCCGAAGAGGAGATAAAAATTATAGTGGGGCAGGTACTTAGTGCGGCGGAAAGAAAAAAAAAATGGATTCTAAGATCCAAACCTTCCTTCAGCAGAAAACCAAGGCTAATAAGACTAAGAAAAGAAAGGCTGAGGCTAATAAGAAGGACAATAGCTCATTCCCTAGACCAAAACCAGATGAATAAGATGAGAAAGCTAGCTAGTTAGCGCATATTTAGGATTGGCTTTTTGAATAACATCTTTCACCAACCATCAATCTTCTATTCGATCAATCTTCTATTCGTATGATAAGTATATGTAGGATCAGAGTCTACGACTCAAGGAGAGGAATCGACTAAAGGAGGCTACTCCCCGAAAATGCCCGTTCTCAAAGTCAGTCAGAACTCTAGAGGACTCTTTGGCGGAGGAGTAGGCCCGTAGCCGCAAGTCAGATCTGTTGGCTTTTATTCCTGAACCGACCTGCCTACCTAAAGAAGAACTGCCCTTGGCCAAAGACATACCCGGCATACTCAGATGAATCATCTAAGTTCATAGCCGTCGGAGTAGAGTCTAATCGGTCAATCTCTCTGCCAGCCCTTGTGACATCAACAAACAAAGCGAGTTGAGGGCGAACAGCTTCGGAAATGACTTCTGTCAATAGGCAAGTAGCGCCCAATCGAGCGAGAGAAGGTAAGGATTTCTCCTCTAAGGCCAAGATCAGAGGATGTGAATGGACTTGGGTGTGTGATGAAATTGATGTGGAATTAACCCATGTCAACAGGTCTACCAATCGACATGCTGATTCTTTGAAGCGTCAGTGTCCAAAGAATCAGTTCGAAGATGATGAAGATGAAGATGAAGCTGTCATTAAGATGAGCAAGCGAATGAACGTAAGCTCATGGAACTTTAACGATAAGCTATATGAAGATGTCATTAAAGAAGGAGATTGGAGACATGCTGTAATTCAAGAACTAAAACAATCAGTGTCGTCAGTGCGGAAAGACTTGAAGTGCTTCACTAAATTATGTGGAAATTTTTACTAGAAGATGTCCGATGGCTCGATGCCTTGGCGTTGAAGAAGCAGCAAAGAGACTTGAAAAAGTTCATGATAAGGTCTGTGGGACAACAACACTGGTAAACCTCTACAGAAGATTGCAAAGACAAGGTTACTATTTGGCCTGATATGGCTAGGGATGAAAAAGCTCGAGAAGAGGCTTGTCTAAAATGCACATGGATGCCCGATAGAGCAGAATGTGCCTTCCTTTGCTTATGGATGAGAACAAGGGGTTAAGTAACTAATAAAGCAAGGAGAAGCGATTTGCATACTTGGGATTAGCTTATGATTTGGGAGTAGCCTGTAGCTAGATTTGGCTGTAGTTAGAGAGGGCTTGCAAAGGACATCTGTCCCAGTTAGATGACTTCAGCAGTTGCAAATTCATTGACCAAGTTTCCCTCTCCTTTAAGTCGAGTATCTTGAAACCTCTCGAAAACTCGTTTCTCAACCCCACATTCTATGCTTTGCCGCTCTTGGTCTTGCTCCTCAATCTCAATTGGTATGATTTTAAGTACAGGACGTAAGCATCATGCATGGGTGGGAGATGGAAAGGACGAAAGGTCGCTCTTCGAAAAGTGGTCAACAAAACAAGCGAAGGTCTTGACCTGGAAGGATCGAAGAGAGCGCTAGTAGATCGAGCTGTAGGTGCATGGACTTGTGTAAAGGAAGAGAAAGAGAGCAACTCCTTTCACAGCTCGTCACTAATACCCCTTAGTGACTTCTTTTGTCTTTTAATAGAGAGCCCCATTAACCAGACAAGCTACCTCACAGAAAGGATGACGAAGGGCCAGTTGACGCAGCAAGCTAGAGCTATGAAACCTCCCCTTTCTTTAAGCCTTATGATGTAATTGACTAATTACTTATTCAGTAATGGACTAAGGGATATACCGATCCACAAGAGATGGGTCAAAGGCCAACCTTGGATTTAGCCTACTTTCTTTATGCATATCCAACGACCCTCATGGAAGATTCCCTTCTAGGGGTCTCTTTCTCTAGAATAGATCTTTGTGATTCAAAGCTTTATCCTTAAACATTTTCATTCTTTCTTTCACCCAGTAAGTGCTATCTTGAAGAAGGAAAAGTTCTGTCTGGGGATAGCGAAAACTCGCAACTTCCCCGATTCAATTACTTTCTGCGGCTGATACCTCTTCCCCTGCTTGAAGTTTTTTTCCGGTTAGCCGGATCGGATTAGTCGCCAAAAAAAGGAATCCACTAATCCCGGTCATCCCAAGCACCCTATGTAGCCCAATAACCAGAGAAAGGGGGTCCCAGCGTAAGGAGCCACTCCTCCCCCTAACCTATACAATGTAGCCTATGCGCAGCAAGCCGGAACTGGCTAGCTTTCCAATCGCAGGCTTACTTGCTTTCCTTCCCCGGCTTTGAGTCTAATTCTGGGGTTCAGGAATAGGGGAAGATTGAATCTATTGGTATGGGTCCTAATCGCTCGTAACGATCCTTGCAGATCCCTTCTGTTATGAGTGAATCTCTATGGCTTATTTTTTTTCTTTCGCCCGGCGAGACTGATTAGTTTTTGAATGCTTTTAGTCCGAGGAAAATAATGAACCAACAAAAGCACGGGTGTGATGTTTCAACCCTAAGATGAGTATTCGTGGAAGGTTTCCCAATCATCAAGCCTACCGGGGGGGTAACTTCTAAGAAAATCTTACTCATCTCAGCGTTTTCTTCTTGTTCTTTGCGGTATAACGGCCACTTCAATTTCAGAATCTCCAGTTTGGTTGGACATAAGTTCCTATACTTTGAGGTACGAGCTATATTATTATATATAATATATATATCATTCTGACTTCCCTCATTCGCCATGCTTTCTTTGGATTAGAGGATGGCAAAAGATAACGATGTTGGCGTGGAAGACTAGTAGGGCGATTCTCCTTGTATAAGAAAGGTAAGAAGAGTAAACCAAACCGAGCCTAGCAGCCCGATTTCATTACACCTTGACTATAGAAGATATTTTTTTCATCCCCCGAAGAGAAAGATAAGAATTTCTCCACATGTACAAAAGACTGCTACTCATGTATCTCTAGGAAGTGGTATTACGTACAAACCTTTGTTTTTTTACTTCTCCGGATTCCCCAGGTTCAACAAAGCCTGAAGAGATGCTTGAAGCGGCCCTTGAAAGAAGGAAGATTGCTGCCATTGAAGAAGAAAGATATCTTTCTCTTGCCCTTTCCTAGCTGTTGACATGGATATGGATCTATGTCGGGGAGGAAGAAATGCTTACACTCACGGAACACTGACTCCATTCTCTTTTTTGCTGGATCATCTGGAGTTAGATCAGCTGGAAGAGCTACTTAGCTTACAGGTGTCCGAAGAAGTTGGTACTCATATGAGATGTGAAAGCGATTGTAGACTAGTAGTTGACTAATGTTTTCCGACTTAAAGACTAGTAGTTGACTAAGAAGTAGAGCCGAGTCTAAGGGGAAGGTGGCAGACTGAAAGAAGGAATCGAACAAGCTTTGATGAAACAACCCGTACTTGACCATCCCCTTGTCACTGTAAAACCGTTAGCCTCATTTGTTGATACTGGAATAGGAACTGATAGAGGAGCATATCCATCCCAGCCAAACTCCTCTCTTCTGTGTTGACGTTCTACCAAGCAGCTCGTGGAAGAACCTAACACTTTCTCTCTTCCTTGGCTCCTTCAATCCCAGTTTTCTACTCCCTTGATTGAGACATGGAACTAGTACTGGGAGCAGCAAGCATCCATGGCAGTCAAAGAGGTTTCTTTCTCATTTTTTGTATAGGAAGAGATAAACTTCATTGTCTATAGAGGTCGAAACCTCGCGCAAAATGAGAGAGATTTTCGGTTGGATCCGTGTAATCTAACGAAGGTGGAAAACCCAGACCGAAAGGGGCAGCCTGTAATGCCCTAGCGAGCGACTTCCATTACATATTCTTTTTCTCAAGACGAAATGAGAAAATGTTGGATCATGTGACCATAGCGAATTCACACCTCCAAGCCTTCCCGAAGTGCGAGGATTTCCTTTCAAGGAGGCAGATCAGCATCAGCTCTATGAATTTTTCCTTGTTGTGAGAGCTTGACTTGTGCGAGATTAAAGTTAGGATTCTGACCGAGGCAGAGGTGCTGGTTCGAATCCAGTCTGTGACAAATGCAAAGAAAGGATGAGGCAACGTAGGCAGTTCCATCATCCTTTCTTTTCTTTCCTCCTCCTTATTGAGGTGTCTTATAGAGCAGATCGTAGGTGAGACTGATTGTTCTCAGCTCGTTTGCTAAACAGTAACCTCGTAGACCAATCTTCGCTAATTTCATTCTCTTCTTTCTATTTTCACATGAATTCCACTGAACTGCATTTCATATGATCCACAGGTCACTCTGCCAAGGTGAACTATTTCCTTTTGGTTGGTTTCTTAGAAATAAGAAGGAGAAGGACTTCGACTGAGACTCTTGAAACATCAAGTGCGCGTCCTATCAAACTATACCTGTCGCACTATATAACTTTTGCTGGGGTGGGTTCCGGAGCTGACCACGACGTATCAAGTCACCACCAAAGGGGCTTATTGTGCATCTCCCTTTAGGCGCAAAGCATTCTTTAATGAATGCAAGTGGGATGCTGTCCATCTCAAGCACGAGCCGAGCTGCCTCATGACTGACTTTCAGGCTCGGGCTCATCAGACACCAAGTCTTTAGTCGCAGCTCACAGGTACGTAGGTCCGTCCATCCGTTCGCTTCCGCCGCTTCCCTCGTCGTACGTAGTCCTCTTAGGTATATTCTTTTTCTTCGAGGCCCTAAAGTCCAACATCCAAATGATCATCTGAACCCATGCGAGCATCCAAATCCACATCAGAATTCGCCGCATCAGAAGCAGCAGTAGCTATGGATATATCAGATACTAGGAATTGCCAACCCCCCCCTTAAAGTACTCAACCAGTGAGCCTTCCAGTTCATCCGGAAGAGGCGGAGGATCCATATCCAAAGTGAGTCATATCCAGTATAGGCTGGCTAACACTTATGTACCTAAAAGGGAAAGGGAAGGGTCTTATCTCTCGAAAGCAGCATAAGGAGTTGCTTATCGTGAATCATCAACTTAATGAGACGGGAAGTAACTTCAGCTCATGGATCAAAGGAATAGAGATGGCGTTAATCGGAAAGAACAAATTGGGTTTTGTGGATGGTACCATACCTGAGCGAGATCCAGACGATTTGCTTTATCCCAGTTGGAGAAGATGTAACAATGTTGTTAAGTCATGGATCCTTAGTTCTGTGCATCAAGAAGTTTCAGAAGGTGTGATTTACTTACCCACAGCGCAAGAGGTCTGGGAAGAACTGAAGGAACGCTATCGACAGAACAATGGGCCCAGAATCTTTCAGATCAAGAAGGAATTATGCAGCTTACAACAGGGATCGATGTCGGTTACAGCTTACTATACTCAGCTGAAGAAGCTTTTGGAACGATTGAAGGAGTATCAACCAATTACAGACGCCAACAGGGCAGACATATCTATTTGCGTATATAACAAGAGACTTTTACTTTTATTGCCAAAGTAAAGAAGTTACCGTGCTGGGGCGGAATAGACAAAGACGCTTTCAAAAGAGCTTACCTCGACCGATAGGAAGAAGGATGAAGAACCCTTAAGATGTGAGCCTTACCTCATCCTCCTATCATTCTCACATATCTTCAACATGCAATTTGAATTGTGGAAGTATAGCGTTCTTCTTCTTCACCTCGTTCGTTATAATGCTTACCTTACTTACAACGTTTAGTTCTGCTCTTTTTTTGCTATTGCTGCTATGCTATGGACAAGGACGCGTGGAAGCAGGTGAACAAATCAGCATTCTTCTTTGAGTAGGACGGGACTGGTTCAAAAAGAAGTGGATCAAGGTCTTATAATATGGGACATTCCATTTCTTCCTCAGAATGAGGCATTTGAGAAATCGACTAGTCTCAGCGAATGAGCAATTGCTTTCTCTATGAGGTCAATACCTACGTAGTGATCCGGGTCTGAGGGGGAGTGAAGCCGTGCTTATTATTAACAATAGGACTTCGTAGAAGATGCTTTCAACAAAATGATAGGGCCAATGGCCTACATACAAGTCTCAAATCATAGCATTGGATAGCACTCGTTGTAAATCTGATCAAAATAAAAAAAAAACCTCACTTCGATCGCCCGGCGCCTAAGCCTTCCATAAGCTATAGAGCCTTCTTTCTGTAAGTTTGTCCCCCGTATCGTATATAGGGTCCAGTAGCTGAGGCGAGCTATGAGTGAGGCGCAAAGATCAAACCTACCGCACTGCAGCCCGGACTACTTCACAAAAGAATCTTTCCAGAGAGCTCCACCAGAAAGCAGAGTTATTGCGTACTATAAGATCAAGATGGACGAGAGACAACTGAATTTCTAAAACTTCTTGGCAAGTCGCTTTTGGCGTCGTGAGCAGAGAAATTTCTTAAGTAAAGCTCACTTCTTGTCTGATGTTTGACGCTTTGGAAAGTGGAAGTGAGAGTTTCCGAGGGACCAAATGAGCCCAGTCCTTAGCGCAATAGTAGTCTCAAGTCTTTCCTTTATCACTAGTTGATACCCTGTTTAGGCTAAACTATGGACAGGCTAGCTCGCGCCTCAGCTAAAGGAAAAGAGCTATAGAATGAATAAGGCAAGATAAGCACCCATAGCTTTTCCTCGAAGTCAGGTTAATCTGTTGGGTGGCTTTCAATTGACCTTAGGTATTCACTTCACTATAAAGGAAGGAGAGCATGACTAAGCCAAAGCTTCGGGTGCGCATTATCAGGAGTTCCATCTCCGTCTCCACAAAGCATGCGCTCCTACTATCTATTGTGCCTACCCGGCTTACTTTCTTTCTAACCCTACGTAACAAAGGGGATCAAGGACATCATTGACTTACAGCCAGCGATTAAAAGAGCTAATTCCCTCTTGGTCTACAGCCTTATCTTTCTGATAAGAGATAGCATTAGGGCAGACTGCATTAAATTCTCTCAGATAGAATTACTTAAGTTGATAGAATTACTTAAGTTATGTAAGGATGTTCGAGAAAAAGTTAGGCTTTCGAGTCAAGTAAGCAAGTCCAACAAGGGGATTGTGAACAGGAAGGTTGATCGATATTGTGAACAGGAAGGTTGATCGATATGGTGTAGTTGAATTAATTGCTTGATTTCGTACCGATCGGAATTTAGCAGTGGTGCTTTGCTTCCTTTCCTGGCTTTGCTGCAGAATAATGCCTTGTCTGGTCCCGCTTTCATTTACTTGCTCACTGGATTGATTGTCCCTTGCTTCCACTACAGAGGCTTACAAAAGCACTGAAACCAGATCAATGACAGAAGGAATAGAGGGGCTTACCTTTTTAACTGGAGGGGGTAATTCTATATCATATATATTTATAGTAAAAAGTATACTATAACTATAGGGGCAAGCATATGAAAGTAGTCCTCCAAATCATATTCTTTCTAGGAGTCCCAAAGATTAGAACTAGAACTCCGTGGGCTTATGACTGGCTAGGAAACTGAGATCACACTCTTTCCTACTCCAACGGGATACGGACTCTAACTCAAGCCTACTGCTCCGTACAGAGTCAGGATTCAGGGATTTCAAACACTCGTTTGGACTCTAACAGCTGAGTAGTACAATGGTTTCTAAGTCAGAGTTCGCAAGAGCTCTTTTCAGGGATTAGTTCCCCAGTGGTAGTAAAGCCTTCCAGGGCAGTTGTTTAAGATTCGGATTATCCACAGGCCCAGAATTTTACCTTTGAACTCAAGCCCCAGACCGTGCTTTACGGCTAAAAGGCTATGAATAGGTCAGTATATCGTTCCATGACTCAGGGGTAGAGCAACGACAACCTATCTTGCTGCTACGAGTGCCTACTCAATAGCCGATTCTTTTCTGCTAATTTGTTTGATTTCTCGGTAATCCACATCAAGTGGAAGAAGGGTCAATCTCATCTTAGGACGAGACCCCGGAACATTCTTACTGAGGCGGATCTGCCGACCAGTGAGGAAGTAAGTTCTAAGTCCTTCTTGTTAAGCGTGTAAGGCAGGAAAAAATTGAGAGTTGTTCTTCCGCAATGCAGGATAAAGCTCTTCTTATTCAAGTTCCTCTATCTTACGCACCTTATTATAAAGTTGCTGTCCTTCGGCCTGGCCTTATACTTCTAGTGAGCTAGATAAAGGTCTAATCTTATGCATCGATGGCTGTTTTAGATCCAATTCCAGTTCTTGTTCCTTTTTTATTTTAGTTGGCAAGGTCAATCCAGTTTCTGTTATAGTTGGATTCTAGGCAGTGGAAGTTCCAGTTGCTGCAGTCCTAAGAGTTGTTATCCTCGACTCCAGGGATGAAATTGCGAGACCTTCGCCTCATACTCATAAAAGAAGTAGAGTTTTTTCACTTTTTTCCGCGTGTCCAAGGGAATAGCATTAAGACTCTCGCCTTCTTATTCTTAAGGTGGATAACGGGCAGAACGGTAATAGTCCTAATATGAATAAGGTCTTTCATTCCTAGGGCGGGCTATCTAGTCCTCCGCTTATTAATATTAAGGAGCTAATAACATTCCTAGGCCTTGAAGTACTATCATTATGTGAAGAGAGGGATTGACTTGCGATCACATTGGGATGCTCGGTCGCTTTCTATACGGAAATGTTTACAGCCGAGTCTTTCCTGCCAAGTTTCTTTCCATAGAAAAGCTCAAAGGAAAAACCTTTCCTATCATAGAAGTTAGCTCAAAACCATATTTCTAGCTTGGTAATCTCTCGCTTACTTGACTTTTTTGACTGTAGCGGTTATGGCTAGACTACTTTGCTCAGAGAACCAAGTCCTTGCTTCATTTTTGAATGCAGTTCGGGATCGAACGAGGTTTGGGAAAAGAAAGACTTTTTTTCCAAGCGTGATTCTTCTTAAGAATTCATTCATATGCGCACCGCTTCTCTTCATACCTAGACCTACCCATCAACTATTCTACCTTGACCGCCCTCCTCTCCGTTTTCGCCGGTGAAGATTCACCGATCGTGATTGTCTGCTTTTATAAACGAACTCTACTCTCTGCTGGTGATCTTTACTCTTTTTTTCCTATTTCGTCTTTTCTTTCTACCCTGACCCCAAAAAACTTAGCACCAGGAGCCCTCAGCTCTTAAGGAAAAGCCGCTTCGGTCTCATGAGAAGTGACTTATCAGTGCATCGAGAAGTGGTACCCCAAAAGGGTCTATAGCCAATGACTTACATACTTAACCATAACATCTGTCGCCAACACCATATGGAACACCATATGGGAGGGGAAGATATCTACCCGGGATGGGGATCAATCATGACATCCGGTCTAATGGCTATTGAATAAAATAAGCGGAAACTCCTCCCAATGAATGGGAAATTATTTCGGGTTTCACCCTAGACTTTAGGAAAGAAACCAAAAACAGCTAAGTTTCTAAAATAAGTAAAGTCGGGCATTTTTTTGGATGGGAAGGAGAAATATAGGGACGATAGAGCGCGCTCAAACCTCACCATGTCTTACTTCAAGCCGCTAGGATTACAGGTCAGATCTGAAGTTTCCCTCTTTCCAGCCCGGGGGGCTTGAGTAGGATCGGGAAAAATAGGAATAGATCATCAGCAAAAAGGAGGTGGGAAACGGAGACCCCATCTTTAGAGTATGGGACCTTTTTGAGCTTCGCTTCCTCACAGATTTGTAAGAGCAAGGATAGACATTCCATGACAATGGAAAAAAAATAGGGGGGAGGGGGTCGCTTTCTGGCTAAGACATACGATCAATCAGGTGAAAACTACTTATAAGAAAGGGTTTTTCCCGCTTTCTTTGCTCGCTTGCTTACTTCCTCCTTTGCTACTACTATTTATATGAATTCCCTAGAAGGTAATATCTTTCCAGCCTCTTCAAACCTGGGAGTAAGTCGTAAGTAAAGGCTAGTTTCCACCTCGCTACCGGTGGTGAAGCTTAACTAGTAGATCGCTCTCTAGCCTAGCACCGTAAAGTAACTTGGCTTTTAGGAGAAGGGAAAGTCAATCTGAGGGAAAGGGTTGTAGCCGCCAACATAATCTTCTTTTATTCTGTCTACGAGTTCACAGCATCTCCCGGGCTGGGAAAAGATAAGGATGATAAAACCTGTTGCTGGAAGGCAAGTAAGGAAACTTAAGGGCTGCTGATTCAATTCACTAGCTAAGCTTGAAGTGGACTACGGGACATCTCAATACGAAACCACCAATGAATGAATAGCGGGAATGCAGGACTAAGCACAAGGTTACGTATTGGCACTTGAAGGATGCTAAACCTGACCTCGCTTGGCTTATTTCAGTAGTACCATCTACAGGACGAAGTGAGGCAGCTCGACCAACACTAATAAGGTTTAAGAATGAACTCGAGTGATAACGAGAGGAGTGGGGTTGAATTCCAGGTGAAAAAAGAAGGAGCTTTCCTCCCCATCTCTATCCCTGGGAAGAACAGAGGAAGCAAGGGAAGCTAAACCATTCCATTTCATATTCTATTTGATCATTCTTTGGACGTGCTAGCTGCAAGTCCTCTTTCAGCTTCTTTGTCGAGCTCACTTTCGAGATATTCGTTCTATCTTAGCCGAAGACTAAAATCCGAGATAACCAATGGGAACTGGATAAATTGTTGAGTCGAGAGGAAGTGTGATGTGGTGCCAAAATCCCGTGGGCTTAGGGTCTTCCATTGCTTCGCGGCAGTCATCTCAGGTCCAAGTCTCCCTGTAGGATCTCCCGAAGAACATAGACGGAAGACTTCTCTGTAGGCAAATGCTTCCCCGAGGTTGTGTAACATCTTTCTATCATTGAAAAAGACTGCGGTTAGAAGAAAACCTAAAAGAAAAGAGTTTAAAGATGAACTTACAGCCAAATCTTCATTCTTTCTTTCTCTATAGCTATGTCAAAGAAGGTCTTGGCCGTAGGGTTCTTCTAGGATAAGCTACTAAGACAGAAGTCTAAATGCCAAAAGCGAAGTCTACCAGATAAGTGTTAGCGAACCTTGGGAGTATAGATCAGTCTCCGGTGATTGTCAATGAAGAATGGGAGTAGTTCCTCGGTGAGTGTCAGCGAACTCTTTGTTGGAGTAGAAGTGGCCGTAGATTAGTGAGGTGAGGACCTTGTAAAAGATAGCCGCTGATCACAGTGAAATGCAAGCCTTTACAGAAGAGCTAAAAATAAGAATGAGCTAAGAGCTTCTAGGAAAAGAGTCTCAATCTTGGAAATGTCTCAATCTGCTTTATCTACTCCAATAGTTAGTTCTACTTCGCTTTCAGCTCACCATTTTTCCCTTACATTAACTCATATGAGGGGAATGGGATGCCCAATGCTGCTATTATAATGACCAGGTATTGAGTGAGGAAATTCCTCTATTTCAATACCAAGCTGGGAAGAAAGAGCGCATAATTCAGATGTTGCTTCTTTGGACGCGGAAGGATCATGATCCCTTCTTTCTACCGAAAGAAGATCTGTTCTTGGTTAGTAAGTCCTCTTTTAACTAGTGCGCTGAGCAGCTTATCACGCAGCACTCTGTGTAGTGCTTGATAGGAACGAGACTCCGAGCGTATGCTAGAATCGTGCGCAACAAGCTTGCTTCTGCTAGGCTAGGGCAGCTATAGCTCCTGAGGGGAGTCCTTCCCTTTTATTTTATAATGGGGAGTGGCTAGCTTAACTCTGAGGAATAGACCGAAGAAATGGCAATGAAGTGAGAACAGTATGACCCTTTGCTTTAAGGCAAGGCGGAGTAGCAAGAAAATACCTTCTTCTCCTCTCTTCTCTCTTTGAATCGGCAGCTGGAAAGGCTGAGACGATAGGCTCACATCTTTCTCGGTGGCGAAGGGACTGGTCTCTTTTTCTCTTTCCCCGCCTATTGAAGCACATTAGCATCAGCAGACGATCTGCGGCATTCGAAGGTTCCTATACTGATACCTGCCATCCATATCCATACGTGCCCGCTACTGGTGAAAGAATCCTCTTTTCATCAATATGAAAGCGCTACTAATAGTTATATCTATCTGGAGCAGGTCCTTGAGTTATGTCTTTTAGATTCAGTTCAGCGCTACGGTTGAAGGAGAAGGAAAAGCCTACCGGGCTAAGTCAGAAAGATAAAGCAAAAGAGGAGTCTTAACAGGAACTGAGACCATTACTACTGGAGGAACTTTTCCGGGTGGAACTGCTCCCATAGGAACTTCAGACTCCCATCTAGGAACTTGAGTTACAGCTAGGGAAGGAGCTCTTCCCCGATTAAGAACTTTGATCTACTTGAAAAATCAAGAAGAACAAACAAATAGGTTAGGTAATTTTGAGTAGTGGAAGAAAAAGCTTTTAGGCGTGATCTCTCTCTGCTTTTCATAGGCCAGATGTGCCCGTAGGCTGAGCTGAGGAGAGAAAAGAGGAATCAGCCCGAGGAGGGGCTCTGAACCTGTCAGCTCAACCAGTAGACGGTGTCAAAGTAAGCAAGAGGAAGCGCTGATAGACTAAGCGCTCTTGGTCTGAGCTCCCTAGACCTTGTTTAGGAAGTATCCAATCCATTTCCAATTCCAATAGGCCTGCTATCGTCTAAGAAGATCAAGGCTGCTTTTAGGTATGAACTGTCTAGTTACCTTTCAAACATCTAATTGATAGAGGCATACGTCAGTATCTTATCCCATAAGACTGAAAGAATCGCAAAAAGTCTTCAAGGGCCGGTAATAGAATGTAGCTAGATAACTCTTTCCAAAGCATTAACGAGATGTGGGATGGCGTTCTTAGACCCTTGGAGGTACGGTATGTTACAGAAGTAAAGATTAACCTAATATCTTTTAGTCTTCTTGATTCCCACGGTTACCGGTATTCGGGTGAAGTTGTGAAGGTTATTCGGGGGTTGTGATAAAAGGGAAGGAGAACAGTCCATAGTCGTGAGAGTAGTCCTAATTTCGTTCTAACTGAGCTAGCTCGTGGCTTGTTCTTCAGTGACATGATCTTCCCTTTTATTACTTTTTTGCCTATTGACTGACTCCCCTGCATTTCTATTTTATCTTCTTTCTTTCCAGTGAAAAAAGTGAAGAAGGAGAAAAAGACTATTTACGGTCGTAATGAGAGAAAATAGGGATAAATGGACTCTCTGAAGTATGGATTCAAACTTGCTTATTTCAGAGTTCTAACGAGCTTTCTTACTGGGTCTCTGATGTCTTCTAAGATACTTTCTTATTCTTACCCTTGTAATGAGACTGACTTTCTTCCTATGTACTACTTTTGAACCCGGGGAAACGTACTAAACCTACTTAAACGACGTTCTTCTTGCTTTTCTCTAAGTGAAAAAGCTAATCGGCTGAGGAGACTGTGGCATGGCACTGACTTTAGGAATTGAACGCAAAGTTAGTAGGACAAATGCACAGAAGAAGCTCTTAGGTCTCGGGGCGATCCATTCTTGTGATATGTGATAATAGGGATGCTCCAACCCAGAATGATGTTCGGATAACAGTGACTATTAGTTCTTATAAGTGTAAACAATATGTATATTTACATTTTTCCCATTTATATAATAAGGAACGGAAATTCTTCAATGGCACCAAGAGAAGGAATTTCTATTACATACAATATTTTGTACTTTATTACTGTGGAAAGATTATCTGCTGTCGATACTCTAGGGTCGAATGGAGGGGGAAGGAAAAACCTTTCTTCATATTCGGAAATGGGAAGTATCAAGCCCTGGTTCAGTCTCTTTACCTGCTTCGTCTAAAGAAAGCAAGACTCCTCAGATAAAGGAGGGGCTCCTGTCAATTCAGGGGAAGAATATATGACAATTGAACTTCTAAACCAATATCAGTCTCAAGGGAAGTTAGTACTTTCATCAGCCGTAGAAGGCTGAATATGATCAAAAGCTTGATTTAACTCCAGCGAGTGTAATACCTGAAGCGAGCCATAGAGCTGCTTCGAGGGGATAGGCGAGGTTGAGGTTCCCAAGCGGTAAAGACCATACAGGAGTTTGATGCTCACGAAAAGTCTTTAGTTCGCAGGTCTTTTTTATTTCCCACTTCCTCTGTGGGAATTGAAACCCCTGTTTGCTGTACTAGCCCCTGACCTGTGAGTGAGCCTACACTCTCTCTATTCGAGTGAGTTCCACTTCTTAATATGCCATCTCTCCTCTCCAGCTTCTGATTGAGAGATTCGAGGAGGGACATGAAAAACATTAGGGACCGAAAGACAGCCAGTTTATAGGCACATTTGCTTTCTTGTGAAATACCCGTGAATCCTTTGGTTCGTTCGAGCAAGGCTTGTGTAGCCTGTGCGGAGCAAGCCGGAACTGGCTTCGTTACTACTGTCCCAGTAGCCTCAGTAAAGAAGAGCCATACGTTTTCACTCCTATTTTCCTTGGTTATCATAGGACAGAATCTATGACTGACCCTTATACCAGCTGTAATCGAACAAGACGTCTACCTGCATATCATGGTATCAGCTGCTAGCTTGAGTAAGGATTTTCCCATGAAACCGGAGCAGGAAAAGTTTGGTGCGGGTCTCATGGTATCACTTTGGCTCGGTGAACATGTAATGCCGCAAGTGAATTCCTACTATGTAAGGCATAGCGCTATCCTCTGTTTTTTCTAAAAAAGTGCCATCTGGTTAGATATGCTATCTTGCCCACCTTCAGATCTCATTCAGGACTGACCTAACCCGATCTCCTATTTCTCCTTGACCGGACCCATTTCATTGACCGAGAGTAAAAAAGCCTAGAACTCGTTCTTTTAGAAGTTTATCCTTCAGCTTTCAAGCGGGCTCAAAGCAAACTACGGCTCGAAAGAGTTCTTTCGCGCAGCTCGCCCCGGCAGTGAGACTTGTGCTTTCGAGTAACCCATTTGCTCATCCATCTTGCTTAAGATGGTTCTTACGTCGGAAAAGAAAGAGATTGGGAATGCCGGACTAAGCAAAGATATGAGAAAGTTTGACCCGCAAGAATAGAGAAAGTAAGGAAGCTAGGCCCTTTCTCTCGTCGGATCGTCCCTCATGCCTGGGAGTTGAAGCGCTAGTTCCGCATCCCACCGAAATCAACCGCTCTGAAGAAGCCGCTGAGGAAGACCCTAGTCACCCGACTCCGAATCAGTCCTTCCCGCGAGTTGCCTCTCTGTCCTTGCTTTCGTCATCTTGGATTCTTCATTCCATCTGACCTGTGGAATGGCTTCTTTACTGTATCTATTATAGTGGAATAAGGAAATCCGAATAGCTTATCGTTAGAACGGTTGAAAGCTGATCTGTACTGATAAAAGAGTTCATAAGTGAAGGAAGAGGCTGCGAGCTTTGTCTATGGAGCAAGCGTAATTGGTCTAAGCTCTTTCGGTTTAGGGTGGGATCGATTCGATAGGCTTGATCCTTAGGGGGAGTTTTCGTTGCTCTTCACCTTACCGAGTTGATAACATCGACACCGGAAAGAAGAACTCTACCAACGGGTCTTTCCAACAGTTAGGCCACCCAAGGGGAGGGATGACAGCCCTAGCTCTGCTAACTCTTATGATGATTCAATTGCTTACACCGGCTACTGGTTGAGCTGCTACGAAAGCAGTTACCTTTCTTACAGCAGGGCGGATCATTTCACAGTTAGCAAATCTTTCTTCTGAACTCTCACAAAAGAGCTTATTCTCTTCGGAAACACCGGATACGGTTAGAGAGAATTCTAGCAAAACCTCTTTTCTAATAAACCCTTCGTTTTAAATTAAAAAAGACTTGAAGCGCTTATGACCGTATTTCTTTCATTTACACCTTCCACCAGGTATAATCTAAAGTGACTGGTTCGATAGGACCAGGAGAAAGGTTGCTTGCTTTTGGTCATCTGTCAGGCTTTGGAGCGTATGAATCCATTGTGCCTTCCCCGGTGATCCTGCAATGGTTGAGCCTTTTACTTTGACTAAATATAAATAAGGACGAATTTTCCTTTTCAATCTCCCGCTCTAAGACTAGCTGGTATAAGGTTGTAAGCCAGTGCATAAGTCCACTTTCGGACAGTAAAAGAGAAAGACTCTTTTGAGCTCTGATTGCCTTCTCGACTTCGGATTCAAACTGAACTAAGACGAGACTGTCCAGCTATAGTATAGCCGGAAGGAGCTCTGTTTTGATTTCCTCCCTCGCGATTAACAAAGTCGCTAATAAGACTTCGAGTCAACGAACGATTTAAGCTCATTACAGAAGAAACTTTAAAACTCTATAAGCTGTATTGAGAGAACCAGAGCACTCTTTCAAAGGTGGGATCCCAACCAATTATTCTTAGCTTAAGAGTCTATTCGCGGAAGAAGCAGACATTCTCAAAACACTATCCTTACTAGACCTGACATCCTGTCATCGCTTTCATATAAAAGGAAGTTAGACTAGCTACTAATTATCTCACGCTCTCTCTAAAACCCAGCGGGCACATCCAATTGCAAAAGTATGAAGACTGGTGCTATTTTGACCCTTTCAGAGTAGTGAGATTAGAATCAATCCCTTGTCTCCAGCCTAGGTTACAAGCAGTAGTAAGCAGTAAATTACTCGTACAGTAAGTAAAGAGAGAATTCGCACCTTAACCTAAAGCCAGCATTGTCGGAGTCAATCCATTATGATAGAGGTATTTCATTCACGATTTTTTCTCGGCCTCTTCTCTTCTTGCATAAGAGGTTGCAGAATACAATGAAGAATGGGCAAAGAAGAGGAAGGCCCTTCTTCATTCTCATGAGCCGCATACAGAGCATTATCATTTTCAATGGCCGTCTTTAGTTCTATCTGTGTACTGGTGGAGAATTGCTTCACTTGAGTGAACTCGACCAGGAAGTCTTCGAGCTCTCTACTGCTTAAAGAAGAAGCTCTTTTAGAGAGTGATTTTTTTTGGCTAGATCACCGAGTTTCTTATCGGTCTCACTAAGGTCCTCGAGGAGTTTTCCCAATTTCTCCCGACTCCCTTGGCGCAGGGTTTCAAGATCTGCCCCCCCCCGGAACCCCCCCCCTCGTTTGGAATCGAGGAAGGCCCAGCTTCAGAAGGCGCAAGAAAAGGGGTTGGTTGAGTTATCGACGAAACCTCCCCCAGTTCAGGCATTTCACTTAGAACTCGGCGTAAGCCTGACCAGGCTGAGGATGTGGGCGAATGGAGCAAGGAGTGGGGCCCATCATCAGGACCTTCGGTGGGGAGCACGGCGTATCCCCAACTTACAAAGATAAGTGGATATAAAAATCGGAGCAGCCTTAGAAAGCTGCTTAGCCCCAAAATGTTAAAAACTGGAGTTAGCACTAAACTAAAGACAAGATTTTTTAATATGAGAAGAAAAAACCAAACAGGTACAACTTTTATAGTGAAAATTAAATAAAATAAAGCCTTTTCCAATTCATTTTATAATTCTTTGTCTTTCTTTCTTAAAATCAAAGGCTTTGCCCTTCTTAATTAAGTAAGCTAAACAAACAAAAAACATTATGAAAACTTCCATCTATCCAGAAGTTGCCCTCTTTCCCCCCTTCGCCCCTTGGATGAGTAAGCTCCGTAAGCCAGCTCTTCGTTGGTTGGCCGCCCTCCTCCCGAAAGAAAGAATTCCGCCCTCAGCCCTACAGA
Organism: Euphorbia tirucalli; assembly: GCA_039660915.1. NCBI lineage: Eukaryota > Viridiplantae > Streptophyta > Magnoliopsida > Malpighiales > Euphorbiaceae > Euphorbia > Euphorbia tirucalli. The sequence continues at coordinate 774,149 of JAZDXJ010000011.1, forward strand.
GAGAGGGGATGGATAGAGACTGATCCCTTTCTACATACATATAGCCCCACCCCCCCGGATATATAAATACTTTTCCTCCTTTCTCCCAAAATTTCATTACCTGAATCTTAGCTCTTCTCTTTTTTATTTATTTTTACTACTATCACTTTCTAAACTGGGCCCGGCTTTTAAAACTGTAACGTTTCGGGGTCGTACGCCTGGAACAAAAAGGTTCATCGTACAATTTCGGCGATTACAAAAATAAAGGAGTATATCCCTCTCCCTTAGTGTCTTTCCACTTCCGTCGTTCAGGAACAAACACTTCGCCTAATTCTTTCTTTTGAATCCCGGCCCGCTTTTTACCCACTAACCAATTACGTTACGACCATTGAACAAACTTGGTTGACGAACATGGTTTATGCGCCGCTAATGTAGTGGCTTGTCGAGCATTTGACAAACTCACACCATCCATTTCAAATGGGATTTGTCCCGTGGACACACGAGCAATCCAACCCGTAGGATTTCCTTTTCCTCTTCCCATTCTGACTTCTGTAGGTTTCCCGGTAATAGGGAGATCCGCGAGAACTCTTACCCATATTTTACCATTTCTTCGGAATTGTCCGCTCATAGCACGATGGAATTGTCCTATTATAGCCCGACGCGCTGCTTCAATGGCTCGATATGAAAGACGACCAGCTTTACAACTTTTAGTGCCATATCTTCCAAAACAAAGTTGTGTACCGTCCAGTTTGCAACCCCTACTACATCTGCCTTTACGATATTTACTATATTTTGTACGTTTCGGATATAGCATGTCCCCCCTTTTTTTTACTATATGAAATCCACACTTTGACACCTAAGATTCCGTAACGAGTAGATACTTCTGCAAAAGCATAATCGATTTTCTGGTTAAATACATTACAAGATGTTTTTCCATACTTTCCGCATTCAGTTCTAGCTATTTCTGCGCCTTCTAATCGACCTGAACAAGATATACGGATCCCCTCTACCCCTTTTTTCATTACTAATGGAATATCCTTCACTATTTTACTAAAAATGGAACGAAATGATCTTGTTTTGTTCCTCAGTTGAAAAGAGATGTCTTGAGCAATCAGAGAAGCACATTGATAAACAGATTTAATCTTGACCGACTCAATTAAGGTATTAGTGTTTGTTCTATTAGACAGCAAAGATCGCATTTTTTTCATTTCGTTCAAATAAGAGTTGTACCCGTACGGAATTGTTCTCTTTCTCAGTATGATTTCTATCATCATCTCTATTCCCTTTATCAATTCTCCTATCTCACCTAGGTTTATGAATTTCTCTATCAATTCCATTACCTTATCCTTACCCATGAGGTTCCAACATTTGATCCTTAATTTACCTAGGATTTTTTCCCGGGCATCCTCAAAAATATTATACACCCCATCCCTTGGAAAGAAAAAGGTAGCACCGAAGAAAGGAAAAAGCGAGATGGTGGTTTTTCTTGTTCCCGCGAAACGAAGATCATTCGCTTGGCGAATGAAGTGAGTCAACCTCTTTTTGGCTTCGGACAAACACTTTTTTTCGCTGGTCGAGCTTTCTACAAAAAAAGCGATGCGAGAACGTATTCTCTTATCTAAGCTTCTTTCCTGTGCATTCGCTCCCCCCATCGTAGATGGTTCAGCCACGCCCGGTGCCACGAAATGATTGAGAACTACGACGGGGTCGAAATTAATTTGGTTCTTTGTATTCAATAAATATTGCATGACCGAATAATTCAAGGAGAGGCACACTGCGGGGAGGGTCTTTTTAAGTAAATGACTCGTCGGGCCGTCAGAGCGGGACTTGGACTTCTTTTTCTTTGTCTTTGGGTTGGACTTCTTTTTCTTTGTCTTTGGGAAAAAGAACTTGAATAACTTCGTTTTTCTGAAGGAGTTGTCTTCTATCAGGAACGCTATGTCATTTACAACTCCGGCGTATTTCGGATGCTTGAAGGCCCCGCTGACCCGAAGTTCTTTAGAAAGATTCTTCTTTATCGATGGTGATCGGTCATGGTATCCATAGCGTTGCTTCTTTTTCGGCCAAATCCTTCTTTCGTTTTCCTTCTCCCGGTCGTCGAGCCTGATCGACTCGACTCTTTTCCTTTCCCCCCGGCCTCTCACTTCGTTTCGTTCTTCTTCTCTATTGTCGCTTGAATGAAGACACCTGATCGGCCCGACTTTCCCGAATGTCCACCACCGTCCCTTCTCCTTCCCGGGTCTGGTTTTTTTGCGTCGTTTCGGTCGACGGGGAAGAAAGAAATTAATGAATGTTCTTTTGGGAAAATGTAGAATAATACACCTACCGAGACGAAAGCCAAAGGTGAGTCTCGTAGGTGGACGTATCGAACCGAAATAAGATCTCAGATTGACATCTTCATACACTGATTTACCATAATAATAAATAGAGTCAATGGTGACTGCGCCGTGGAAAGAGCCGCTTCTTTCTTGCGGGGGGGCTTCCATTCACCAGCGCAGACTAAAAGTGCTCTCCGAACCGTGCTGGATAGTCACCCATCACACGGCTCTCATTCAAACCCAACCTGTGGTGGATCCGGGG
>JAZDXJ010000011.1:776807-789307 GCA_039660915.1 Euphorbia tirucalli
GGGATCCCAAAACCACCAGCCACCCCGACCTAATTCATGATGAGCCCACCAACTTCCTAGCAAGATGCCTACGGTTAAAAACCACCAACATGTCAAGATCCAAATTCGAATTGGTTCCTGGTCCTGGTCAGAGACCACTGTGTTCGCGCCGGCGGTCCAACAAAGAGGCGAAGTAGTGGTATCTTTCTTTCCATGACGAACGACACGCTTCGCCTGCTCCCTCCCCGTGTCCACTAGCGCTCCTGTCCAGAGCGAAGAGAAGGCGAAAAAGCGCCGCCGAAGCAGCATGAGCGGGCTTCTATTGCTACGTAACAATAGAGCATGATAGCATTTTGCGCCCACATGTTTGAATTGGAGGGTAAAAAACGAGCTTGTTATACGGGATCCGACGCATCCAGCAGAGCGAAGCAGCGTTCCATTCTTTTCGGCGGCATCCTTCCGCATTGGCGGCGAGTGGAGTGCCACAATGGAATTCATCATTTTTGATCTACATAAGCTAAAGCCCATAGCACTGGCGACGTCTCCGGCATAAATGCAAGGAGGATGTATAGCTGATATAGGATCTTGTGGAACAGGATTTGATTCTGCAAGCGGTTCGGTACGAACGAAGAAATTTCGAACAAAAGGATCAGAACTCGCTGATAAGAAAAGAGAGAAAAACAAAGCAATGCCAAGAGCTCCGTCAATCCGCTTTTCATCGATAGACGAAGCTCTCTCTTTATCATCTCGTGCCAGATGCAACAAAGGACTCATCCTTTTTCCTTCTCGCGAACCACGGGAGCGCTTAGCGCCCAGAGGAGCAAAGCTCATTTTCGGGTAAAGCGGCGCATAAAAAAGGGCTGGCCCGTCAAAAGTCCGGTTCCTTCGCGAACGAAGTTCAGAATCAACAAGGATTCGTAGAACGAAGGGAGTGTACAACTGGGGCTTCTTAAAAGCACCACTTTTTTTTTCGTAACGAGGGAGAGATAGAATGGAGTTCTTCACGAAGTTCGAGACAAAGGAATAAAAAAGACTTTCTCTATGGCCTCCTCGTTTTGAGACATTATGGCTTTGGGGTCGACCCCGGTAACAAAGAAGGAATCCATAAAAACTTGGGATCCGACACCATGATAAAATACTACCCTCATGATTAGACCATGTCCCTGAGATTTGATAAAAGAAAGGTGCATTAGCGGTTAATACGTTGTAATTGGATAAGTTATTAGGAATATGACGGAACGAAAGACCAAGGAAAGAAAGAAGAATACACCAAAATGCAGGTGCTGCACCAAACGCTGGTGGTTGTTTCTTGTTATAAGTGAATGCAACGAAAAGACCCGGAAATAACGAATAATGAAACAATTCATATATTGACATTTCGTGCTCATTTCCAAATTTCTGCTTTGTTATTCCCATCATCCGGTAACCACAGGATGATCCACAAGAAAGGTGGCAGGATTCGAACCTATGGCCGGCCCGCCCCTGACCTGCTGGGTTGGGTGGCCGGGTTAGCACCCCTCGTCGCCTCTGTACCCGAAACAGATGCGCTGCGCTACCCAGCGCGTAACTTTGTCTCCCCTACCCCTCCTCTGGTTATGCCATTACCAATCGCGGGTAACCCTCGGACCGGCCGCCCCTGACCTAATAAGAACGATTATCCTTATGACCAAAGAAGGACCAGCTTACTTACTTCTCGAGCGATAGTTCCACGATCTCGACCAGCTTCTTCGATCACTGGCTCAGAACATTTTCCTACCTTACCCCGTACTCTAAGTACAAGATTCGCTTTCTTCCCCGGGCGAGCTATTAGCTTCTTGGATTCCCAGATATGTCTAAGGCAGGTGGTTCGAGCATTTGACCTTATCCCCAGAATTTCATCCATGAAGCTTAGAGAATATAGAGAATTCACCCAGTCATATAACCTAAAACAGGGTAAAACATCTCACTCACTCTATCTTACCTTAATATGCAGTCATTCGCTCGCTTTCATACAGGGCCGAAAATGGACTTCTATCTCTAGCGAATTAGAATGCATAAACTTCCCGTAGAGAAATCGTTCCTACCGGAAAGAAAGAACCAACCCTGGCAGGAAGATCCCAATTCAGATAACCTAGCTCACTGAAAAGCCTTTACTTTAGTTCATATCCTCTTCGGGCATCCATCCAATCTTTATCACTCACTGATTCCCTACTCGTTCCGGGGCCAAACCCAGCTCAGCAGTGAACAAAACCTTCCCAGCTTATGTGATCAGTCTCATTAGCTAGATCTCTCTTACCAGCCAGCTGCATTCTAAGATAGAGTCATGAGCAGCACAGCAAGCGAACGAGCTCACTTTTTCTATCGAGTATATGATAGATTCTCTACCTAAAAGCATCTTTACCCTTCCCCGAAGAAAAAAAAGGAAAGCTTCGATCCATTGTGATTTGGTTCCTGGGAACTTTCTTTTTTTCCTTAGTAAGAAAGAGGAAAATTTACCCCATGTGCTGAAATAGATTCATTTAGCATTAGTGTGAGAAAAACTGTACCTATTAGAGTGGATAATCCCTTTAACATAGCTGTCTTTTTGCTTTCTTCTGGTAGATCTGGAATTAATTCTCTTACTACTGAATTGAGAGGTTCATTGCAATGGGTGCATGGGCTAGGCGTATGATGACTGCTACATATATTATGAATATAGGTATCATTGACTATACGTGTGAGAGCTTCTGGTTCTGAGGTTAGATAAATAGCTTGTGGTACAGCTAAAAAGTTTGAATTAGTTCCGACCACCCATATAAAGATACCTATAGTTAAACTAAATACCAAAGCATATCGAATATCTCTATAGTATGAAAAGAGGAGTGCGCCTTCCAATCCTATGGATTTTATTCTGGAAGATTTTTCTAAGATTGATGCTAAGCCTACTTTACTATATTCTTTATATGATGTCCTAAGTACTGGTGTTAGACCCACATATGAATTTAACTTGAAGGGTAGTTTTGCTGCAGGTAAACCTCGTGGTTTCCATAGCTTGAATGTAAAGGTAGCATACCACCTAAGTAAAGTTGATGAAAGAAGTATTTTCTCACACCCAGGTATGGAGTTTAGTATTATATTATATATGCGTTCCTTTATATTCCGAGTCATAATACCTTTCCAGATGCAATCTCGTTCTTGCTGATGAGTCATCATTCCAGTAAAAATATTATTACCAGGTAATCGATTTAGTTTAATCCAGGCTGGTCGTTTTGCTATCTTGCTGTTATCCACAGGAATGGTAATAGTAGTTGGACTCAAAGTATCTTCATCTGCATTTCTAATATTCCGTAATATTGGCTTTGGCTTTGTCAATGTGTTAAAAAACTGTAAATTGAACATAGTAAGTTTTACTATTTTTTCTATTTCTTGGTGTTGCCTTACCCTCTCTCGTTCTCTTATATTAAGATTTTTGAGCCCCCTCTAGTTGAGTTATGACTTGACCTTCATATTATTACTTTTTTCTCCATCGGATGTTGCCACGGAATCGGGTTCTTTTTTCGAATCACTTTCTGCTGCTCAGTCAGAAGATGCTTTGGTAATAGATTTCGCTTCATCGGAGGATATTCTAGTAGAGTCTGATACCGGGTAATCTTCTTCCGTAGACGATTGATTATCTTTCGCCGCTCTGTAACTGAAATAGAAGCTAGACAGTGTACAGATAAGATCGATTGACAGTCGACAGTTTCTTTTCTTACATGGAAAGAAAGATTGAATGTGCAACCAAGTCTGAATCAATCAAAACTGGAATTGGCTGTTATAAGCTATCACTGCTGACCGGGAAGGTAAGAAAAAGTGGATTCTTATTCTTTCATTTCAAGAAGTAGCTTGACTGACTCGCTTCCTTGTTGAGAACTAGTAAACTCGCTTTAGCTAAAGTAAACTAGTAAAGTTACTCGACTGAAAGGTCCTTAACAACCTGGGATGGCTGCGCTGAACACTTTAACAATCCAGGTGAATGCAAAGCAAAAGCTAACATTTCATTACTGGAAAGCTAACGAGTAAACTCGCTTCCATTTCAACATCAATCTTACTGTAATAAGTTAATTTCATTTCAACTCGCTTCCATTTCCTTGTTGAGAACTAGTAAACTCGCTTCCATTGAATTTCACTGCTTACCTTACCTCGCTTTTCTTTCTCTTTTCAACTGTAATAATTGAATTTTTAATCATTTCAAATAATTAAAAAAATCTGAATTTCAGAAAGGAGGGGTGCAAAGCTGCTCGACTGCTAAGGAGAGGGGGAACGCTAGTTACCCGGGAGCTACGCTGCGAGACCAGACCAATGGGACTGGAAAGCTAACATTGAAATATGAATTTCACCTTAGTCAAGCAATCGATTTACTTGTGTAAAGCAAAGCTCTTTCTACTTTCTGTCCGCTACTTTCACTCCTTAACTTACTCTGCCTTTCGGTGACCGGCTTCGCGGGCCCATTTCGGTCCACTCTAGGCTAAGCTCTCTGGGCGAAAGGTTTTCCGTTAATGGGGAAAGAGGGGCAGATCCCTCGATCAAGCTTTTCTTCTCTTATGATATTTCGAGTTGAAATGAAATAATAAGAAAAGAAAGGAGAAGCGAGTAAAGAAGAAAATACGTTTACTAGTGAAATTTACTTATGTAAGTAAAGAGAAAGACGGTCTCGTTACTTCGTACCTCTGCTTTCGCTGCTACGCTACGCTACGCTCCCTTGAACTTACCTTTTTCCTTTCACTTCCCTTTCGAGCAAGTCCGTACCTTACCTTTCCTCTGGTCTCGCAACTTCCTACCTCTTGCTTGCCTTCTACCTCGCGGTGCGGTAAAGCTACTTTCGTTATCAGTCGACTTAGTCCGTACCTTCCCTTTCGGTTCAGTCGACTAACTTCGGTTACAAACGTAAGAAAGTAGCTTCAAGCTAGGACTAGGTTTCTATGCCCACATTGAATTGAATTACAACTGTAATAATATCATTGAATTTCTTTCTTATTATTACTAGAATTCATCGAATCAAACAATCTGTGTTAAGCATGGCTTCAAAGAACTGATTTCTTCTGAAAAAACTTTTATAAAACCCGTCTTTTTTGCATTAAATTAGATAAAAATTATAAATAAGATATCTTATGTAATTAAATTCTCGGGATCTGATAATCAGGGTCTTACCGAGCAGACACTACTTGAACTATTTCGTTTTACCGTGTTTTTTCAATGAAAAATTGATAATAAGTTGAAATTCTTTTGTTTGCACGGGATGAGAAAAATGAAATTCCTTCCTAGCAGCTTTCACCTCGACGGACCACAGCCCAGTCGAAAGCTGCAATAGATTCGACCACATACTCTTCTTATGAAGGGGATTGGTAGGGGAGCTCTGATCCTGATCCTTGCGGGAAGTAAGCAAGGAAAGAAGAAATGAGAAAAGGAGAGGGTAGAAAGAAAGGTTTTACGGAAAGACTAAGGAAAGAGTGAGTTGCCCAGCTAGCGATTTAAGCTAGAAATTCAATGAAATTGTTTGCACGGATAGCTTTGTGTAAAAGAATTAGTGTCACAGATATCTTTCTGTTCCCTAGACAATGTAAGAAAAAAGGAGCTATAGAGTAGATTAGAAAAAGTACTAGTTTGAAAGGAATCGAAAGCATTCCGCTTCACCAAAACAGCGAATGGGACTAGACCTCGCTACAAGAATGAGATAGAATTGACTCTTACGAAGTCTACGTGAAAGCAGAAACTGAAAGTTCAAGTATTACGCTGCCTGCTCACTATGCCCTGCCCCGTCTTTGGTCTCGAAAGAGGGGGTCTGCCCCGTAACTAAGAACCTTGCCTTCGAGAGCATCCTTGAAGATGTTCATCAATTACATTACATTAGTAATAGAATTAAGAAGAGCTCTGTCTCAACAAGAGTGAAGTCAAAGAAGAAAAGCGAGACCTTACTCGCGATACACATGCCTAATCTTCTCTTTTTAGCTTTCATATCGAGAATCAACTGCTAAAGAAAGAAATATCTTAAGAGAAGAAGAAAAAGCAAGAATACAGGTTTACTGTACTGTCTAAACCTTCCCGCTTACTCTCTTTCGTTACCTATTCGTTACCAGAAATGTAAACATAGTTAGAATAACTTCGTAGTCAACTACCTCTTTTCCCTATGCTGCTTTGCTTTTTCAGAGTGAGTGCATTGATGTAGAGAAGGTTACAAGAATCCATCTCCGATGTAATCAAAAGCGAGTCTCCGGTGATCTTTCCCTTTCCGCAAGTGGAGGTCCAGCCCTTTCTAATCATTCAGAATTCCTTGCCTAAGGGCCTTTTACTGCTATGAAATTGGAACGATGATATATGCTTCTTCAAGTCTCATCGTCGGTTTTGGCACTGAGATGATATCTCGTTGTGGACTTCTCGTTGAAGTTGATCATTTAATCGAAAAGATTCTCAGTAAAAGCAGAGATTGTCTTGGTTTTCTTAGCCGAATCGATACACTAGACCCGAGCATCTTTCCTGAAACAGGGATATCAATGAATCCAAAGGGGAATCGTCGAAGCTATCATGTCCCTTTCTTACGTACTTCAGTTATTGAAAAATAGAACCAATCCATCGTGCTTAAGACATGAGAATTGGGGTGTGCGAGTCCTTACCAGAAAACTAGTGAAATGGGGCTCAAACCACTTCATTTAGGAAAGAGGGCCCTCTGTAATAAGAATGTCAAGGAGATGATACGACTTCCATTGGAGACTGTGGAGACCTCCCTTTAGCCTTAGACTGGGGCTTTGTCAAAACTTCTAATGCGCCAATGGCACTTCGGGGTCAAATACATCAGGAATTCTATTTTTTTATTGCATCCCCTGTGATTCTGGAAAGAGAGCTTTGGCTTTCTTCCCTCTTGAACAGAAAAGCAGACTCGAACTACTTGTCCTGCTAGATCGACTCGAGGACGGTGAAACATTATGTTGAGAAGAAAGCCTTGACGAGGTGCAATCCTTGTTACCGGGAAAGCCACAAATGGGGGAGGAGGATACGAAGCACGAAGCGGAGTTCTCAATATACCTCTAAGTTTCCCGTAGGTAATAAGAGAGAAAGAAAGAGAAAAGAGGTTCGTAGACCAAAAAAGAGGGGAAAAGGGCCTGTTCGGGTACGCTACGCCTATGGCAGATTACAGATAGAAAAACCTTATCGAATAGGCACTGAATTAAGGGGCTAAAGCCGGGTAAGATCGGATCTGTTCCCTTACCTTAGGACTAGAACCAAGCTAGCCTTAATCCCAATATTTCATGTTTACGCGTAACTTCTTCCCCATCTTCTTCCTGCTTAGATCTTCTCTCTTCATTAGACCTAATTAGGTTAAGTAATAATAGAATATCATAAGAGAACAGACTTTACTTTGGAACGAATAAACAAGTCGTAAGTCAACTCAACAGTTACGAAGTAACGAATGAAGTGAAGAGTAACGAATTAAAGCTAGTAAGCAAGTAAGCTAGCAAGTAAGTCAACCTTACCTCCAAGTCTGTGTAAGTCAATCTTACCTTCTTTAACTGAGTATACTTGATATTAGGTAAGACAGAGTTAGTATACTTGATATTAGGTAAGAGTCAGACAAGGTAGCTGCGTGGACTCTATTCTATCTATTCTATTAGGTAAGACAATGTAGCTGCGGTGCGGGGACTATACTCTATCTTTCTATTAGTCTATCTTGAATGTGCGTGGACTCTATTCTATCTTGATTGAGTTACTGTTCAGTAAGCTTAGTCTGAAGTAAAGAAGAGAAAGCAAGGTTAGTTAGTTCAGTAAGCAAGGAGATTGAGTTAGTACAAAGTAAGCTTTTACTTAGTGTTCAGTAAACAAGCTTAGTGTAAGCAAGATCAAGCTTGTCATCTATAACCACTCTATTCTTAGTTAGTGTGAAGTAAGCAAGAGAAAGCAAGGTTAGTTAGTCTGAAGTACCCACTCTATTCTTTACCTAAGTAATACCCACTCTCTCTATAACCCAAGTAATACCCACCCTCTCTATACGGAGGTAGACTAGAGTTCTGGTCTAAGCAAACACAATAATACTGTATTGACCGGTGTAAGACGTTACGGAGTAGAGTGATGGTCTAAGCCAAATAGTACTGGTGTAAGAGGTTACGGAGGTAGAGCAAGAGTTCTGCTTGTGTAAGACAGAATTGAGAGGTTACGGGTCTAGGGTTAGGGTCTTTCAGAACCTTAGATTTAGATATTCCCGAGCAAATGTTGGAATAGCGCTAGCTTACAAGTAAACGAGTAAATGTTGCGTAAGTGAACGGAATGCTGTTAGCATGTTCGAGCTAGGGCTAAGCGAGCCAGAAGTAAACCAAGCTAGAGTTGAAGTACTACGACAACCCTCAGGGAATGACATGAGCTGTGGGCGGTGCTGCTGAAAGATCTCGATCTCGCGCGGAATCCCAACTTTCGAAGCGAGTGCAAAGAGGCGGTAATGCTAATTAAATCAATTCCATAAAGACCATACCTTATCTCTTTCTCAACCTGCTAGCTCTCGAAGGGGGAATGACCTTTGAATAAGCTAATAACAGAATTTCATAGATAAGGGAGACTCTTTCTTTTCTGGGGAACGAATCTCCGTAGCTCAATAGCAAGCAAGCTCTCGGCACTTACTTATGAGGATGGAGACCGCCCTTCTTTCTTCACTATCTGGCTATCGCGAAGATAAAATAGAAATGCAGGGGAGTCGGTCAATAGGCAGAAAAGTAATAAAAGGGAAGATCATGTCACTGAAGAACAAGCCACGAGCTAGCTCAGTTAGAACGAAATTAGGACTACTCTAGGCTAAGCTCTCTGGGAGTCGAGCATCAATTCAAAGAAAGAGCTACGCAGCGAGACCAACTGTTAAGGAAGACGAAGGAGCGGAAGAAAACTTTTCTTTCTTTATCAATCTTTCTTAAGATTACTTACATAATTTAATTTCACTAGTAAACGTAAACTAGCTTCCATTGAAACTTACATAAGTTAATTGAAGTAGCTTTACGTATTTCATTTCTCTTTTCTTTCTCCCACATCGAATCAAACAATCTGTGTTAAGCATGGACTAATTACTAGCTAACATTGAATAGAATTGAAGTGAAACTTACAAGCTAACATTGAATTTCACTAGTAAACTAGCTTCCGCAGCTAAGCCATATTCTAGAATTGAATTACAACTGTAATAAGTTAATTTCACAGCTTAAAGTTTTGAATTGAATAATTAAGAATAGAATTTCACTAGTAAACTAGCTTCATTTGATTATTATTGAATTTCACTAGTAAACTAAACTAGCTGGAACAAACCATTGAATTGAAACTGGAAGGAGAGGAGCGGAGCGTAGCGTAGCAGCGAGACAAAAGAAACTTTAAGAAAACAAATCTTTCTTTACTTACATAATTGAATTGAATTTCTATTTACTCCTTTTCTTTAGCTAATTGATCTTTACGTAACTCCTTTTCTTTATCTTTTCTTTCGTCTAAAATGCATCGAATTGCATGTGTTAAGCATGACGAATAACGACCCCAAAAAGCTATATTTAGTTTAGTAAAACCCGTCTTTTTTGCATTAAATTAGCTAATTTTAGAAAAGAAGATACTATATGATATTTTTTTTTTCGGGTGATGGCAAGAAAGGTCTTCCCGAGCAGACACTACTTTCTTTTTTTCGTTTTACCGTCTTTTTTCGATCAACTTGTTTTAAACTATTTCTCTTTTTCTCGTATGCACAGGCAATTCGATTCATTTGTTCCAGTAGTCCGGTACTTTGGGGGGAACTTCGCTAGCCGGGAAGGATCGATCGAAGCAATTGTTTACCGGGAAAGAGCAAAGATGCTCGACCGGGCTTTGAAGTGTCTTTACGGGGGGACAAGAAAACTGGAGTAGTTTGACGGGAGTACGAAGTAGCTTTTAAGCTTCTTTTTTACAGGGGGTTTGAAGATGTGAGACCGGGGGAACGAAGACTGGAAGTAGACTGGTAAGGATTGTTACGCGGAACACTAAATCTTTTAGCTTGAGTTCCAAAGCAGAACAGATTCCCCCCTAAATTTGACATCGAACCGAAAAGTAGAACGAGCATAATCGAAGACAGATGGTAGCGTATTCTAAGTAGTTGATCTCACGTGCTATCCTCAAGTCTTCTGACTTTTCGTCTGCTCTCAATGAGTCAATGCCCGGACCAGGATCGTCAAGACCTATCGAGAATAGACGAAGGAGAAAGGAAGTTGATGAATGGCATAAGGCCGGATTGGAAAGTGCGGTTCGCTTTCTATGGAGATAAGAACAAGGAAGCACTGGCCATGGCAAGCATTGGTTGGAAGAAGAGGGCGGAGCTTATCAACCATAGGAATGCCCAATCGACTTAACTTTGCGAGCTATGAGGTCTCTTTTAGCGCACTTCACTTATCTTATTGCGTATACAAGAATCACTGAGCATACGTTGCTAATGGGCAGGTCAATTCTGAGAATCGTATCAGAGACCGAACTGCGGTATCTTGGCGAGAGGGATTTCTTGCTAACGGTTTTATCCCGAAATGCCCGGATTGCACTAGTCTCAGGGACATGCCCAGAAGAGTCTGTTTTCGCACATGAATCACTAGTAGAAGAGGATGGCATTGAATCTGCTGTTCTTGTTCGAGAATCCGCAGCACATGAATATGAGTAAAAGGAACTGATTGACCAAGGTCTTACAGAAGGAGCTGCTAGAGGCAGTTATGCCAAAAAGACGGGCTTTCCTCGTGTTAGCGAAACTTGAACTGGGATAGCCTCGGGTAATTTTATTGTTTCAGTTCCTGTGACTAGGCTTTCTCTCGGTATGGGTTTTTCACATTCCAGTGCTCTTTAATTTAAAGTGGCCATACCATTTATCTAGTGCCATTCCTTCTCCAAGCGCGCCATTGGAAGTGCCCTTGAATGGGGATTGATTGAGTGGAAGTTCCCGTCGGAGTCTTAAGGTCTTCACCTCCAGCCAATCTTAAGCCAACAGAGTACGAAATGGTTAGGTCAAGCGAAGTCCTTTTTCCTGCAGTCCCCCTTTTTCTATTTGATGGCAGGCCTTAAGTTATAGTTTTTTTTTCCTTTGCTTCTCTCTTCGAGCCTCTTTGAGTGAGAATCTCTTAGCCAGCTAGCCCTAAGACCAGTGCTAAGTCCTTCTTTTGATAAGGCAAAATAAAATGGAAAAAAGGGATATCAGCAGGGAATAGCTCGTATCGCGTACAAAATCATCCTTCCTACCCTTAAGGAGTTGGTGGCTTTAGCTTTAGTCGACCAGAGTAAAGAGTACTCCGGCAAAAAGACAAAGGAAAGGCAAGATTAATTGTGCAACGATAAAATCCCGAGAAAACGTAAACTTCTCATCTTATTTTACAGTGACGGAAGGCAATGTTAATTGTGCAAGCAAAATTCCCGAGAAAATGAAAGAATGGCACGATTGAACTCTCACTTAGGAAAGGAAGTGGACTTGCAAGCAAAAATCCCGAGAAAACGTAAATTCATACGATTTTTTTACAGTATCCCGTAGGAAAGGAAAGAAAGTTGCAAGAAAAATCACGGGATAAGGCTAACTTGTCCGATTTGGATGCCAGTTTAGGAAAGGAAGTGGGCTTTCAACCGGGAAAATGAACTTTATTGCGGGACTAGCAAGGACTTTCCCCTATAGAAGACCTTTCTTGCCTGATCCCGCTAATTGAATTACATAAGATAGCTTCTTTTCTCTTTTTAGCGGTTTTGATCGAAAAAAGCCGGGTTTTGGTCAAGTTTTTTGAGCTTTTTTTGGTGATTTTCCGGCATGCTTAGGAACTTATGAGGCCAGATTGGTAAAGTGTCTAGTGTCCCCGTAAAGCCGACAGAACAGAAAGAAAAGCTAGCCGGCAAACCGGTAAAGCAACTTCGTAGTCCCTGCGGTCTCGCTTTTGGTCTGGTGGGGAAAAGCTACTTTTGTGAAGCCTAACACTCCTCTGTTCAGCTTTCACTCCTGGTCCGGTCCGGTCGAGCTGCTTTGCACCTCTCCGAGTAGGTCTGCTCGAGCGGTAAAGCTACTTCAAAGCTAGTCTCTTCCCCGGTAAAACAACTTTTTATTTCCACCTTTCCCCCCCATTTTCAGCCCTTTCCCGTAAAGCTACTTAAGCGGTCTCGCTACGAAGGCTATTTTTAATTGTCCCTCTCCCGAGGAACTACCTGCGCCTCTGGTCCCGCAACTTTGTTCTCCTCCCTTAGGCCTTTTGGTCACATGGGGAATTTAAATATCATAAGATAGCTGATTTACAAAAATTCTAGATTTTCATCGAAAAAAGACGGGTTTTATCAAGTTTTTCTAGCTAAAATTAGGGCTTTTAGGCCATGCTTAACACAGTTTTTCAGATGGATTTTGTTAGTGTGAAGCCTAAGACTCCCGGTCTGGTCGATCAGTTTTTCTTTTTTCTTCGGTACGAAAGAAAGCAGGTAGTTCCCCCGGTCGAGCAAGTTTTGTTCCCGGTAAAGCTATGAAGGCTAGCCCCGGTAAAGCAACTTCAAAGCTAGTCTGTTCAAACCCATTCCTCTCCTTGCCAGCTTTCACTCCG
>JAZDXJ010000011.1:794307-826807 GCA_039660915.1 Euphorbia tirucalli
GGGTGGGGGCAACTGGAGGAAGACAGCACGGGGCAAAGCAAAGGGCAGAGCTTCGAGTGACTTTTTTATGGATTGTATACTGTCTTTCTCCTCGCATACCACCGTACTAAAAGTGTACCGATTTCCGCCTATTTTCCTCTCTCGATTGCCTATTTGTGCTGTGCTTTGAAGTCCTTATTCTCGATTGCAAGAGGAAGACCAATCGCTCTTACCCAACAGCTTCTATTTGCAGAACAACCACTAACTACCGCGATTTGCTTCCATCAATAACAGCCCTCTTGTAATGATCCGCTTATCTTTTGCAAGTTCCTTTTGACAGAGAGAAGCTTCAAGCCGAGTCCACTACCCTTCGTAACGTAAGGCTCTATTAAGCCTAATTACCAATCCCTAGTTAGTAAGCCGACTTCTTCTATTATCAGTAATTTGACGCTAAAAGCTCTGACAAAGGCAAGAAGCTTATGGCGTCAGCAGCAGTTTAAAAGGCCCCCGGCTAAGAAGCCAGTCTTCGGCGAAGGTGAGGATGAACCTAAGCGCCCAAGACAAACTCTTGAAGAGAAGAAGAAAAAAAGTACTCCTTCCGAGAAAGTACGAAAAATCTTCAATGATGCTCTGAAGAATGGCCTGCAACTCCCAGAGTGCAAGAGGCCCGCAGAAGCGGACAAAGTAGACAACCGGTTCGAAGACTTTTTTGAATCAGTTGAGTTTGGTCTTAACGTATATTCGTCTGGTGGTATCGTATATAAGATCATGGCTGCTTTTAGGAGTGATCTTTCAACAAGCCAGTGGTGATCTCACTTTCGAAAGAGAGTCTCGACGTGGCGGTGTACACGTAGCTCCATAAGGAGACTAGTCACTGGTTACAGGTTTCTTTCCTACCGGACCGGGGCGGCCGAGAATGTTATGTCAAAAGGACCAACGAGGATTCGGGAGTCGAAGGAGTAAGAGCTAATTCGAACGGAAGAGAATGATTACGAGATAAACAATGAGACAAAGCCAAGAGGGGAAAGCACTTAGACAATTCACTTTGAGTACAGGGAAGTCCGCTGGTAGGAATTCCTCAGGGCGTATTACGCTTTTTCACCGGATCAAAGCGATTGCAATGAAGAATTGATCTGAAACGAAGCACTTCGTCTATGAGCATTGTAGAAAGGATAGAATATGATCCTAATCGTTTTTCTCGGATCGCTCCAGTACGATGGATCGAGGGGGTGCTGCGTAGCTGCCAGAGGAAATGCAAGACGATAGAAGAGTTCGCTCCGCCGCGTAAGATCCTCGAACCTACCACGACCACCATACGCGGCCTATTTTCGTTCTCTTCCCTGCCCGGGAAGGTGGATCAAAGAAAGGTAGCTTGCTTCTCTCCTGGACTGATGGCGGCTTATGTAGTGGTCGGCCTTCCTACCAGACGGCCTCCTTGGTCGAAGAGCCCCTTTACTAGTAAGGGCGCAGGAAGCAAAAAAACTTGTGCGAAGGACGTCTTCTTCTCTGCCTTCTCCAAAGGCCAAGGGAGAGACTGCATCCCTTCCCTTCGGTAACTCTTTAAGTTTCCCAAGGATAGCGGTAGCTGGGGCAAAGCCCGCTTTCTTCGCTCCGTGATCGAAAGTCAGAGGAAAAAAAAGGTTCTCTCTTTACGAGGTCCGAAAGTGGAGAACGCATAGCATTCTCTGGGCAATAGGATCAAACGTAAAGCAGCGCTTTCTTAGCAGAGTTTTAGGCAGCAAGATACTTTAGGGCTTGTTGGAGCTGCTGAGCATAACGAATCGAAGCCGAAGACGGATCAAGGTAGCTTGCCTGCCAAGCCGATAGGCGAAGGGCCGAAGGATGGAGCGTGCAAAGTCGATCGTGCACCTGTCGTGTGACCCGTTGGTCCTAAGCAATGTCTTGCGCGAAGCGACCCACCTAGAAAGAGCTCTCAGGGGGTACTAAAATGGAACTTCGATCGGATATGCGGGTATCCCGCCGCGTAGATGTCCAGCGGATTCTTGGGCCTTGACGAATGGCCGCCGGTTCACGATGCGATGGCTAAGGCTAATATGAGACTCTTCGGGTTTGCTAGCTACGACTACAACTGCTCCAGTTCCTAGTGCGCTTGGTCCAGTTCCAGCGGTGATTGTTGCGGGAAGAGATCCAGTTACGCATGGAAGTGACGGTACCAGACGAGTTTGCCCGAGGAAATGCATTTTTTTTTTGAGTTGTCGATTACCGATAGGGAGGCTAGGCACATAGAATAGCCAGAGCCGAAGAGGAGATTCGTTCAATAGCCAGACGAGAGGACATTCGACAGAGCGGACCTGTGAACAGATCATCAACCACCTTAGGAAAGAAAGAAATATTGAAGTCAACCGAGACAAAGAAAGAGGTGGCGAGCGAGGCTCCTTTTTTCTTAGTAGCGTAGCGGTGAACTCGAAATTACGGGAATTTCTCCAGAGAAGAAAGGTAGCCTAGAGCAGAGAAAAGGTATGCCACAAGGCTATCCAAGTTCACAGATGTCGTTGCTTGTACGGATTCTCATCTAGATTTCGTTAGTGTTAAGTTTCCTAAGGTTAAGATCTCAAATCATGCATTGGTATGCAACTCCCATACTTTCCGTTGGTCAACAACCAACCACAGTTCTCTATAGTTCTTCATTACTTGTACAGGAATTTTCGGTCTGTCTGGAGGGAATTTTTTTGTCTCAATCAATCATGCTCACTTATTTTACGACAAATCTGGTCCGATGGCGATTGCGTGCGGGATTGATGCCCTAATTCGCTTCACCTACGTACGAGATGCTGACGACTGACTATTCAGATGGTTTTTTTAGGATATAGCATTGTGTGACTTACCAGGAGTCGGTAATCCATGGAAGTAGTCAAGTATGAAATTACTTAGATAGAAGGATGTTGGATGACGGAACGATGACTTAATGCTTCAATTATGGATTCAAAAACCTTGAGAAATGACGTAAGTAAAAGATAGAATTCGAATCTTGACAGTTTCCATTTTCGATTGAGAAAACGTGAGGCCCAAAGTGCTCTACAATAGTGCCTTGCGGGGTCGTAGAGCCGGTAAACCTAGTTCGCCTAAGATCGAAAATGCTCTGTCTCCGATTGAGACTTAATACTATGTAACGATAGATATATGCTTAACACATGCAAGTCGAAGGTTGAAAGACGAGACGACGAAGGCTGAGTGCTAACGATGGCGATTAATCGCGTGCATACGAAAACTAAAGAGCTAACTGACTGAAACGAAAGAGCTAACTGACTGAGCTTCCTTAGCTGACTGGGCTTTCGGGGGCTTCAGCAAGAATGGAGAGTAGAGTGTAGTGCAATGAAGTGGTGAAGTGTACCGCCGCGGGGAGGATCAGTGTACCGCCTTCGATCAAAGTCGAAATATCATATCATAAGAGAAGAAAAATCTCAGTCTGACGCCTGGTTCTAGCACTTTCGTTATAGTCTTAGGCCCGCCAGAAAATTTGATACTGACATTGAATAAGGCATGCTTTACACATGCAAGTCGAACGCAGCCGGGGCGGAGCCGTATGACGCGAGAGTGTAGACTCTTGAACTCAGGGAGCGAGACCCTAAAAAAAGTTAAAGAAGCTATGAGGAGTGGTAAACTCTGAAAGGAAAGATGGAAAGAGGGGAGTTGGCTGATAAAGATGGACAGTAACGATTGCGTAATATCAATTTTTCGGCCTCTTCATCGAAAGCGGCTTCCAATTGCTCGGAAATTCTCAGCTATATGGGGGGCTTGGATGGTGAGCAAAAACAATTGATCAAGAAGTTGGTCAACTTTTACATGAAAGAAGGTAAAAGAACGAGAGTTCGTACTATTTTTTATAAAACTTTTCATCGCCTAGCTCGAACTGAACGCGATGTAATCAAACTTATGGTTGACGCCATAGAGAATATAAAGCCCATATGCGAAGTGGAAAAAGTAGGAGTAGCGGGTACTATTTATGATGTCCCTGGGATTGTAGCCAGGGATCGTCAACAAACCTTAGCTATTCGTTGGATCCTTGAAGCAGCTTTCAAACGACGTATAAGCTACAGGATAAGCTTAGAGAAATGTTCATTTGCTGAGATACTGGATGCTTACCGAAAGAGGGGAATTGCACGTAAGAAAAGGGAGAATCTTCATGGACTGGCTTCCACCAATCGAAGTTTCGCGCATTTCAGATGGTGGTAAAGTAAAGTGAGACCACATAAAGAGTTTTTCCTCATTCAGTCGGATTTTTCAGTAAGATATGGTTTGACCCTTTTTCTTTTCTTTTTGTTTGAATCTTCATATAGAAAGCCGGCCTTCCTCATACTCCTCCCTTCATTCATTGAGTTGGGGGAATGAATCCATAGGAGGCCCGCCCGTTATGCATTGCATGAAAGAACCTTTCTTTGTATGACTTCTCTTTTGCCTCAGGTCGAATGAATACGAAAGGGAGATCAATCAAAACAAAAAAAAGAGGCCATGAATGAAGAAGTAGTGGGCCTTTCACCCTCTTTCTAGTGACTCGGGGAGCTGATAAATGCACTTCAAAGGGAGAGTTCGTGTTCCGTGTAACTATGCATTGGAAGTGATTGTTGAACAGCGTAGGACCTTTCGGAAAGAAAGATCGGAAATAAAGATGGAAAGAGGGGAGTTGGCTGCATAGTAAGAATGAATATCAATATGAGAATAGGAGCCATTTCTCAGATAAGAAATAAGGTGACTCAACTGTTTCAAGTTAGATTTCTAGTGGTCCGAATTTTGGGACTTTCCTTCTTTCTCTTCTGTATGGCGGTTTGCTATTGGATTTCGATGAGCCTGGGGGATCCCTCATTCTTTAGGCAGAGACTTTTTTCACTAAGAGGGAGATCACTGTCCATTCTTTTTTTTAAATTGGGATTTTCCGGGGGTCTAGCCTTCGCCATTGGTCTCACCGTAAAAACCCTCCTTACTTCCGAAGTGCCCCAGGATTTGAGTCAGTGGATGACCCAACCGCCCTCTCAACAGCCTTCAACCAGTACTCCCAATCCTGAGGGGGAAGTGGACCCCCTTTCGTCGCTTCAAAAGAGGCTTGGTGAAGCGAAAGAACAGTTACTTATGTTATATAATGAGCTTGGGGAACTGAAACTAAAATATGCCAATCTTGAAGAGCTTCGCTCAACGGTCCAAACGGCTGCTGAAGTGGAGGCTTTGAAAGAGGAGTGTGATCGCATTGACCAGGAGGTCCAAGTCAAAACAAAAAAATTTCAAGATGCAATAGATCTTGAAAAAGCGCTCTCTCAGGCTAACGAGATGTACCAAAGGACTCAAAATCTCCAGGCCCGGCTCGATTGTGAAGAAAAAAAGAATGAGCTCCTTAAGATAATAGAAAAAAACGAAAAGCTTAGGGACTTCATAGAAAAACATGGATAAAGGAAAATAAAAAAAATAAGGTAGGGGCCCATCAAAGAAAAAACGAAGATAGGACTGTAGTCGTCTTAGAAAGAAGGAGGACGATGAGGCCCCAGTTCGTCATGGACTGGGGTTAAGGAGATTGGTTTCGAGAGATTGGGACAACAGACTGATTCAGGGTGGAGTGAAAAGAAAGACTTCAAAAGAACCTGCCAGGAACTGTTAAAAAAGGGGCCGGACCCGAGAACTACATGAGGTCTGATACCCACTTCCTTGATAAAAGAGGATATGGGTTATGTAGGCAGCAGCCGTTCAGAGGTAGCGGTTGCTCGACCGTTTCGGGTCAAAGAATCGATTAGTAGTATGCCAGAAGAGAAGACCGATGAGTCTTACCAGAAGTGAAGTAAACTTAAATTTAAATTTAAATTTAAATTTCGTTTCGTAAGGAAAAGAGATTCGATTCGTCTGGGTCGTCCTTCACTATGAAGTTTTCTTTCTTATCGGTTTTGTTTGTGATTTTTATTTTAGGAAATTGCTGGTCGTTGTTGACCAACAGAAAGCACGGGAATCCTTGGGCGTAAGATTTTATTATTATATACGATATTTCTAGTTGTAGGTAAACCAAGACGCGCATCCACCAGATAAGCATATAGTTCGTTGTGATCCTCAAGTTCAAGTCGTTGGGCGCTTCGTGGCCCTATCCGCCGTCTTTCCCACAGGAAGTGTGCTTGATATGAAAGCTAAGGAAGGTCTAATCCATCTTATTAAGG
The DNA here is from genome assembly GCA_039660915.1 of Euphorbia tirucalli. NCBI lineage: Eukaryota > Viridiplantae > Streptophyta > Magnoliopsida > Malpighiales > Euphorbiaceae > Euphorbia > Euphorbia tirucalli. The sequence continues at coordinate 800,436 of JAZDXJ010000011.1, forward strand.
TAGAGGGCCAGTCTCAAAGGAGTTATTTTTTTGATTCCCTTTTGTAGAAGCAAGAGCACGACCCTTACTCAATAGGAAAGATTCTTCACAGATAGAAAGAATCCAGGTTCCGCTCTACTTCTCAAAATTCGTATGTATAATGGGGAAAAGCGAATTGCGAGCATACTCGATGTCGATGTGAGGCAGCTATGCGTGTGCTGCGCTATAAAGGAAAGAAAGCCAAGCCGATATAAAGGGATGGCATAATATTGATTAGCAGGTCTACTAGAGATGCCTTTTCTTGGAAGTTTGAAAGAGTCCCCTTGGAAAGAAAGAGATTGACAGGCACCATATCAATCACGAATAACGGCTAGAATGGATGTGACGTCGGGCATACCCAAGCGGATCCTCTTTAGGAGAGCGAGAGGGATGAAATAAAAGAGGATGGAAGAGGGTTGGCGGACAGAGTCAAAGGAGACCGACCTATCGTAAAGGACGGCATTTGACCAGGTAAACATAAAGGCTAAGGTTGGGATAAGAGTCGTTCTCAGGCTTGTTTCCGGGTAACATAAAGGCGCCTCAGGTATAACAGGGCAGTCAAGGTGTGCAGGTGGGCATAGAGGTTTTGTAGTCGTTACCGGTAGGAGTGAGTTACACTTCTCTAAGGTGGGTGGGCAACGAGTAACGAAATCAGATCCCCTTATAGTAGATTTCATAATCGCTAACGTATAGTGTTGTTATTCGCTCAGTGAAGTAGAAAGCAAGGGGATAATGGTTCGCATTTCATTCATTTAGTAGGTCGCCTTCTTGTTCAAGCCAGAAGGTCAGGTACAGAAACTTATGTTCAGTGTTAAGAAAGGCGGGCGGTGGATGTGTGGGTAGTTAGTTCGAACTTTCCGCCTGCCAACAATAAGTCAAAAAGATGTCCACCTCCTCCGCACGTATAAGAGAAAGGGGCTGGTACACAGTTGTTGTTCTAACGACTACAAGTATAGTCCAGCATTATAGGGAGGGGCGCGAAAGCACAAAAAGGAAGTGAAGTAGATTAGTGTTCCTTTGCCTGAGACTATATGTCTTGTTATGTTGGAACCAAATCTGATCTGCGTGGGGATGGGAGTCAAATCAATGTTAGGGGAAGGTAAAGTCAGTAGTAGATCGGGCCCTGAATGCAATTATCCTCGCGGTTCCCTGTAAATGTTCTACACTCTACTTGGCTCGCGACAAGACTTTGACGGGATGATGAAAGAAATGAAATCAAACCCGTGAAGAGCGGTCACCAAAGCGGAGAACACCCTTTATCAACCAACCCGCGCGCTTAAGAAAAGGAAGAGCTCGTACCTTCATGTCCTATCTGTGTCGACATCGACGCCGCGTCAAAGGGGAACTGGGGACCCCGATCAGTCTACGATCTAGCAGGGAACTATAGGAGCCGCACTCCTACCGGCAGAACAGCGATCTTCCTCCTTGATCGGACTTTGCCCCCCTCTCTGACTGGTAATACACTCGGAATAAATCAGGTGAGGCGAGTTGGAGCCCTAGTGGGGCTTCTCTTCATTCCCCAATGTAGGATGATGTAGAACACCATAACAAACCTTTCTTCACAACGAGACTTTCCATAAAATAAAGTCTGATTTGATATTGTTGAAAGGCTTGGGCTGCGCTCGTGGCGGCGCGCCTTAGAAAGCGCGCAGTGCATAGTTGGCCTTTGAAGGAAAAACTATTACGCATCTCTGGTTGCCTCACCAAGGAGTACTACATGGGGCTATACGAAGTTCGGTTAGCTGGACCGAAATCACTTAACTAGAGGGGCATTTTTTTTTGTTTGCCCCTTGACTCTTTCTATTGAAAGACTCGAGAGTCGTTGGGTTCAGTCAGGGGAAAGCTTTCATAATCACTCAACGTCTTAGCGGCAGAACTTCACTCGTTGGTTCAACAAAAAGAGTACTTTTTATTCGTAAATAAGGAGTAGTTCTTCGTGTCGTGGTGGAAGCCATTCAATCGTCATCTGATAGAGGCTCTGTGAATCTGTGCCTTTGAACAGGATAAGAAGAAAGATAAAAGAGCTTTGCCATAAAATAAAGGCTACGTACGCGAGAGGCGCGAGCGAATGAATTCGATTCAATCCAAAGGCTAGGGATCTATAGGTAGATAAGATATTCCGGGAAAATGAAACTACGCCCATGGAAGAGAAGAAAATGGCAGAAATGCCCCAGGAAGGGTAGGTGGGTGGGGAAGGCTAAGCAAGAATCTCGTAGGGAATTTTCTAACAATCACCAACGGGCTTCCTTTCTATCAAGCCAACAAGTCCCATTTCTGACTAGCTCGCATATCCTGGTTCTCAAAATCCCCCGTCCGCGGACTCATTCGAGGCGGAGTCACTCGCTGAATAAACAGAGAATTGTTGTCAACGTCCGCACCTAAATCTGTTGATCCAGAAAGACCAAGGATAGAAGCTACTGCTCCCTTTGAACATCAGTATGAAAATTACACAATGGATGAGTTCTTCCATAGGGTATTCCTCTAGCCAGATTCATAACATAATCAGGCTGACGACGTACTGTCTTTTTCAGAAGCCGAGCCCCAAGCGGAGGCCGGGTCTGAAGGCAAGTCTGAATATGAATAAACCGCTGAAGCATATGCCGACACAGCAGACGTCGAGCCGATGGATCCAGCCTCTGGCGAACGAACCAAAGGATCCAGTTCCTGCCGAGCCAGTGGTCCTTCTTTTTCTTGAGGCAACAGATCCCATTTCTCCTGGACCAACCACTTTAGGTTTTGGGCATACTAAGTATGAGTACGAGGTCGAATCTGATGAAGAAGCTGGTCCCGAGACCACGCAAACGCAGTTTTTGCATAAATAGGTCTTTCTCCGAGGGATACTTCCAAAAGATCTTCGTCAATCTCGTCCGGCGGAGGACGACTTTTGCTTGACACTCCCCACGGGGGGAGGCTCTGTTCTCCAACAGACCAGGGAGTGAGTATAGGGCTTCAATTCATAATAGGATCAAGTGGCATATGGAACTCCAAACCTAAGGTCTAAAGCTGGCCAAGGCCTGAAGCCGGCTCTGAAACCATGGGGAGGCAGCAGGCGTGGGGTAGGTCAGTGAAGCAAGTGGACCTCTGGCCTCTACTAGCCCACATTGGTTGCGGGGGGTATCTGTGATAAGGCCGGGCGGGTTTGACTGACCTACCATGTCCCATGGTAGGCTAAAGCGGAAAGAGAGAGCAGTCGTCACCTTCAAGCTCTAAGTCAAGGAGTGAGGGAGCAAAAGAGAGTAATGACGTCGTACTAGACTTAGGCCCAACGAAAGGGGAATGTGATTAGCTTGCTTGAATGAATCTGCTCTTTTCAAGCTTAAGTGGGAAATTGACGTATTAAAGGAAGAGATTGGTCTTTCCGGGGCGGCCTGACTCGAATTTCCTTCAGTTGTCACAATAATAGCTCCAGTTGCAGAAGCTTCGATTGTTAACGTCTGTAAAGGGGCCTAAGTCCTAAGTCTAGGTAATGCTAGGGGAACAGCAGCCCCTACTTATCAAATAAGGCTAAGACGTGGATGCACTCTAGGGCGCGAACCTTTAAAATAAAAAGATTTTCATTTGAATAAAAAAAAAAGGATGATAGGCCGAAGTTAGAAATGAAAGGTTAAGTAATTGTGTGGGTTTTAGGCAAGTGGCATCGTATATAAGGGCTGCTTTGAGGAACGATCTCCCCCTCTAACTATCTCAATTGAATAAGAGAAGAAAGAGAAAAGTCCCCTTCTCCCCAAAACCTTGTTCCGAGCAACTCCGCTCAATCAACCCCCAAACCTTGTTCCGAGCAACTCCGCTCAATCAACATGGAAATTGATATCAATTCAACTACTTTCTTGGAAGTACTTTTATTGCGTGGTGGATGGTAAAATTTAAAGATGTTGTAAGTGTTCAGTGTTCTATTTGCTTAGCTGAATAAGCAGAGAGAGATGAAAGAGTACAGCTGGAAAGGTTTCCCTTTCTCGCTGCATTCAATCATTCTATAGCGGGTTGTAATCGAGGCGAGAAGATCGGTTCTTTTTTCACGTTTTATCGGGATTTTTCGTTGAAATCACTTTGCCATTCGTAGACAACAATCAATCTTGTGACAACTTTCATTTTACTGGGATTTTTCGTTGCAATCACTTTTACCTTCATAAATAAAAGTAAAATCTTACTTTTTACGTTTTACCGGGAAAATTGCTTGCAAGTGGATTTCCCTTCGTAGAAGATCATTTAAATTTCACTTTTTACATTTTACCCGTAAAAAATGCTTGTTTTTGGACATCCGAAGGAAGAAAGACGCTTTCACAGAAGAAAGCAGAGTTTGTGAAGAAAGCAGAAGAAAGCATAGTTGAATACCGAAATGAGTATTTGTATTTACGAAATAACGTAAGGAAAAGAAAGGTTTTGATTCCCGTAAATGTAATTGAATATTACCTGAAAACCAGTAAGTGTTCAACACTTCCTTCTACTTCTACTTTTTCATTATCTTCTCCTTACGAGATATAAGAAAGTATAGTTTCGCACAAGGCATGCAATCGATAAAGAAAGAAGGAACTTACAGCTCATTGCCTTCTTTCTTGTAGACCGGTAAGATGAACGAGAGCTTTTTTCTTTTCGACTTTCTCGGCATGATCTTGCGACTTTTGGAGTCTACCTTTTCACCTTTCTCTCTTCTTTTTTTCTATAAGAATCGTTTTAAGCAGTCTGTTTTGGGAAAACTTACTTCTCCACGGTCTGGTTTAACAGACAAACCATCTTATAGAATGGCAAAGGAATAGAGCTTCATCTCTCATTCCAGGGATTTTATCCAGAGCCACTGTCACTACCCAGCTTCCGGTGCCACTACCCAGCATAAAGAATGGAGAAAGTATGAGCTCTAGTATATAACTAGAGAACGACATTGGATTATTACTCTAAAGTAATGCATTAGACTGGTGTACTTTTTCGTAGCCAATCATCTCGCTCTTCCTCTCCCAACCAAGCCCTATCGACACGCCTCCAACGAGGTGGAGTGATGACCTTTTCAGCTGTTCCGCCTTTGATAGGTTTAAGCTAACCTTCTTCTTCAACATAAACATATTAAAGTCGTGGAGATTTTCCTTTAGAGAGAGGGTCGCTGTCTACGGTCGGAGTGGCACTTCGGACAGGGACTATGTCAGTTGCTTCTGTATTCTCCCTCACAGCTTCTTTCCCTCTTGCATTCGATGGATGAATCCTCCCCGTGTGCTCCTAGCGCTGCTATGCTAAGGGATCCCTTTTCCCATTTCCTCCGCCCTGAATAGAAGCCAGTAGCGCCTCTCTCAGATAATCCATCTCTACAACGGGAATGAAGGAAGGGTTGATCTAGGCTTGTCCCATGCTCAGGCATTCCCGCGGACCAGATGCCGAAATCGAAATTGACCCTTTCCGAGGTCAAAGACTAAGGCAAATCGGGCTTTTCTCGATCAGGTCATCTTTTCCCATCCTTAAGGGACACTGACTTAATAGCCGAAATCCCGGGGAAGCATCAACATCTCATCTTGTCGAGTTAACTCCGACCACCTGTGATGGCAGGCTGCCCAACAACGTAGTTAAAAATTGGGCTCGTACACGTCCATCCGCGTAAACAGAACTAGCTATTCTGCGAAAGAAACTCGTAGGCGAAAGTGAAAGGCTCCAAACACAGACCTATCATTATCACAAAGCCTGCGCCTACGCGCAATCTAACCAAGTGCGATCCTCCACTCGAGGACCTGTCTGTAGCTGACCTTTTCCGATCCCCCTACGTCCTTCCTTTTAAACTACCCTCTGACTCCCGAGAGCCTAGGTCGCCGGTTCACTTACACATTTTCTCAGTCAAATAAAGACCAAATATACCTTTAGAAAAGTTTATTGTTTGGCATAGTTCGGGTTCACTGCTAGCACAGGCCTCAGCTCCGATACCAGAGCATATGAAAAGTCATTGACTGTATTGACACAGAGGGCAATTGGGCTTTTTTTATGTTCCAGCATCTGCTACCAGGAAGTCTTTGTCTGAAAATAGCAAGGATTATACCTCCGAGTCGATTCTTCGCTAATGATAAACTCTGTTGGGGACACCCACCTGATGGAGACTTCTCGGTAAAATGAGCTTATACACAACTTGAAGGGGCCCAAACCCCTACCGAAAGCAAGTGGGATAAAGTTTGGGGCCAGAGAATTCGCTCATTCCTCTGGCTTACACTACATGATCGATTTATAACTAATAGCTCAAGGGTACGGAGGCACATGGCGATAGATGCTTCTTGTCCTATCTGTGGAAGTGAGGTGCAATGCCAACTTTGCATGCCTTGCGGGACTGTGAGGGAGCAAGAAACTTGTGGCTGAGGTTGATAAAACCAAGGCCAGGGGCTGGTCTTTTTCTATTTGGATAGGTCTGCATGGCTTCTATCAAATCTATCTATGAAGTGAGGTCGCTTTGGTAATGTGAGCTGGCCTACTATTTTTTGTGTTGCTGCATGGAGCCTCTGGCAGTGGAGGTTCTGAAAGAATTATTGATGATAATTATGTTTGTGAACGTGACCCAGTGATGACTGTTATGTCCTTAGCCAAGGAAATCCTCCATGCTCAAGAGCTCTTGGAAACCATGGGTTCTGTAGCTCCCACCAGAGAGGAACGGTTAATAGGTTGGCCCCAACAGGATGGGTGAAAGTGAACACTGATGGGGCCTATCGTCGCTCGGTCAACTTGGCAACGGCTGGAGGTCTTATCCGGGATGAAGTTGGCCTGTGGAAGGTGGGGTTTTCATAAACCATTGGTTCCTGCTCTTTTCTGAATGCTGAACTATGGGGCATTTGTTTAGGTCTCCAGTTAGCTTGAAATATGGGGGCCCGTCAGGTTGTTATAGAAGTTGACTCCTTACTAGCAGTAGACCTTGTATCGAGATGTTCAGCTCATGTAAATGACAACTTCTCTCTTGTGGACGGTATCAAGCATCTCATGGCTCGTGATTGGATTGTGAAAGTCACTTAAGTGTTCCGGAAAGAAAATAGGTGTGCTGACTGGCTAGCGGGACTAATGCTAAAAAATTGCTCAACTACTCGCTTCAAGTCTTCCGCTCTCTTACTCTAACTCTAGTTCAGTGCTTGACTCGAGTGTACTAAAGAGCTTGCTTTCAGGTCTAAGCTACCTAAAAGAAAGGGCAAGGAACCTTCTAGGAAAACAACTCAACTGCCTGCGCTATCAGATGAGAATATGAAAAGAAAATCCAGCTTAAAGCGCTCAAGGAACCCTATTTCCTTTTGAGATCCCTACCCAGACCGAGTTCCAGTTCCATTTTCATCATTTTTTTCTAAACCAGCATCAGTGACTATCTAAGCACCACCATAAAATTACAGAACAAACTGTAGTTTGACTGTCCATAGTCTTTCTTTGGTTCGAAAGCGAGATTGAGATCTATATTTTATATAAACCTCTGACGGAACGGAATGCAACTTATTCCTATTGATCCAGTTTACATTGACTCAGTCAGTAGTTGGCCGTTGATTTCATTTAGTTGACCGAAGGGGGAGGCAGCATCTGAGCTAGTTTCATCTGTCGATTGAGTACAGAGCCGGTAGCCTCACCAATCTATATAGTTCTTTCTCAACCATCAGTGATTCCTTTCATGCGTTCTTCCATAGTGACTCTCTATCCGTTGGGCCTAAGAATGAATGATTTACGCGCTCCTTCGTTCGGAGTGAGATGTCTATAACCTACGTACGTGTAAATCAAGGCCTTTTTTCTTTTTCCATGCCTGCTGTTACTTCACTGGGATAAACCACTGTATATCGCTTTTTTTGATGCTACTTAGACTTGAATCAACCAACCGGATCTGTTCGATCTCCTGCGGCGAGTGCTGCTTCTTTGACCTGTGCTTCCTACGCCTTTGCCCGTGGGTCAATTGCTCTCACTCTAAGAGAGAGGAGGGGGGATACCGTAAATCCACTCTGCTACAGGCTATTCAGCTAACCTTTTTTAATATAAAAATGTCTAAAATATAAAAAATAAGAGAAGAAAGCCTCAGAACGAAAGAAGGAGAAAGCATAACTTGCGTAAGATAGAAAGATCGATTATCCCATTTCTTGCCTAAAAAAGGGGACCTACTCTCTTTTCTAAATCCAATCAATAGCCCCGAGATTCCTCCCTTTCACCTTTCAGTCGATTAAGCAATTGATCCAGTCGTTGACGTTGCAGGTGATTCTTATGCGGCCACCACCTTTTTCTTTCCAATCTGGATCCATCGGTTAGCTACTGAGATAGCGTGGCTATTGATGGGTGTTGAATGATTCTTGATAACGTGGTCTAGAGCTAACATAGATTCAGTTGGTCTCGTTGAACCAGTGGATTCAGATGATAAGGTTTCGGCTTACCTTTCCGATCGATTGGATTTTTCTTTCGTTGCCTGGACAGGAGTATTTCAGACTTCGGACCCTACTTACTCCGCCTGCCTTCTAGGCAGACCCATTCCTTCGTTCCACAGGTGGAATCATTATATAGCTAGGTTCCGAGGCTCTGACTACAGGAAGAGGGGGACACACAGAACCCTAGTAAACCATCCCTTTCAGATGGAATGCTATTTTCCTGCCTCTAAACCTTCTATCTGCCAGCATTTTTTTGGGCCGGAATATGCTCAATTACAGCTGCTTCATTATGGTCCCTGTACCATGGCTTTTGTCATGCTAAAGCCGTTGATAGCTAATCATCGGCCTGGCTTTCATCAATACCCAATTCATTAAATACGTTCGATGATCCTCGTACCTCGGGTGATTCTATTGTTTCACCGCGTAAGAAAGAGTACTACTCTTCCAACCGTCGGTTCGCACATAGCAGCTGATAACTATCCAGTCTAAAGTGGGAGCCCGAGGTATCGGATAGGCAGAGAACCCGTCGGGAAGTTTATAATATTTTTGATGGAGGTGACTAAGTCATTATCACACGATCCCGTTCTGACAGTCAATCTTAGTTCTCGAAAGCGACTGAACCAGCCACCAAGCTTTGACAAGTCGCTAACTTGCTCATTTTAGTCACCCCCCTTCTTCCCAACCTCTGGCAGTCAAAGCTATAGGGAGACGTGCTTCGGTCTTTCCATCGATAGAAGCAGTAGGTATATAACGCATGCAGCTAGTAGGCGATAGGAGGATGTAAGCCCTGGTGGCAGTGGTACTTTGGCGAATCAGGCGTCGCTTCTATTTCGTTTTTGATTATTATTTTTTACCCTACAATGGCAGAACCTAGAAAGCTGCTCTTCCCGTGGTTTGATACCGTCTAGCCTCTAGCTAGGAAGTCTTGGATTCGTATACTATGTAGGTGAAAAAATCGTCCGTGACTAGCTATCCTTATTCTCCTCCCAGGGATGGTTAGGAATATGGGTGCGGGAGGCTGAGGGACGACCACGATGAGTACGCGGGTCCAGGCTATATAGGATCAAACGGCTTTTGTTCGATCGAGGAGCAGAGATAGATATGAGCTGACAGCTTATGTTTCCTGGTATTTTGTTTTGGGTGAGATGTACACCGAAAGGAATTGACGCTACAAACACTTTTCACCGGTAGTCCTCGATCGAAAGTGAGCTCGACTCAAGTCGACAAGCGAGAGACAAGGTTGGGTGAGGGTACAAGGCATCATGTGGGATCTACGATCGATTGGCTTTGCAGATGCTTTAAAATACTCTAGCAGTATATTCCATTCATTGTATATATCCATTTTTCGTGTCATTATAAGAAATGTTCTAGTCTATCTGTAGTAGTTATGTTTGTTTATAGTATATTATAGTATAATAGTAGAGTAGTACATGAGGGTGGCGACTCACAAGGGGAGTGTAGACCAGAGCAAGAGGGAGCCAAGCCAGCTACTGTGGTTGTGCCATTTGGTGGGCCAAAGTAGTCTAGCGGCGGTGAAAAGACGATAGTAGACCAGACGGGGACACCACCAGAACACCCGAACAAGGATCTATTTTCTTTTGCAGCTATAGTACATATGCACTTTATACGTCTGTCTTACTAATAATATTCCTTAGCGTACATAACCCTGGGGTGGGGATACGAACTATATCCGATAGTTCGTATTCTATATCAAGGATCAAGGAGCTACTGGCAATGCAGCAAAGTATGAGGTTAGAAGGAAACGGTAATGATGAAGGAAGGGAAGTGTCCACACCATCAGCCGAAGAGTATGAGACTGGGTTCAGAGATGCGGACACAACGTCCGAAGATGTGAGACTGAAAGGGTAGGTTCGAGAGGAAAAGAGACGAGGATCGGCCGACTAAAGCGAGATGGTAGAAAGGCGACTAAGCCGGATAGGATTCCTCGCCAAGGTCTGAGGATGCTATTCTATAGGGGTTTTGGGGAGGAAGGAGGTGGCATTAGAGTGAGTTACAATTGACATTGAATAAGAACTGTAAGAAGACAGGGGCTCTTTATCTAGTAGTAGCAGGGATTCCTATAAAGCAGTAAGGGAGCTAAACCATTCTCAGAAGGCGAAGAAGAATGAGATCCGATTCAAGGTATCTCGCATGTACCGACAACAAAGGAAGAAAGAGCTTTGCCCATTCGAATTATCACCGGCTACCCAAGTAAGAAAGATTTTGAATAACAAAGAGGAGAGCGGTCTACAAGAGTAAGCGAATGGTTAATTCACTCAAGTCTTTCTTGGAAGTGGAAAACCAAAAGATGCTATGCTGCCTACCCCTACCAAAGAACGGGGGGCTCTCACCAATGTAGTCAGGCAAACCTATATTGAGAACATATGTAGCACTCATTATACGCCTAGCCCCTGCCATTGCGGAGAACCTATGAATACAGTTGCAAGAGAGCTCATTCCAGATCAATCTACATTCGACCCACTTACAAGAAAAAAAAGAGCTTTGTTAAAATTTCTTTCCGCACTGTCTTTCTCACTCTAATGTTAAATGAATCCATTTCTTCACACTGAAGCGAGGCGAACATCTACCTAGGGCCTTTGCTCCCTGTATCGGTTAGTTAGTTAGTATTGGTTAGTTAGTTAGTATTGGTTTATTCCTACCTCTATTGATTGATCAACCGATGGGATGGAATCTGGTCCTACCGTAGCATCCTGGCCTATCTTTCTGATGCGCTAGTACTCAACTTACCTGCCGAGCGTACGAAAATCAGTCCCTTTTACCTATCTAAGCTATATCAAGATAGCCAACTAGAAAAGTCATCCGCTTGTCAATGATTGGTGTAATACTCACTTGTAGATGATTGGTGTCAGAATTTATCACTGATCAGGTGTGATTAGTCTCATCCGTGTAAGAATTAGGAATTCCTTTTCCAACTCGTCCCGGAATAGGCGTTATGGCAAAGAACAAGAAGAAAAGAAAAGGAGAAATTTGTCCAATAGTAACAAATGGTGCCTCCACAGGTTGACATCCGATCCAACCTAGTAGTAAGCAATCCGCCAAAAGCAACCAAAAGATTCCTTGGTGAATCGGGCGAAAACTTGAACTACGCACATACATACTTTTAAAAAAAGGTAAAGCCAACAGACATATAAAAACTAGTGCTATTGCGGCTACACCTCCCGCTTTGTCAGGTATACTACGAAGAATGGCATAGATCGGTAGGAAATACCATTCCGGCACAATATGAGGCGGGGTGGACATCGGATTAGCAGGTATATAATTGTCGGGATGCCCCAAAACATTAGGAGCATAAAAAATCCAAATGGAAAAAAAGATAGCAAAAGCTACCCAACCTACTAGATCCTTTACATAAAAATAAGGGTAAAAAGAAATTTTATCTATCTCTGAATGTACACCCAATGGATTATTTGATCCATATTGATGCAATGCAGCCAGATGAAGAAGACTGGCGCCTACTAAAATAAAGGGGAGTAAATAATGAAGACTAAAAAAACGATTTAAGGTGGCATTGTCCACGGAGAAACCACCCCAAAGCCAAGTCACTATGCTATCTCCTACTACAGGTATGGCGCTAGCTAAGCTTGTAATTACTGTAGCTCCCCAAAAGCTCATCTGACCCCAAGGTAGTACGTATCCTATAAAAGCTGTCACAATCATTAATAGGAAGATTACAACTCCGAGACACCAAACAAATTCCCTAGGACTGCTATAACTCCCATAATATAGACCGCGAAAAATATGAAGGTAAACCACAATGAAAAACATACTTGCCCCATTAGCATGCATATAACGGAGCAACCAACCCCCTTCAACATCTCTCATAATGTGTTCTACGCTGTTGAAAGCTAGATCCACATGAGGTGTGTAATGCATAGCTAAAAAAACTCCAGTCAAAATCTGAATGACTAAACAAATACCAGCTAACGAACCGAACCCCCACCAATAACTAAGATTGCTCGGCGTTGGATAATCTATCAAATGCTGATTAAGTGTAGAGGATATAGGTTGTTTAAGAAGAGAGAATCGTTGCTTCAGAAGAGTCATTTTTCTTTCTCTTTTGAATGAAATAAAAAAGCCCTCCTCGGGGGCCCTTATCAGAGAGGGGCCGGGCTTTCCTTGCCCTTATCAGAGAGGGGCCCGAAGGCTTCTGAGCGAGTACGAATCGATTTGCTAAGATGCAGGTTACGGTATCTGATCAGACGGAAAAGAATTTCGAAAGGCTAAGAATGAAGAAGAAATTAAAGGCTAAAATGAAGAAGAAATTACCGAACTCTCGAACTAATGCCGACACAAGGCAAGATCGCAAGGATCTTACTTCAAACTCCGGTCTTACTTCAAAGCAATCTCTGGAAGTTATATATATATAATATTTTATGAGCCGTGATCTTATTATGATAGCACCTGATTCGGTGTTATAAACTGACAAGATCTAAGCTCGCCCTTTCCCGGAACACAAGCTGAATCAGCAGGAAGGCGGCAATCAGTTACTACAGCTTGCCCCGGGCGGGCGTTAGCTATTGAAGAGGTACTGCATCTCGATCCGAAACAGCTACTGGAACTACTGATGCTGGTGGTGCTGGTAGCCATGATGCTAGGTAGCCGTGATCCACCAGCTCTTGCTTATGTCAGTCCACCCATAGTTGCAGCTTTCAATCAGAAGTAGACCGACGAAAAGGATGGTGGCTACTATCGCAATGGCGGTCTGGAGGATAACGAAATGGGGAATTCCGACCTCTTCCACTACATCTTTAGGAGACCCCAGAAATGATTGAGATAATGACGACTCTATCCATGCTCTTCCGTAGGTCGAGAAAGCGCCACGTCCATGTCCATAGGTGGAGAAAGCTACCCTAGGTAGTGGTTATCCCCGGTAAGTAGTCCTTTGTTTATCCAGTAGTACCTGTACCCTTTAAGCCAGACATCTTCTTGCATCTGAACCGGAAGCGGAGGCTAAAAACTGTACCCAAAGCGAGTTTTTTCGATAGTTGTAGCGGCGATGGAAGTCACACCAGTGCTGATCCAGTTTTTTATTACCACAAGCGTCATGCAGTTACGAGAAGTGATCGTGATTCTGTTCCGGATGTCCCAGATGCAGTGCCTGCTCATAGGTAAAGTGCTTTGTGAGGACTTCGAGATCCATATGTTGAATTTGTGTAGCGAAATCGGAATTCAGATGCATATATTAAAGTTCAGATGCGGGCAGAAATTCCGGGTTGCCTCACGAGAATCAATGGGTAGGATGGCAATCTTTCCGATCGATAGGTGGAATAAGAATAGGATCGATAGATTCGTTTTCATCAATCCCTGCTGCTTCATCAGATGGATCGAGGCAGGAATAAATGCTTGAATCTTAGTGAAGTGGGGAACAGGAGATGACAGATTCCCAGTCACTACCGAATAGAACTAAATAAGATAAGGCATAGGGTTTTAGGTCGAGCGAATAGGGGATCGGCAAGCGGGGGAGAAGGAAAGTTAAGCGAGTAGAGTAGGTCAACTAAGCAAGGTTAAGAGTTCATGATCTGATCTATGGCGGGTAAGAATGTTATCCATAAGGGACATGCCTGTCTGATGATCAAGCCTTACCTTTCTTTCAAGCATAGTCAACCGATAGGGCAATCCATTCCCACTTGAAAAAAAGGTACTAGTTTTTGTAAGTAAGCTGTTCATGTGCTTACCTCTGGTAAGGTAATAAGCGGCGCAAGTCTAACAGCGCATTGACTTCCGCTCCGGAGTCTGACTGTCTTCCTCTTGGCGATTCCACTTCCCTAAACGTGTGATCAAGGGCTAAAACTGGACTCAGACTCAGGATTCTCTCTTTCTTCTGTAATAACTCTTAATATTAATTCAAGTCCAGATACTGGGATTTGATGGCATTGACTGCAAAGACTTGCTCGCCTTTCTTTCGTTGCGGGTGCTTGGTGCGGGTACTTTTTCTCCGCTGTATTTCCGGGAGTCGAAAAGGTGCTAACAGGTGGTAATCCGGATTATCACACATCTTCCCTAAGGGCTAAAACAGGACTCATACTCCGGGGGGTGACTATACCACTTTCATAATTCCATATTCTCCCATTCCATTGATAGTCTTCCTTCCCCGGGCAAAGACTATGTCTCTCGCTTCTCTCTCTTACTCTCGGCACTCATCTCAATGCTCTTTTATCACGACGTATGGTACAAGAAAGTAGGTTAGAGAGGAGAGAGCTTGAATATGAATAGAAATCGTCTCAATGGGATAATTTCTAATTCTGCTGAAAGTGGGAATGCTGCAACGGAACGGAAAGAGGTAATTCGTCTTTCACTAGAGCAGCAGGCTTAAGACTGATTCAATTACATTTTTTAACTCAACGCGTGCTCAAGCGCACTACTGATTACCATACTTCTTACTACTGGGCGTAGAAAGTTGTATTAGTAGTGGATAGAGAGGCTGCCAGTTATCCCTCGGACTCAAGGTTGTAATCTCTTATCGGACGATTCAATTGATTTAATGGAGGAACTGACCAACTTTCAACTGAGAGAATAGAGAAAGAGCATCTGAAGAAGGAGTGCTGTTAGCTGTTGTTGCCTGTGGCTTTAGCGGATATCAATAAAAGAGATTGGAGGCATCCCATTGACACCGTTCCGTTCAACTGAAAGAGGAAGGAGTGGCTGCAGTCATTGATACACTTGGCTTGAGCGGAAGTGGCTTGGCTTGGTTGAGCTGAATTGGGTGAGGGCAACTTTAAGTAATTGGACTATCTTTACCAGCTGCTGACCCGGCATCGGAAATCTCTGTATCAGGCTATTAGAAAAGAAATTTTCCCATCTGCAAGATAGGGTATTTCAACATCCAACTTCCTCTGGCCTCGGTAATCTCAATAGAAGGCAATTATGGACTTCGATTTGTAGCAGTGGTTAACTGAGATAGATTTCTTGCTAGCGGTGCTACTAAGTACGCGGTACTTGCTCCTCTTCACTCTACTACCTATATAAGATAGTAATAAGATAATCTTTTGCCCATGGAGATGGACTTAGAGGGTGATCAGTACCCTCTTCTCTTTCCCTGGAGAAGGACGATGGTGGGCTTTCATTCAGTCCAGTCCAGTCCGCCTCTGTTCACTTGTATGTCACGTCGTCACGGTAATCCGATATCGGTCAGACTTGATCCAGCATCGATGTTAAAGATTATCACTGAGAACAAGAGCTGCAAACTGTACTCCTTCCACTGTCAGCTGATGTGCCTTCTTTTGAAGGAGTTGAGTGGCTGACCGGTTCCGGGCTGTCTTTCCTCTTTTCCCTCTTCGGGCTGGTTAGGTTAGTCTGAGAGCAAGAAAGTGTATAGGAAAGCATGTAAGGGAATGAGAAAAAAACGCATTTATAACATGGTGAATATAGAAAGTGTGCCTCGAGTGATCAGTCTGCGAAAAAGCAGAACAGCGGATTGGCTTGTCTTGTCTAAGGCTGACCGTACCTAGTGCTTTGCTTAGTTAGTCGTTTACCTTTGCTTTGGAAAGCGAGAAAGATGATGTTGGAAAGCGGTTAGGAAGCAACTCCTTCTAAATAACCAAACCAGGGGAACTTACTTTCATTCCCGAAGGCTAGGCAGCAAGTGCAGAAAGGACTGAAGGTCAGGGGAGGACTCATTCAAGCTTTGGAATTCCCAAATCACTCTAATGAGACATTAGGAAGATTGAAGGACCTTGGTCACGCTACCATAGGTGATGGTATTTTGACTGTTAAGGGAAAAATTGGAGCTTTTTCCTGGTCGCGGGTCTTCGAGTGGCGCAAAGTCCTCGATCGCTGATGCCACCCCTATTTTTTAACGAAATGGGCTACGTCAGTCAATATGAATGATAACGAAAGGGGAAGTGAGGCTTGGTGCAGAAGGCCGGGGAAGAAAAAAATCCCTTTCGTCTGAGGATAGAAATGTTCTTAGGTGACTATGTAAAAAAAAAGATCGCAAGGGAATCACTAGTTCCATGCCTTCTACTTAGGCAATCCGAATCCTATTTTTCTCCTTCCTTTGTTCCTAGCCACGACGAGATCCAGTTCCCGGTAGAGTTGCTGTCCTTCGCTCTCCAAGTTCATCTCTTAGGACTTCTGTTACAAAAATAGGTAAGTTCTTCTACCTTCGATCGAGTAAAAGCAAGAGCTAGGGCAAATATCTATTCTGTGAAGCTAAGTGAGGTAATAAAGTCGATTAGCATCGTCAGCACCGGAGATACCTTTTGAATCAGAGCGGTGTGGGTAGCTTGTCCCCATGGCCTAAGGGACAGAAAGGAGAGAGGCTGCAACTGTAGGTATCCCAATGGCTGGAATTAGGGGTATACCCCTAAAATATGAAATAACTGTTAGGCCTCTCTCAACTCAATGCTTGGGATCACTTGATAAGATCTTGCCAGTACTATAGCTTTGGCATTCAGTACATAGGAACAATCCCAACCAATAGAAGGAATGCCACTAGGAAAGACTCTTACACTGGGGCTAGACTTCCCTCTCTTGACTGGCCTCTTAAGGACCAAGCGATTGGTAAAGACTACTACTTTCAAACTTGCCAACTTTCCCCAGGATTGCTGTAAAGTGCTGGTTTTTTTTTAAGAACGGAAAGTTCTAGCTTTCAAAATTGGAAGGCATGCTGGGGTTGACACCTACACAAACACAGCTAAGAAAGATAGATCCATCTTTATCTAATATCTCTAGTTCCTTAGGGACCAAGCAAGAGAGTTATACTATGGAGCTACTGCTAGTGCACAAGGTAATAATTTCTATAGTAAACCTGAGTGCTCAAGCCAAAAACAAAAACCGCTTAGCTGACCTCTTCTCAGTTCAATGATCGACAGATGGTTCAGGCCTTAACCTCACAGCAGTAACATAGGAAAGAAGGTTCCAGGATCTATCCCTGTACGAGAGCTTATTCCACCAGCACCCGACTTACCAGAATGTCCCATGGCAGCACCATGCAAGTCTTGGTTTGGTTCCTCTTGGAAGCACCATAAGTATTTTATTTGAACCTGCCCTAAAGGGAGGGGAAGGAAATTCCCAAGCAATCAACTTGCTTACCTTCATACTTAGCTCAGTTTTCTGAGAATAGAAAGCAGAGACAGCAATTTCAACATCGTTAACACTCCTTAAGCTTCGCTAAAGCAACTACGTACCCCCGCTGCTGCTAAGTGTGAATATCCTGAGGCTATCGAGAGTAGGCAAAGGACTCTACTTACTCATCATCTTCTCTAAACCTTTGATTTTAAGGAAAAATTTGAGAGGAAAAGCTAATGTATTAAAATAAGTATCCGAAAGAGCAGTTAGACCAAGAATATCCGAAGTCTTACACCAAGAATCTAACTTGCCTTCTCTCCCAAAGGAGAACCTTATCTACCTTAACACCACCTTCTTCCACTGCTAAACTGGAAAGGAAAAAAGACTGACTTTCTTAGAGCTTGTAAAATGACTTAACTCCTTGATAGCTCAGCTCCCCTTTGAACTTCCTTCCGCCCAGACATATTATATCCACTTTCGTAGCCTGCTCTGAGAGTGATGGGAAAGAAGAGTCAGCATTTAATCCCGCGTATTCACCCCTTAGAGGATAGGCCTGTTCTTTTTCTCTATGCAAATCGGAAGGAAGAGCGTAACCTAAAGATAGAAATTTATTCACTTAACGCGCAAAAGAAGAACTCTAACTTCCTCACTCTAAGAACCTTTTAGTTGATAAAGAAAGAGCATAGCTCGGACTAAGCTTTTAACTTAACCTAGCGTACATTTCTAGATGGAAAGAATCTCGTCTATTTCCTTCGGAACCTGACTATTCCATTCAGGCTTAGGCCAACTCCTCCGCTTACTCCTCTCCAGAATTCCTCTCGGGGCTTCCTTTGCTTCTGGCTGGACGAGCCCAACATTTCCTTTTTAATTAGAATCAGTCTATGTGACCGACTTAATTTAATGCTGGTTTTCTTTCAGAACCTCGAATGTCATTCCAACGTTCCTAACTGACGGAGTGCAGGCAGTTTCGACTAATTAAGACTTTCATCGGCCATGGGGAAAAGGAAGAGCCTTCCCTTCGGATCTAGTGGAATTAGTGGAAGAATATTAATGCAGAGTAAGAAAGTACGGGTTTTTTTGATCACCTTGTCTTTAAAGACCTAATCTTTACTTTTGGATACTCTACAGCGAGTGAATGGCTTGGAGCTTGTGGAAGCATTACCGTAGGGTAGGGCTTGCTTATTGGGAAAATGGCCATTACGTAAGCAGTCTTCGATGTGGGTTACAGGTCTAGAACCATTGATTGGTGTATCGGCTAAAGCTTAATCCTTGCCCGTAGCTCACAGGCAGGTGAACCAGCCACAGCTCTGTCTCCGGGGTAAAGGAATAAGCGATGCCATTGAATCTGTTAGAGGAAGGCTAGAAGAGAGTAGCTCATGCCCGGCAAAGTCCGATCGTAGAATAAAAAAGTATGTTTCCCCGGAGTGGTTCAAGCTTATGTGACCAAAGCTGGAAAGAAAGAAAGAAAGATTCTTCACCAAGAAAGGTAGCGAAGTCACCTCCATTCTCGATTTCTATTGCGACAGCAGAGGGAGGTATCGTAATAGAGTAAAAATCACGATTAGAGTCAGTCCGGAAGAATCCAATCCGCAGCTAGTCTTGGGATCAAGGCTTCTTTCCAATCAGGAATAGCCGACTCCAGGTAAATGCTTTTCCCAGCTCAAAGGCGATGACTAGTAGATTCGGGGGTACAACGAAAGCGAACAAATGTTCCCATGGTCATGATTGTTGACTAAACTGCCCTTTCTCTGATTCCCCTTGCCGACTCTGAACTAACTCATGCTTGAATGTGAACAACCGATAGCACGTAAAGCAGCTTCCCACACTACTCGAACTTCAGGCGTGACGCCCCTGCTTCAAAGCCTCCTCGCGCAGCTTCTGCCTGCCCAGCAACCTTACTCATAAAGGGAGTCACCCTATAGAGTAAGGGCCGGAGCTTGCTGGGTTGGGGGGAATAGGAAGGGAGAGAAAGCGATCAATACAAGCTAGCATCACTAACCGAAAAAACCCTAATGAAATATAAATTATCCAAGTGATTCAATCCATTCGAGACTAACCAATGTTGGACACTAACGAATCAAGGGAAGGAGAGGCAAGGAAAGACAGATTCATTAGTGAAAGAGGACAGACAGGCAGACAAATACTACAGGCTGATCCACCGGAGGAAAAGCCTGTTACGAGTTAAAGGAAAGCTTTGCAAAGAAGACAAGACTAAAGACCTTTCACCCCTGACTATCAAGCTTCTAACCGGATAAGCTCGAGCGCAACGCCTTAGCCCTGCCAGCTCTCCTGCCTCTATTGCCGAGAATTCGAATTGATGATTTTTATAAGTCTTAAAAGAAAATAAATATATTAATAGAAGTACAGGAATAGCATGTTGTTCGGACCGGACATTCTCCTTCCTTCCCTTTGTCTCCTTCGCCCCAACACCAACATCGTTGATGAAAGCAAGTCTGGAAGACCAGAAATGAAACTCCAGTGGTCCCCAGCTGGATTAAGCTCCGATGGCTCTTAAAGGGGGAACCCAGGACCTGTCGGGGCAGGAGGAAGATTGAGAAATCGCACAGGGGCTTTCCTTAGGGTTAGGGGATTTCAGTTAGCTCTTAGTCATAACAAAAGTTTGATGGCTTATTCCCGATCTTGCAGCTGCTAAATCAGTCTTGCTATTGAAAGTTGAGCCACTCAATTGTGGATTGAAGGGGACTCCCGGGCTGGCTGTTCAAAGCTGGCTCGCCCTTATAGCTTATGGGGGCTTATGCACTCCACTCGCTATTGGCTTGTTGCGCTAACGACTCCACCCGCTGGGTCTGCAGTTTTTACCAGAGTGAATGGATACTATGAGCCTGACGTTGGAGGCTACCAAGATTCCACGCGGGAAGGGCTCAACAAGCTCAGGGCCCTAGGAGTCACGATAGTGGCTCTGATACCAAGAGAACAAAAAGAAAATGAATAGAAAACTCTAATTCATTAGGGATCTTATTATTCTATACAAGGCAAAAGAAAAGGCTTCAATGCCATGATGCCCATGCCGTACCAACAAGCACCCTTACTAGTAAAGGGGCTCGAAAGGTTGACTTAGATAGGGTGCGCGTTAGCGCACTGTAGTTTTCTTCGTTTAGTCAAGCGGTTTATCAAAGAGAATTCCTTCTTTTCCGTACGCTAGACAGTTTCGGTAGTTACGGGAAGGGCAGCTAGGCTCACTAATCTATATAATCTTTTCTTGTTGCGTGCACGTGTAGCAGTCATAGCTTGGTCACCGCAGTAACCTCCTTCTTTTTTCGGTAGTCGGCTCATATAAATCAAGCTGTTTTCGGTAGTTCAGTTGTTTGTGTTAGCTTGTTGTAAGGCTAAAGCTTAGAGAATATCTTCTTTCCTTTTCCTTTTGTCTCTATCCTGGGCTGCTTTTAATTCTCTCCCACGCTTCTTTCAGGTTATGGATTGCCAATATGTTGGGGAATCTAAGTGAAGATATCGCTCAGGACGACGCCTTTTTAGACGGCGGTGATTTGTTTGGTCTTGCCCTTGATAGTCCGCAGACTTCAATCCCTGTGAACCTAGTTAAAAAAACTGGCGCTGCCGAGGGCGAGGTAGGAATTTAGTTACATCTTAGCTGGTAGTGATTCTTTCTCCTCCTCGTTTAGGATTACTGAATTCCCTTTTTGTCTCGGAACAGGTAGGAGATCCAGATTTAGATGACAGAGTGCCGGTTGGCTCTTTTATCTTAGCGCTGAGACCATCTGCGAGAAAGTAGCTTCCTGACGCTTCCGGGAAGAAGAATGGTTCTCTTCCAGTAACCAGATTAGATCCAGTATCACCGACCACTTCTTCAGACGTAGTTCTTCTTGATACTTCCAAGAACGACGTAGAGATGTCTGTATCCAAGAACCTCCAAGTCCCACTTCAGCAGGTTAGAAGTCTTGTCCTTATCAGGTCAAGACAAGACTTGTCTACTTTATGTTTGGTCTGATTTTCCCTTAATACTTGAATAAGGCAATCAGGGTTCTTTGACTGGTGATGCCGTGGCTAGCAAATCTATAGTGCTGGGTTAGATGCTTTTCTCCAGTCTTTAGAGATTTGTGAATGAGATGGGTTCTTTCTAAAGCGCTAACGAACGAGCGTAATATATGTAGCGAACGAGCGTAATATATGAAGCGAGTCTACGAGTATAGAGTTCCCTTTACTAGTAAGGGTGCTTGGTTTAAGAAAGGAAATGAGGTGCTAGTCTCCGTTGATCACTTTCTTCATTGGAAAATCCTACAAGGATGCAATTTGGTTGGTGCGATGTCGTACCTATAACGGGCCGAACCCCCACCAATAACTCTGTCACCTCTTGCTTGGGCGACCATGGCAATTCGATCGTAAGGTGATTCTCTTTTTTTAACAAGAAAGAAAATGCATACCTTTTGGAAGGATGGTGCGAAGGCGGTGTTGCTGCCTCTTAAGGAAGGTGTCATTAGTGTGACACAAGGCAAACAAATGGAATGCAAGCTGATTATTTTCTGACTAGGCGAAAGGAAGCTCGGGAAACAGGGCTAGGGTACGGTACTAAAGACGCTAGCCCCTCTTTCGAAAGGGCACTCCTATACCTTCCAAGGTTAGCAAATTGCTTGAACAGCTCGCTGAACTTATCCCAGAAGAGTGACCAGCGGGATTACCGCCCATGAGGGACATTCAACATCAGATCGATCTAATCCCAGGATCTTCTCTTCCGAATCAAGCTGCAACTCGGATGAGTCCATCGGAGCATGAAGAGTTAAGTAGGCAGGTTAGCGAGCTGATTAAAAGGGGACTTGTCAGGGAGAGGGTTCCCAAACAAAAGGGAAAGATCTGTTGACGTCAGCTATGTGATCACTCAACGATCAGTGCTACAGCTCAGCCTGACCTGACGATCGAGAAACTTATTCACTAGCGGTGGAGAGTTGTCTCGTTGGAAAGGTGGATTTGACATCGAAGTCTTCATCCTCCGCATGGGATGAGAAAAGAAGAATTATTCCAATCGGGGAAAGCAAAGAGGACTTCGAAAGAAAGGAGCCGGTCCAACCGCTCAAAGGAAGGTGCCAACCCAAAGGAAAGGCACAAGAGGAAAAGCGATGTCCAAGTCGCTTCCTTTGTCTCTGCCGAACGCAGCTTTTAAGGAGTCGGTGTCACCACCTACTGCAGCCGATGTTGCCGATTTGGCTTCCCCAGAATCCCAGTTCTATTGACCGATAGGAGAATCCAAATCTGATGAGAATTCGACTTCTGGCCCTCGCTCAACCATGGCTTCCTCTTCAAGATTCGACCCATTTCTCGATGCTGGAGCTTCCTCTGCAGCCTTGTCAGACTTGAATCTTCTGTGGCCGAGGTAAATTCCGAGGCAGTGAACTTGCTAATTTAGGCATTTTAAGTCTCCCTCTGGCCTTGATAAAAGTATGTCTAGTCCCGACAAACTAATCTCCTAAGTATGTCCACAAGTTAACAGTTTAATCTGCCCAAAGGAGAAACTTTAACTCTTTAACTGCAGCTATTAGTTTATTTCATATTTTAGACTGTAAACTTAATGACCCGCCGAAGAACAACCTGAAATGAAAGTCTAGGCGACAGAGTGAAATTCTAACTTCTTGGATTCTTGTATCTAGAAAGGTTTCTGCGACATGCACGCCCAGAAAAGAAAGGAAAAAATTATGTATTAATATAATTTACCCTGATCTTAAGTCAAGTGAGGCACTATGCTTGCTTCTAAGCCCTTTCAAACTTAACTATAGGTCATCTCTTTTTATGCCGAAAAGACCGGATTCTCGCCATCTCATAACATAAATAAAGTCTCATCCCGTTGTCGAAAGACCGGGGAAAAGAAGCAATCAGTCTTTGAGCGAAGACGTTGTCCTTGGATAAGTGCGAGAAGAGACCTTTTCAAGTCAGTCCCTCAGGTCGGTACTTCCATGGCCATGGTAGCCACGTGTCATTACCCCCATTGGCATAGCTAGACGATCTTCACTCTCTCGATCCCTTTGAAAAAGCATTTTCCTATCTATTTGATCTGACCAGGGAAATCGACCTATCCCCCGGCGTACCGGAGCTTTTCTATCCGCGGAAGATCTTTTTTATCTTAGTCAAATGCTCGATTCATTCCTCAATCGCAGCAGGCAGACTTTCTTAATAATAGATCATTGCAACCCTTCTATGCCTATCTTCCCCTCTGCGCCTTGAACAGAAGCTCAAGTGCACGAAGACCCTCTTACTTAAGCAGGTGCTATCACTTAAGAAAATCTCTGGGTCATTCTTCAAGACTACCACCTTCCCTTTTCCTCTTCAAGAGCCAATCCCTATTTGGATTTGTTTAGTAGATAGAATGATTCGATTTAACAACCTAACAGCCGGCATTACTTTCTGAGAATATTGCACTTTACCATACAATAGGTCACTAGAAGGTAAGCCGCTTTACTGATTGAGTTGATGAGCGAAGCCACTTGACCGATGAGGTGAAGGAGTCAGAACTCTGACTATAACAGATACACGAGCCCATCTATTAGTAACGCTATTTATTGAGTATCCGGAGGAGTCTGTAGCGAAAAGCCTTCCTCATAGGCAAGGCAGGAGCTAGAAGCTACTCGCCAGACTCGAACTGGCACGGCTCGCATCAAGCCCCCTCAATAGAGTTGCTTTTCTTACGCAGTTCGAAAGCTTAAGCCTTTCAACATCTGCGGCCGGCTAAAAGAGTCCTCTTTCCGGACTCGCCCTAGACCTCTGTCTGGCCTAGGGAGCATCTCTAAGCTCTCGAGCTCCTGTCTCCTCACTTAAAGCGTAAGCAGCTCACCTCCCCCCGGGGCCTCGTAGAGACTACACCGAAAAATAAAGAATACGAATGAGATCAAAAAAGCCATCATTGGGGAAAACAATGCAATAGCTTCGGGGTGGTCCCCGCGTATAATAAAGCAGTCGTTTGGACATGGTTGTAGTCGCTCCGGCACCCATTTCTTTTGCACCTTCTAACATCTCAAAAAAGAACCCCATAAAGCAAGGCTATACAGGAGAAGGCCCCCTCCCAATACCAGCTGACTACATGGCCAGGTTCTTGTAGATCAGCAAGCACACCGATCAGAAAATTGGGGTCTAGGGCCCCTGCCTCTTCCTCTCCAAGAAGCACGTGGCAAGTGAAGTATTCCATGGTCATTTCAGATGGTAGGTCAATTCCAATTTCTTGCATTCTACGTTGGAGCTCCTGACTTATCTTAGTTAAAAGTTATGAAGAAGGCCGCTCCCAGAATGCGTCTGAATCAGAAGCGGAACTAGACGTGAATGCATCTAAATCAGAAGCTGAACTATTGTAGACCTCTGGGGCCCCTATAGAACCACTTCTTTCAGATGGAGAAGATTCCGAAAAGGAAATCTCAATCCGGGTGAATAACGAGTGGGACCGGTTGGATCAAACAGCGACCCATATTGGTAAATGTCCAGCTTACCTTTCATCTCAAATTTATATATCCATCACTCTAGCACACCGCTTGCCTATTCCGACTAAGCAGCCCGGTGCGCATAAGCAAAAGCAGAACGCCTAAAAGCATTCTAGTTGGAAGAGAGGAGGTTCTAGTTGGAAGAGAGGAGGTAGGGGTTGTCCTTACAAATGAAATGGGAATGGGGAAACTTTTTCATTCTTTCCCGCCTCCTGGCGGGGTTTTTCCCCTTCGGAGTTGATTACACGTCCAGCTGCACTTACCTAGTACTTTTTTAAAGAAAGAGTAGTCTCGGTCCAAGAACAAGCTCACGCAGCGGACAAAGCCGGATTCTTTAGTGATTTCAAGAGAGAGAGACTGGGGCGAATCAAAGGAAGGATGCGTGGAAATGTAGAAGAAAGATGCTAATTGAAAGGAGCAGCTTACCGAAGAGTTCCTCATGGATGTCAACGGTTTTTGCTTAAGCGGTCAGCTCGCCCATCAACTAAAGAGCAAGGCCTTTTTCTTTAGGGGAGATTGGGGAAATGAGGCAAGGAACAGATCAAGGAAGGACCGGCCAAGAAAGAATTCGATGTTCGATGATAGAATCTTTTTAATTCTTAGCCAAAAGCCAACCTTTTCTTTTCCTTACTCGCTGACAACCTTGCTTACTTTGAACTTTTTCTTAAGCTTGGCAGACTAGCTCCTAACTTCCTTGATAGAGCGATGAGCTTACTTAAATAGAGTGCTATCCTCAGTAATTACTTAAAAGAGAACCTTGCACCAGAACGAGGCTGACTCAGACTCTTACTTCGGGATAGCTGCTTTAGAACCTAACCTTATTTTTACTTCTAGGGTTTGCTGGTTCTAAAACCTGTCTCCCCTTTTTTTGAGGAAGTAAGGAAGTGGATAAACCTTATAACCCTGTAGGAATAGGAGCCAGCTAATCCCTCTATCAGTCTAACCCCGCGAGCAAGGCGAAGAGTGCCCTAGGGTCCGCCCCGGGATGCTCACTACGACCTGCTGATACTCCCCCGCAATAGGAGCGGACTGAGTCGGTACTCGTCTACGAGAGGTGCACTCGTATGCCTTTCGAGGCTTCCCCCTTGGAAATATTCTCGGCAGAACAAAACCTCTTTCTGTTGCGGAACACAAACCTACTTTAGATCCGCTAGAACATGTAGATCTATTAGACTACAAAGAAAGAAATTGGTAGCAAGAGAACTCTCTCTAAACCACTAAAGCACCTACAATAATCAGTAATAATCAGTCTACCTACGGTACATTGTAGAGAGACGCTCGACTCCACGTGTCCGCTGAACAGTTCCGAAGTAGCAAGACGAGTGAATGAAGGCGCTGTAAGCGGTAGTGAATACTCGTTCCATGGGGACAAACCCCTCCGGTTCCGTCAATGATGATATCTTCCTTGGTCAGCTTACCGAAGAAAGAAACTTCGTTCCTCTACGAGACAAAAGAAAAGAGGATTCTTCCTAAACAGAATCTGGTTGTTACCACCATTACTAACCGCGGTGGTATGACTAGGGTCTCCAATCAACTCATCGCTCAATTCGAGGAT
>JAZDXJ010000011.1:834307-881807 GCA_039660915.1 Euphorbia tirucalli
CGTCCCCAACAGGAGAGAAATGGTTTGGAGAGGGACAGAGTTAGCCGACCTACAGGAAGAGGAGAGGGACGTTAAGAAGTTAGTCGACCTACAGGAAGAGGAGAGGGACGTTAAGTTCCTCGAGAAAAGCGAGAGGGTCTATGCAATTGAGCTCGAGTGGTAACGAGAGGGACGTTAAGTTGCTCGACGGAGAGGAATTTGCTTTACCGGGGCACTGAAGACTTGAGCTGAGCAACCTAGGTTCTTCAGTTCCAAAGAATGAGATTTTCTTAGAAATTTCTGCTAGAAAAAGTTGATAAAACCCGTCTTTTTTGCTTCTTTTTCGGTAAAAAGATATATATATATATATTACGTAATTCGTTTTTAGTAGAAAGCTAAGCAAGGTGTTCTCAAGCAGGTAGGCCTTGATAGTATGCGTTTTCCCGGCTTTTTTTCTCAGTTCCTTTCCTTCGAAAAGTTGAGATTTAGTATGCACAGCATTCAATGAAGCTGTTTGTTCCAGTTTTGTTCCAGTTGAAAAATGGGCTGACCTAAGTAATTGCGTATAGAGGAACGTTGAGTCACTTGACCATCGGGAAAGGTACGTATAGTTGCTTGACCGGAGGTACGGAGGTACGTAGTTGCTCGACCGTAGGGAGAGGGGGATAGGAACCTAAGTTACCCGGAAAGGAACGAAGGAGCTTTACCGCCCTACTTAGAAATCCCATTAGCTCAATTTCGGGGGAATGAGACTTTTTCATCGGGAAAATCTCATTAGCTCAATTCAGCCCTAGACCAACCTACAAATTTCAAAACTTGACGGCGCTGTGAAATCTCAAAACGAACTTTCTGCCCGAGAAATTCTACTTTTTTAAGCCGCTGCAAAAGAACAAAATGGTATTTCCGCTAGTGGAACACCTGATCAATTGCTAAAGTTTAAGCTCACGAATTTCTTTCCTTTCTAGGAATTTTCTTTCTTTTGGGGGGACGGAACGAAGGTACGAAGTTACTCGAGTGATAACGAGAGGAACGAGACTGGAAGGTTCAAAGTAGCTCGACCGAACGAACTCGAGCTTTTTTCTTTCCCGGAAGAAAACTTAAAAGTAGTTTACCGGGTACTTACTTGACTGATAACGAGAGGGTCTACGCAATTGAGCTCGACTGACAGGGAGAGGTAGGGAACGGAAAGTCACTCGACGTCCAGGTACGAAGTTACTTGAGTCCTACGAAAGGAGAGGAACTTAGTCACTAGCCTTTAAGGTAAGGTTTGAAAAGCAGCTTTACCCCGGCCAGGAGAGGAACTATATAGTCGCTCGACCTCGGCCAACAAACAGGGATGGGAGCAAGGATTGGAGCACTGACGACTTGAGCTGAGCAATCTAGGTCTAAACTTCCAAAGGAATGGTGTAAAAGCCCTAATTTTCGCTCAAAAAACTTGACCAAAACCCGTCTTTTTTGCATGAAATTAGCTAAAAAGAAAAAAGAAGGTATCTTATGTAATTAAATTTGCGGGTGATAGATAGCAAGACTTGCTTGACCAGCTGGGGGAGGTACCTACTTTCTTTACCGGGGGACAAAAGAGAAAGCTTTGATTACCGGGGGACAAAAGAGAAAGCTTTGAACCCGGGTACGTAGTCGCTTTAGCGAAGCTTAAGGAAGGTTTGAACTAGCTTTGTAGCTTGAGTTCGACGAAAGGTTTGAAGATGCTCGAGTGAAACGAGAGGAACAAGAAGGAACTAGAGTGAAACGAAAGGAAGCAGCGGGGCCTAAGGGCTAGGAAGTTGCTTTACCGCGTTACTCGACCAGACGGGACAGGGGTAAAGCAGCCTGAACTTCACTAGTCTAGTAAGAAAGTAGCTTCAAGCTAGGACTAGGAGTAGGAGCTAAATCCCACGGGAGGGACTCGACTGAAATCAAACTTAAGGCTAAAGGGGACACTTGCTAGCTAGCTTTGAAGTTACTAGACCAGGAACGAAGTAACTCGAGCAAAGCAAGAGGTACGTTTAGTTACTCGACCGGCTGGGAGAGGAACGGAGTAAACCGGGTCTTTGCTTTACCGGGAAAAAACTTGAGTAGTTTGACCGGTGATGAAGGGAGTTGCTTTCCCGGGCCTGGGAGCAAAGTTGCTTTGAACTAGCTTTACGGGGGAACCAAAAGTGGAAGCCGCTCGACCAGTGGGGGGCTAGGAAGTTTCTTTCTTTACCCTGGTGAGAGGTTTGCTGAGCACTGAACACTCGAGCAATCTGGCGTTCCGAAGCATGACCTAAAAGTCCAGCAAGAAAAACTTGATAAAAACCCGTCTTTTTTCGATCAAAATCAGGAAAAAGGTCAAAGAAGGTATCCTATGTAATAAGACTAGCAGGTGATAGCTAAGCAAGGTGTTACCGAGCAGATAGTCCTTGAGAAGTTTTTTGTTTTACGTGGGAAAACGAGATCAACTATTTCTTGATCTTTAGTATGTACGGCATTCATGCAATGAAATGAAGCTCTTTGTTCCATTGAGTCGGTGAAAGCTAGCTTCTCTTCTTCCTCTCCCGCTCGACCAGAAGGGACTTGCTTTACCGCTCGACCGCGCCTAAGGAAGAGGTTTTAAGTCGGAAAATCTCAAACTTTTTCTCCTGAAATCTCAAACACTTGTCCCTGAAATCAAACTTAAGGCTAAAGGTACGGACTAGATCGACTGGTAAGTTACGGAGTCCCTCTCCTTAGCAGTCGAGTAATTTCATACCTTATATAGGAAATATATAGGAAAGACGACTGAACTTCTTGGTCCATTGAATTTGGTCCATTGAATTGCATTTCTGGAATCCAGTGCATACCATACTAAATCCCAAGAAAAGACAGACAGAAAACTTCGAAAGCCCGGAAAAGCACGGGAAAACAAAATAGTTCATGGCTCGGGACCACCGATCTTGCCTTTCCAGCCAAAACTAATTACATAGGATGGATAGCAGATTTAAAATTTCGAACGAAAAGAGGTTTGAAGCTGCTCGACTGGGAACATTAGCTCTCCCAAACCAAAGGGGGTGGAAAAAGCTTGACCGGGTCGAAAATCCCCCGTTTTGGTCAACTTTTGGTAGCTCTTCGCGGGACTTAAAGGACATGCTTAACACAGTAAGTCTGAAAGGGGAAGTTCTATTGAACTTTTTTAAGCGTGAAATCTATGAATTTAGATCTTTCCTATGAATTTAGATCTCGGAAGAAAATGCGAATTTGAGAGCGGAATCAAATGTACTGCTTAGGAACGAAAGTCTGGAATCTGTTTTGGGACTTAAGTCGGCTTCACCCAGATTGTGTTCAGCAAGGTACGTAGTAATTGACCAGGGGGGAAGAGACTCGCTTTTGAGTTCCTTTCTTTTTAGTTCCTTTACAGGCGGCTAAACTTAGCTTTTTAGTTCGGCTAAACTGTCGGCTAAAGGGTCTCAAACTTCTTCCTGAAATCAAGCTTTCTTCTAGCTTTACGAAAGAAAACTTACTTCTAGGGGACACTTGACAGAAAAAGAATCCCGCTGATTCAGTTCCAAACCGGTGATTAACTTCCAAAGCAGCACTTTTTCCTAGGCTCAAAAAACTTGCTGTAAGCCGGCTTTTTTCAATGAAATTAGATAAAAACCTCAAATCGGTAAAAAGCCTCAAATCAGATATCCTATGTAACGTAATTAGAAAAGTAGGGAGAGGGACAATGAACTAGCCTTCGTAGCTTTACGCTGTACTTAACCTTTGGGATTTGCTCGAGCCAAAGCGAGAGGGATGAAATTGCTCGACTGCTAAGGTACGGAGTTGCTTGCGCGAAAGTGCAAGGTGGGGGATTTTTGCACTGAACACTAGCGAAATCTAGGTTAAGAACTTCCCGCAAAATTAGTAAAAAAAGGCTGCAGCAGAAGCATCTCCGAACCGCTCACTTTGACTCGAGTGATTTTCGTTCCTATCTGTCTTTGTCGAGTACTTTCCCCTTTTGGTTTACTCGACCTGGGTATGCCCTCATCCCCGTCTTAGTCAGTAAAGCAAATCCCCCAAAGCCCAAGAAAGACTCCTTTCCAGCTACTCTGGTTCAGTCTTTCCTCTCCTTGGCGTCGAGTAAGTAGCGGAATCACTCCTATAAAAAAAAAGAAGTTGGTTTTCTTAACTCCCTAACTTCGAAGTCAAGTCAATCTCTAACCCTACCCGATTCGATTCTTTCTTTCCCGGACCCGGAAGAACTTTCTTTCTTTTCAACTGAGCTGCATTTCCAATCCGTTTAGTTGGTCTCGTACCCAAGTGTATATTCCTTATTTGTTTTGCGTAAAACTCTTTATATTGAAACCAGAGAATAAGCTTACCGCTCTAAGTCGATCTATTATTATCTTTCCCTCCAAACCTTCCTAGTCGAGCTTCCACCGCCCCTAAAGAAAGAGATGGGAGCACATCCGTAACTCAACGAAAGGACTTACGGGAACTCATCTCATGGATAGCCCTTCGCCAGAGTTGGTGCTTTTGCGCCATATAGTTCAGTCCCTTGGCAAAGAAGGTTTACTTCTCTCTCACTTCATTAGTACTTTAACTTATCTTTTATTTCGCTTAGAAAGGAAAGTCTTTCCCTCTATAAAAGAGGGATTAGTACCCCTCCAAGACTGACTTCTTAGCCGAATAGTTCTCCTTATCATATGCAACCTCAAAACCCGATCTAAGAGCATTGACGAGGGTAACTCAGATAACTGGATTGATTGTCATATCCCGGAACTGGAAGCGCGGATCAATATCAGCTGTCTTCAACTCGGGAATGGAATGAACCATACCATAGGGCTTTAGTAAATCAAATAAGAAAGACAAAGAAAGGGGATTATCTCAGGTAACGCTTAAAGATCCCAACTGGTACCTTGGATCTAGACTGCTTTGAAGCTAGGATAGGTCCTTGCCCTCCATCGTCTAAGGATCCGCCTTGTCCACGGATGAAGGGGTAGCAATACATTCAGCCCTCTGCCCCTTGACTTTAGGACTTAAGCTCTCCATTGATTAACTCATTTCCCGAGTCAGATGCCATGAAATGAAAAGAAGTATGATCCCAGACCTGTATGATCTACCGTTAGCAAAGATAAAGCTGTATGCAAAGATAAGGACAGGTGACATAGCGCTGTTCTCACCGATGTGAGTGACTGGAAACCCTATCTAGACCAGCTCGTCCCAACGGAGCGAAGGTGCCAATGGGTATCCCTCCAATAGCTGTCTAAGGGTCAAAGGGTACACAGCCGGAAACCCCTCATGTTCCACTGGATTCTCCTGGTTAACACTCCTTTTTCCTTATTAAAGCTAAAGTTTAGAACTTAAGCTCTCCCGCATCTCTCTACCTCCCAGGAATAGAGCTGCTCTCCTAATGCAAGTCAGCTAGACCGTCAATCCCACCCTACTAGATA
Source organism: Euphorbia tirucalli (assembly GCA_039660915.1). Taxonomy (NCBI): domain Eukaryota; kingdom Viridiplantae; phylum Streptophyta; class Magnoliopsida; order Malpighiales; family Euphorbiaceae; genus Euphorbia; species Euphorbia tirucalli. Next base: position 839,677 of record JAZDXJ010000011.1, read on the forward strand.
GGAACCACAAACAGACAGAGGCAAGGGGTCAGGGTTCATTTCCGAGATGGACCAAGTACTCAGTACCGGTACTCAAAGAAGTCTTTCCTCCGTTAGTTCAGAGGTTTGGGGGTGAAGCTGCTTCACCGACTTCGGAGTTTGAGAGAAACCTCAGGTCAGATAGATGCCTGGCATGCATATAGAGATGCTTCAAAGATTCCATTCGATTATGCATCCGACAGAGACGAGATTGACAGATCAGGAAGAAGGGCAGTCAGAAGAAATCCGTCTGAGTTCAATTAGTCCCAGCGTTATCAGTACAAGTATCCTGAGGAATGTACCAAACAGTTGATGGAAGAGAGGTTGTTAAGGAGGAGGAGTCCCAGCACGACAAGCACAATAAAGAAGATCCGAGTTCATCTGCTTGCCAAAAAGGAGTTGGAAAGACAAAAAACACTTCCTTTTCTAAAATATTAGATTCTAGTTTAACCAGCATCTAATTGCATGGATTTCACCTTTCTTATGCATCTAGGTAAGCAGCATCCAAGGGATTAGCCCTATTGATGGTTGATCACCTTCTGAACCGAAACCCCTAAACTTGAGGGGGAGCCTGAGATCCTAGAGTAGGGAGAGGGAAAGAGGTGTGAAATCATCCACCATTCTTTAATCAATTTACTGAGATACCACCACCCGATTGTCCGCTAGGGATATAGAGACAATCAGTCTTTTCGCCTTCATTTATGAGGAGTCGGACGAAACACATAAAAACACATAAAGGGCACACTCTAAGCAGGTCTTCTTTCAACGCAACTCTGAAATGATGTCTTCTAACCCTGAGATGAGGGGAATAAGCCACTGTCCAAAGAAAAGAGGTGTGGGGGTGGTTTGGTCTTCAACTGTACTCGGGCTTTCCCTGCAGTAAAGGTAGTTTCTTTTGTGGATCAGCTCTTAGGACAACTAGGCTGTTTGAAGGTGCGTAGCCTTCTCTTCTTCTAATCAAAAATCCTTCTAAGAAAAAAATGGGACTTTCATGCTCAAGATTGAATGCGTACTAGAGGAGAAAGGGGCAAGCTTGCAACATACATTATTAACAATTGAAAGGGGGCAAGAATTTCACTCTTGGGGCTGTATGCCGCATTGTTTATGGTGGATCGCATCGCAGATCAAATTGAAACTGGCATCATTAGTGCGTGAGAAAGCTGGGACACACACCGGGAAAGAAAGTCCAGTCCTTCTGATTATATTCTACTACTTATATTACTACTACTACGTTATTAGCAGTGTCTCTACGACGTTCTCTCTTTTTATTATAGAAATGTTTTCGCTACAAAGCATCCATAGTCGTCTTTCTCTTAGTACAGAGCACTAAGCTAGGAAAGGGGTCTTGAGACGGAGAAATTAGCTATACCTCAGCTACCTACTCTAAGCGCTCGGGCTACACGGCATCTCTCGCTAAGAAAAAGGCCATATAGAAGAAATGTTCTTACTGGCTCTACCGACTTGCTCCATCTTCCTTCTTTCTCGAAACCGGCTTGACTGTCTCCACACCCTCGTCTCCCTCTAAAACCGAAAGCGATTCACTGAGAAAGTAATTAGGTCTAACCTGCTCGCACTCACTTCCTTTGCTTTGAGTTGAGAGTGAATGATGCTTTATCTTTATTCCTTCACTTTCCAGTTCTATTGGCTTAAGTTAAGCCAAGGGTTGCTTCCTTCCTGTAACTTCTACTTACCATCCCGTCACTTCCCAAGGGATTTGACCAGCTGTAAACTTTTCGTAGTTGTGTGCCATTAAGTGTACCTATCCCGATGATTTGAGTGTCTTGTACTTTAGCTCCTTCTCTTCCTTCACCGGCTCTTATCTTACTGGAAAGTCTACTTCCGAACCTTTCTCTTTCCCAGAACTACTTCACTCTCTTTAAATAAGAAAGACCGGGATTCACTTCTCTAGGAGTGAACAAAGTCAGTGTACTTAATACTTAAGACTTTATTATTATTATTAAAAGGGGAAGATATCCAATAAGAAGCTTACAGAACAGGCACATAAATAAACACAACATTTAAAAGAAAACTAACAACATAATAAGAAAAGTAAACAATAGGCTATTATTTATATTATTCTTCCCCCCTGTTGCCTCCACTTCCATTTCCCCTGTGAAAGAATGTCAATTCGCGAACGAGTGTGTTCTGTTCATCTCGCAGGACTTGGAGCCTGAGCTCGGCTTCCCTTAGTTGCTCGTCCTTTGGTACTTTTTTAAAAAAGCGTAATAGGAGGGCCCGGCGTTCGGTGATCTTGTTCTCTGCGCGCTCTATTTCTGTTGTAAGTTGAGCAAGCCTGTATTCCTTAACCCCGGCCATAGTTTAGCAAATTGCAATATAACTCTTTGATTTTTGTTTTTTTTTTCTTATAGCAAGAATGGTTATGGCAGTTCTTGTTGATTCTCTATTTATAGAGTGGATAGTTGATTTATAGAGCACGAATTTGATGAATAAACAAACGATTCTTCAGCAGTTGAATCATGCCAATTTGGTGATTCAACTTACTTCCTGTGAAGCTCCTAATCTAATCTCCCTGGCAGTGTGAAGAAACCTGCATCTTAGCCTTACCTACTCAACACATAGGGATAGCATGAGAAAGGTGTTAATGATGTGAGTCTTGACGAAGAAATGGGTTCACAATAAATGGATTCTTTCAGGGAAAAATAAGCTTTAGGAAAAACGGAACGAGAATTTTGTTGATTGGGTACATCATACTGGGCTAAGAATTTACCTTGGGAGAAACTACTGCTCCTGGGGAAGAGTTTTAGCTCTAAGAAGAAGTTTGCTTAGTTCATATTCTCCAGAAAAAAAAATGGAAGTTGTAGTCTTTCCGGATACACGCATTTTTATAGTTTTTCTCCCAGTCCTCGGCAATCCTAATTCTTTCCCGGCAGTTGAAGTTCTAAGCGTTCCCTTCCAACCAATCCTAAAAGAAAGTTTTTTTTTAATCTCTTGTGTAAGCCATTAAGCGAGCTACTTCTGTTCTGCGGTTTGAGATTTGCTAGTTTCATCCATTCCATCTAGTGAAATTGCTGATCCAGTTGGAGTGCTTCGCTCTGGGAGTTTTTCTACATCTAGTTGCCTTCCTTCCAGTACTATTCTCGGCAGTTTGAGTGCCGTCTTTTAATCTTCAAAAGAAGTAGAAAGACCCGAGCTGGCAGAACTTCTGCTTATAGCATTCGTTCTCCGTTAGCCCTATGAAGTCAGCTACTACACCAGGAGTCAAAGAGTTAAGAAGTGACCCTACCGAGAGAAAAGAAATATCATAAGAGAAGAAAGTAGAGAAAGACCTTCTTCAATCATCTTGTGCATCAAGAAAGTTTGGAAGATAACATAACTGCTATTCTACCTCGTAGCTCTATTCTTAAGTATAGATTCTAGCTCTATTTATGTAGTAGATCATCGGCAAAGAAGGTTTAGTCGGAATAAGCTGTGAGGTTTGGATTGGACAAAGCATAAAAATAGCTTTTTGACACTAGAATACAAGGATCTGGTGAATAGGCCCGGTTCATTGGCCAGGAATGAGAGCTGGGAGGAGGTGAAGATTCATTGAATCAGTAGTTAAGAGAGGCACCCCCACGGACATCAGGAAGAAAATCGGTTGTTGTGAAAGATTGGGTAATTTTTCAATTAGGAGTTGGTGAAGGAAGTTTATCCTGGGCATCGATTACGCTCTCCTTGGTGACGATCTTGTTATCGGGGATCAGCGGGTTGCAGAGGGCTATCGCACCTGGTTAACAGATTTGGGAGTCAAAATCTCATTAAAAAAAAATCCCTTCTTTTTCACACGGGCTCAGCCGAGTTCGCTAAGAGATTTAGAGCTAGGGGGTTCTAGACCCATGGTTTCGGCTCCTTTTTGCCCCTCCCCTCGAGGGATGGTGAATCAATGAGATACCCGTAAAGTTCGAAAAGAAGTTTTGTTGCTGGGCGCTTAGGAAACACATTCAATTGACGAATTGAAAGTGATAAAATGAGTTTCTACGTTTATAAGTTGACCTTCTAGGATCAATCCTGAATGGCCAAGCCAACCAAACTACGAATTCTCATTTCTTTGACCGATAGGAACCTCTTTATGTGATTCAAGAAGTGGATTAGCTTAACTAGACTAATCGACTAGCTGCCCCTTCCTCAATTTAGTGAGTGTGCCCTACCTCTTTCTTATGCCTCTCTCTACCGCCTATCCGATGAACGGTTCGGTATGCCCGACGACCTACCCCACTCTAAAAACGAGAAGTGGTTCCCCTCCTTCATCTTCTATCCTTGCTCTTACAGAATCCGCTGCACGGGTAAGAAGACTAGCTTTCCGTACCGACAAAAGCATACGATGAAAAATCTTACCGCATAGTAGGAAGAGATGGTGCTCTCCCTGCTTAGCGCAGGCTACATTTGACCCCTAGATCATGAAGAAGGTGTCCCCTACACCAGACCGGAATCTCCATCCCGATTGGGAACCAAAAAAATGATTTAAAATGGCTGGTTGTCTTTCAGAACCTCCTTCTTGGTCACCACAGGAGCAGAACCAAAGCGAGCAGGACCAGTACCCTTAGTTGTTCTATACCTTGCTGGAGAAGGAAAAAAGTTGGCATGAATACTTTACCATCCCGAAAGCATTACAGTAAAGGTAAGGAGGTAGCTCGAGTCAGTTGGAACGCTACGCCCTCGTAAGGTCGAAAAAAAAAGTCAGTCGTTACGCCGACATTGAAGACATAGCCCTAGAAAGAAGAACTCTTATCCCAGGAGATTCGGTAAAGTCTTCCGTTGACTAGGAAAACTTGCTTTTAGGCATAGCATCTCGATCCGGAATATAGAAGTATCAAATTTCACTCTGAAAGCACTGAGTCGTCTAAGGAGCGTAGCGTATTACTATTGGGATAACTGAATGCATTTCTGATTGATATGAACCAATCCCCTTCCCCAGGAGTGAAGTTGCTTTCCTTGGGTCAGATGTGGCATTTATTCTATAAGATAAGAGGATCTTCCTCCAACTTAGGATACCTTTATACGCCTTATTTATTTTATATACGCTAGCAAAAAAAACCTCCCGCATCTATTGATTCAATTCCTGCAAACAAGCCCTTCTAGCATCCGATATGGGCATATTAGGTCAATCAGGCTTCGCACCCGGGGATTAGTTATAAAGGACTTGGAGACGGGGATTTCTTTCTGGCTTCCTAACAAGCCAAATAGCGTATAGAAGAAAGGTATAAAAAAATAGGAAAAGCGGGGAGCTGTTCCTGTCAGTTTCTCTCCGAAATCTCCACCATACTGCGATGGGACTGAGTCAGATCGATTCGGCTAGATAGCTCAGAGTTAAGGGATGTAAGGGGAAGGAGTGGAACCATTTGCATCAAATCAAATTGGCGGGCAAATTGAGCTGGACCATTCTACACCACTCTTGTTGCAAGAAGGAGTAAACGCTATACCCATGTTTTTGTCTCTGGGGACCAGGTAACTTAGCATCCTAATCTGAATCTCTTGTAAATGCAAGTGGAAGAAGGAAAAATAGAATCAGTTCTTCGTTTTCCCTTTGATTAGTGGTTTATATTCCGAATTCCACATCCGAATCAGATGTAAGAACTCAAGCAGCAAAGAGTTGCTTTCCTTACAGAAAGAAGACTAAACACCCTTCTTACCTTAAAAGAGTGCTTAGTCCAGTCCTTAGGGTTAACTCCCGATTGCTTCCCAGAGGGAGTAGGAAAAGTACCGGATCTCTTCTACTTCTAATATACTAAAATGCTTTCTTTAATTACCTACGCTCAAGGGGTTTCTTTTTTAACTCCTCCTGCCTTTTCGCTTGCCCAGCAGAAAGAATGTAGGAATTCTTTGGATGCTTTCTTGGCAATTCGGCCATTTGCTCTAGCAACCGCTGAAGTAGCTACCAAAATCGGCCTGATGAGGGCGCCCTTTGGCATTAGAGCTCTTTCAACAAAAGAAGATTCGAGACTATGAATTGAATTTCCCCTTACCACTATGTAATCCACACACGCACAAAAGGCCAGTTGATTGCTTAATTCAGTTGTTGAAGTTTTTTTTCTCAGTTGCTTAGTCGGTTAATCAATAGTTAGTCTTCGCAAGCATAAATATTTCATCGCCGCGGGTATTGGACACCGCCCATTTCTATACGGGCTTAGGTGGGGCACAGGGCATAAAAGAAGCGGCCAGAGGAGACATTCATTAATAACGGATCTCGACCCCTCACCTGTACTGATGGGAATGACGGGCACTGCATCTTAAGATGCCGAAGCCGAGGAACTGAACCAATTACTTTAAAGGCAGGCATCCCGGACTGATAAAGGGTAAAACTAGGCAGATAAAAATATTCTTATCCGCAGTAGCGACAATCAGGAACACTACTTCTAGAAGATGATTCTCGCCATTTTCCTTACAATAGGGGCATTTACTTGTAACAATAATAAGTTACCTGCAGTTTGTGTTCCATCTTTGGTTGAGCAGCTTGATTCACACACTCTATTCTATCTTAATTTACTTTTGGAAACAGAAGAAATAAGAAGAAAGCATGTACAATCAGATTCTTCTACGAGAAGAAGGCCCCCTAGAAGAATATAGCCCTCAGTGCTAGGCCAGCTGTAGCTATTCAGATCTGTATTTCCTTGCCCGAGCATTCCATACATCACCATCGAATTCTCTGCACTGAATTTTCTCAGCTTCCAACTCTTGTGCAAGACTCTTTTACTTCTTGGCAACGTTTTTTCAAGGATCACCGTACATCTCCAGGCTGTAAAACGCATCTTACGGTATCTGAAGGGTTCTCTTGGCCTGCATCCTCTTGAATTGGATTTTTACGTTCGTTAGTAAGGGAGAACCTTGGAACCGGGGGAGAAAAACAAAACAGATAGCGAACTCCAGAAAGAAATGGGTACGGCTTTCATAAGCGCTGATCAATAGGTACTTTATTTAAGTATGAAGCCCAGACCAACTGAAATTCCCGCCATACCTCATCCTAGGCAAGCTAAACTTGCTCTGATCTCGTGTTCTCCTTAAACCGCTCTAAACTTTGGATATTCTCCTGCTTGAGCCGGGTATGACACCCTACATAGGTACTAGCGTGTCCAAATGCCCTCTTTGTTGCTTCGGATCTTTTTTTGAGGCACATTCATCAAGCTTAGGAAAGCCGGTAATTCATCTGCAGATCCAAGCAGGGGATTCTCAAGCAGGAAGCAGTCCCGTCCTTAGGCTATTTGCCTTGTTAGGACAGCCAGAAAGAAATCCCCTCTTCCGCTTAAGGAACAGAGAACAGTTGAGAATGGTCTGTTCACACGAAAAAAGAGTCTCTTTGAGACTTGTACTATATCTAATGTATTCTAGCCTTCGTCGAAAACAAGCCCAAGGAATTCTCCTCTCCGTTCTGATAAGCAAGCCCTGGGCAATAAAAAATAAAGGAAATGAATCTAAACGTAATTAATAAGGCCTATTTTTTCCTTTAGAGAAGAGAAGTGTTATACCGTTACTCCTAGCGTGGCAATTATCCCTCTCTCTGGCGGCAGTCATTGCAAGGAAATAGGGCTTTGTAAGGCAATTCTCGACCAGCACAGCACTTATTTATGCTTAGGGGTCATCCCTTGCTTCTGTTTCATGTCCGATCTTCTCTTCTAGGTCCCGGGATTCTGTAACAGCTGCTGCGGATAAGGCGAAAAGACTTGCAGGGGATTCTCGAACAGAAGATGTGCGCCATGCCATTTTTTATTTAATACTTTATTATGCTAGCTCTACTCTTGCTCGTCAGTGGAAGATATCCACAGTAAGGGCTATTCCCATTTCAAGGAAGGCGGCAAATCCTTCTCTATTTTACGATCAGATTTCGTCTGTTTAAAATCGTCTTAAATCGGACTTTTCCCTCCTTCTGGGCATCTACGTCTGTCCTCGGCACCTTAATAGCTTATTCAAACAAAAGGAATTGATAGAGTCAGATGAATGCGAAGGGGATTCAGAGTAAGAAGCTGCTAGTCTTGTGCCCCAATCCGCTGTCCTGCTTGGAAGAATTGAATTGGAATACGAGAAGCACCCTGAAGTTTACATCCTAGGGAAAAAAGGCTAACACGCCACCTTCAGAGGAGAGCCTGGGCTCCCAGTTTCGATTGCTCCCTCCTATAAAAATGGCAATTATGCCCGGGAGGCAGGACCCGGAAATTTTCTTTTGATTGCTGGGGCATTTAATTAACTGAAGTGAACAATCAGGGAATAGCAAAGTCCATAGGTGAGATGAAGAAGAAAATGGAATGTGAATGCCGAGGGGAAGAGGGCTAATGAAAGAGTACTAGTGCCTCTCATAAAAAGGCAAGAGCTGATCTTGAGATGCAAAGAGCGGATCGATCTCCTGCTTCCCGAATGCCTTGACTTACTAAAAATTCTGGTCTGCCCAGAGGAAGGCGTGGAGAGTCTCTCACACACAAATGAGTCTTTCGAACCACCTAAGACAAAGATGGAAATCTCGTTCCAGCTTTTAGCCTGTATACCTTTGATCCTTTCTTTGGCTCTTGTTGGGGATCTTCTTCTATGAATATTAGAATTCAACCATAGCATCTCAGAGCTCATACACCTTGATCAGCGATCTCCTCTTGCCTTGACGGCTGATGATTCTCTCACTCGTTGAGTTCGCCATTCCGACGATAGAAAGGTGGTTCAGTCGGGTGGTCGATCAACGGCTACATCGGGGGAAGAGAAAGAAGTAGTTCCTCCCTAGCTGGAAGTGATTGCGAGATAGTGATCTCTGTTGTGGTGGTGAATCTCCAGCAGTGCCGGCAAGATCATCCATTGCTTACGTCGACCCGGAGAAGAGCAGGCTTTAAGTTCGAGTCTTGCTCCTATCGCCTCATCAGGGTTAAAAAACTTTATAAGGAAAAACGGGAAAAGTAGCGGTAGGCGACAAGGAAAAAGTCGATGTTGAACAACCACCAAGATGGGTACAGGACCGAGAATGAATGAATGGAAGCACTGCTCAGAGAAGAAATAACATGAACGAACCATCTCGAGCACAGGTCTCGGTTAGGCATGTTGGTGCCGTACCGTATCACATGAAAGGATTGGGAGGCATGCTTATGATTCATGACATAAAGGGATTGGGCCGGTAAGGCATGATTCATTTATTGATTGGGAGGAGATAGATTGAAACATTTGAACAGTCGGGCTGTCTTAGAACTCCACTTTATCCTTACAAAGGAAAGGAGACATGGCAGTCAAAAAGGTCACCTTTTTTCCCGGTCAGCGGATTCAGTATTCCTTAGACTACTCTTCCACAACCCTTCTGGAAAAATTTAGATCTACTGAGCGTAGGATCACTAGAAGGCCCAAACTTTCACTCATGCAATTGTGATTCTACGGTAAGCACTTCGTTACACTCTCCTTAAACTCACTGTGACCTTACCTTAGAAAGAAAAACTAAGATCAAAGCGACTAGTAGCCTGCCTTTACATTCTTCGCTCTATTTAAATCATTTATTTTGGTATATGGAGTACCGGGGAATTCTCTTGTCTTCCCATTCCTCTAGCTCTCATTTTGAGCATGCGCTTGGCGCTCTTGCCTTAATCCAAGAGGAATTTTTCCCCTTCTTGGCCTCTTCACAATTGATTCTATGCGGAGACTTGCTTTTGGTACCAAGATTGAGACCTTGAGTCCAGGCCGTTGCATCACCGTCACCTCTGATTCGGTCAATAGGCTGAAAAGAGCCTTTTTGCTTTTCTTTTAGGAGTTGAGAGCCCTGGGACCCCTTGGAAGGGGGGAATACAAGGAGTACTCCTAGGTAAATCCATATATTCTAATAAAAGAGAGTTAGCCAATCTTATGTGGAGCCCAACCCTCGTGGAAATCTATAGCCCTCAAAAAGATATAGATTTATGCTTACCACTGCAACTTAAATCGCAGAATTCAAGCTTAGACCAGGGGTGGGATTCAAACGGAGCTTTACAAAGAAGTTGACTTATGGGTCAAAGATGTAGAATCCATGTTGAATCACCATTTAGCGGGGCTACTAGGACTTGGATTTCTTTCTTGGGCGGGACATCAAGTACACTTTAACTTTACCAATTAACCAATTTCTAAACGCTGGAGTAGATCCTAAAGAAATCCGACTTCCTCATGAATTTATCTTGAATCGGGATCTTTTAGCTCAACTTTATCCCAGTTTTGCTGAGGGAGCAACCCCATTTTGATGGAAAAGGCGTGGAGTCTTTTTTCTTGCTGGGCTCAATAGTATGTTTCAAAAATCATTAATCAATTTCTTGCTTACAGAAAGTCCTTCGCTTTTGGCTCTTCTCGGGAAGGGCTGGGCTGATGGGGTCTGCTATTCCTAATGACTAAATGTAAAACCTACCGAAATGGCTCTTTAAAGAAGGGCTTTATTTAGAATCAAAAATAAGGAAGTGTGCGCTGAAGGGATTGTTACCAAGTACAGAGTCAGACTGGCATCTTAGAATAAAGGAAGATCCGGTTCTTCAAATGCAAGACTAGCTCTCTCTCCTAAGCGAAAATCTTAATTCCCGAAAGAAAAGGAGTTTAGTTTCAGTTCGCCCCGGTAATTAAACTAGTTCCTTTTTATATTTTAAGAAAAGGAATGAGCGTAATTCCACTGGACTTTAAAACATTCATTCAATTACGTCAGGTGTGGGTGCGGTAAGCCAATCCTTGCTCTTTACGCGGGCTAACTCTTTCTCTTTGGTTCATTCCTAATTAAAGTACGCGCATGATTATTGAAAGTCTGAAGGCAGGAACGGAGTCAGAGTCAGCTGTTCCCGGAGAAGGTATAAGTGCGGAATCCGCTTCGGAAGAGAGTGCATCTGTCTTTTCTCTCAGGCATGCCTCAAAGGGAAGCTCTATCTCAGTGGATGGGGAATAAAGAATAGAAGGTTCATCCAGGCTGCCTGACTGCAGGCATTCCAAGTTTCAACTGCAGTCCCATGTAAACCACTTTCGGGCGGGGCAAGCCCACTTGACGGAAGCTCTGGGACTGGTGAGACATAGTAGTCACAAAGTCTCCTTAGGGAACTGGTTTACTGCAAGAAGTTCATCCGAAACCCTCCGAGTTGAGGAGAAAAAGTCTATTTCATCACCAAGTTCTGCAAAGTTACGAGAAGAAGGTAGTTCGCAGGACCAGTCTTTTAATCCCAGAGGTGCTCTTTGGTTAAATGTTCCATCCTGGCTGATGCCTCGAAGGACCAGAGCCGGGTGTAAAAACCTTTGCTTTCCAATGGCTAATATACTTCTCCACCCGGAACTGCACACCCTAAACGCCAACATATAGGAGCACTTTGAGGTCGTCACTAGACGGGATGAGAGGGCGGACATACTAGTCTCCCATTGATTAGCTATCTCACGGCTCGGCTGTCTGCTCTTTTTTGGTTGTAAAGAAAGATCAAATGAGGTAGGCTATTCCAATCCAACAACAAATGAACCTGTCACAAGTCAAGATCTTTCTTTTAGCATTGGGATTGAGTTAGGTGTTCAGTCACCTACCGTCTCGATTGACAAAGAAGCAAGGGTGGTCGTAGATTAGATCAAGCTCGTACAGTTGAGCAAGCTTTCTCGTTCCCCTGTACTGTACGAATATGGATCATAAAAGAATTTCGTCTGCCAGGCTTGCTTCATCTACCTGACTCCCTTACTACATCTGTTGGAGGAAGGACTAGTGGTTCGTCTTATCTTATTAGTAGCGGTCAGTGGGAAGAAGACTAGCTATGGCTTGAAAGCGTGAACCAGGTCTTTGATTCGGCATTAGCGGTCAAAGCATTTCTTCTAAGCCAGTCCAGTCTATTAGCAAAGAGCGATTCTTTAAGCCCAAAGGCTAGCGAATCCGACTTACTTCGCTTCGACTTAAATGCTTTATTTGATTAGTTCTTTCCGGGGAAAAGTCCTAATCAACCATCGGGTGAGGGGAAAGTTTAGGGGGTTCGATGGGTTCAACAACTATAGGTAGGGGTGGGCACCTTGGTGTGACCAAAGGAGTGTACAGTATCTGGCATTACCAGTACCAGAGACCCCACACTGGGCTTTCACTTATCATAGTTGAAGATAGGGGACCCTGGGATCCCCACCCTCGTCGGGCCCCCAATCCTCCTACCGACAGTGTGCCCCAGGACTACAGGGGCAGACCCAAACTAGTTGGATGCTCCGCAGCCTAACCTAAGAGGGTCATAGCCTTCCAGCCACAGGGGAGTACTAACTCGAGCGAAGCGATAGGCGTGTTTACGCCGTCTTGTCCATACATCCAAGAGGAGATATTAGCTGTCCTCTCGTCGAGTGACCTACGTACCTAACCCACAAGCTGGTTAGTGACATAGTACCTTTTCTTTCTTACGCATTTCTCTTTTTCTTTTCCATTTGATGATTGGGGCCTCTTCTTTCCTCCGTCTCTTTTTTTCTACCATATTCGTAAAGGCTATGGTTTTGGCTCTTAAGCGCGTCTCTGGATCAACCAAGAGCAAGACTCCTTATTAAGGGAATGCTGGGCTGAATTCCGCCTAACTTCGACTTCGACGAGACCCCAATCTCATAGTTGCCTTGATCAGCTTCAACAGTAACAAGAGAAGAAAGACTGAGCTTTCTGTGTTTAGATGCCTATTGACTTTATTCCATGATCTACTTTCAAAGGGAGGAATCCCTTTATCCTCTTTCAGTATCCTAGGATGTGGTAAAGCTCACACCTCAATGTGTGAAAGAATCTGAACTGGACCACAAGTACCCAGATCTCAAAAGTAGGCAATTTTTGAATCAATAACTGAACCATAAAAGGAGAATGAAGTGAACCCCGAATAGGTGGTCATTCATGATTGGCTTAGTCAATCCCAGTAAAGAAAGTATATTGGATTTGAACTCAAATATCTAGAAAGCGTGCAGTTCAATGTTTTTTCACTTGTTGAGTTTTTCTTTTCGAGATGCTGTGAATAGCGTATATAACAGATCCCTAGAAGACGGAAGCAATAGCCTTCGATTAGTCGGTGGGTACCTTTTCCATCCTTGTCTTTGATCCTTTCGATAGACTAGACTTTCCGTAGCTCAGTACTGCAGATCGTTGAAAGAGGAACTCCTTGTGAGAACTGTACTTATTAAAAGATAGAGAGCCGTCCCGCAATCTCAGTCCAGTTCAGTCTTTCCACATATGGCTTATGGAAAAAGTTCCTTACCCTGTAGTTAGAAAGGATAGCTATTCAATCACAGTCTGTTTTCCACACCGGTGCTTGCTCGCTACAGCTCTATCATGCCTTAAAGACCCTCTGTCTAGACAGCAAACTCAACGAAATTGTTGCCATCAATGGCATTAAGGGTATTCACCGCCCACGTCAACCAAGGTGTCTTTTTGCCCTAAATCAATTTGCTTTTAGACTGTTTTCTGAGTTTGTTGAGGATGACGAGCTAGTCAGTATCCCGTCCCTTCCTTCTCTTTAGCTTAGTTCTAGAAGGTTAAGAGCTAGCATGGTTTTGAGGAACAGTGCCGGGCTGATTGAAAGAAAGAAGTAGTTCCCTTCTCGGTTTCAGAAGGACCGAAGGTTGGACTACGTTCAGGGATTGTGATTACTCTTTGTTCTCAGCCGCTAAAGGAAGAAGGATCTCTGATCCAGTGGATGCTTGAAAGTGAGGTAAGCCGATTAAGGTCTTTGCCAGGAGTCCAGAGATTCTTGAATTTACATAGCATAAAGGCGGACATTCTGCTTCAAGTTGGCGGACCCTCCAAGAAGTTATTTTATTCCCAACGGGAAGATAGAAAAACCCTGAAAGAGGGATTGCTCCTTCCACTTTCCAGCCTAGGAATCCTCTTTTCTTCCCTGTTCATTTACTGTGAAAGATGCGTTTGCCTCCGTGCAGAGAGCAAGAAGAGGGTCCGAAAGAGCTATCGTTAAAGCGCTTACTTAATAGAAAGAAAGGCTATTCCTTTCCTTAATACGTTTTGCACTACTTTTATTTATAAGGCGAAAGACTTTTTTTTTACCTTTAAAATAAAGTTCTTTGAAAGAATCTCTACCCCATCTATGACCATCTTGTCACTCCGCTGTGAAGGACAATGGGCTTTCGAATGCTAGTGTGATGCCTGCGGAAGACTCCGATATCGGCCTCTTGGCAGATACTAGAGATCGTTCAGCTCAGGCTCTTCTTTCACTTCTCCCTCTTCTTTCACTTCTCCTAAGTAGCCTTGGAGAGTTGTAATGGCTTGCTGAACTTCTCTTATATCTTCGGAGAGATCAGGACCGATCTCTTAGTCTATTTCTTCTAAAGAAATATTTGTCCAGTTCAGTTCTTGCTCATTAGCATCTTCTTCTGTGCGTGTGCATGGGATATCTTTTACTATTGATTCAACCAAAGCGGACATTAATTGATGATCTAGCACACTTGCAAATGCCCAAGGAAAGTTCTCAGTCCTAGAGCTTCTTCGTGCAAGGAAGAAATGTCGGCCTTTCCGGGCTTAGATGCGGGGAATCCGGGGTTCCCAATAGCAAGCTTCTTTCCTAATTCCTTCCTTACTGCAGTAACTGTAGTAGTAGCAGTAGGAATAGTAGGCAAATAGACTGAATTAGTCTTAGTGCCGTAGTAGGATTTCCTTCGTAACCTTCCCTTTGTCCCTTAACTGCTGACAGCAAGCATTCCTTTATGAAGTAAGACCTTTCTTATTACATTATATTTCATTTATATGCTCCGAAGAGGGCTTTTGCCGGCTATACAGTCCAACCAAAGTAGCACATCAGTTCGGCTATGATATCTATCTTCCTGTAAGAAGCATCAGCAAAGGTCTCTTTTGGACCTCCCCCTTTCTCTAATCTAATAATAAGGTAAGCATTTCAAAGTTTATCTAGGTTAGTGAACAAAGTCTTAGGAAGCTCCATTCTTTACTTTATAGGTAAATATGATGTTGAAAAATATATAATTATATAAGCATCACTTCAGCCTGGCTTGAAGGCTAGTTTGTGTAATAGCTTTTCCTGCCCTACGACTAGTAGGTAAAAAACTACCTTTATGGAGTAAGAATCATTCCTGCTTCCATTCCCCTTCACCAAGGGTTGGAGTTTCAGCCCACCTGGAAGGCATTGCCTACCTTCCGTCTCACACAGAGAGTGTGGACTGAGCGTCTCAAGCTCCCTTGGAAGAAGGTGAGAAGGATGAAAAAAATCCTCTTTCACTTATTTTCCTGAAGAGTTTGCTTCGTTCCAGTTCCTCATGACCTATGTGCATGCGGCGGGTGAGCAATTCTCTCAAGGATGCCTTTTGCCACCTCGGACACGGTTCGCTCTCGACACCAACAATAAAGATTTTACTTGTTGGGATCTGGATTGGTTCGAGGACCGTATTGGTAAGTTGATCCCATCTTGCGAGGCACTCGGGATTCCTCCAATTTGTGGTAGACTTGGGCACTCAATTGAGGGTGGAGGGAGGTATGGAAGAACTTCCATAAAGGGTAAGACGGGGACTTCACTCGCCTAAAGGGCGTCGCGAGAAAGAGCTGATTCACTAGCTGTTCCTCCAACATAGGACATCCCCCGTCTTGTTTCGTAGGAACGTCCAAGTCATTCCTCCCTAGAGTAAAGCGGAAATGTAGAGGTCCTAAATAACTTACTCAAGCTCGTACGTCACGCCAGCAAGACAAAGAAATTCCGACAAGAGATGAATGCGCTGCGCACAGGCTTGGTTCGCCGTGATCCTTGATAGAATATTCTGTTTTGTGCCGGTATGGTCGAACGACCCGCAGATGTAGGGGGGCTTTAGTTTGAGTTCTTACCCGAACTGCGTTACCAAATGAAGGAATCCCAGTGAGCTAAAGCTTTCTCTGGCTTGGATCGACATATAGCTTATTTTTACCAGTAGGATTGAAACCCTTTTTCTTTCCAGCTTCCTTTTACTCATTATCTAAACCCCCCCACTTTAGTAGTCAGCTTAGGTCGATCTCACTGGCATTACCTTTCCCAACCTCCGACCTTTATTCAAAATCTTTAGGATAAAACCTACCCGATGATTCATAGTCTTTCTGGCAAGGCCCTCTTTTGTCGGGCGCACGAGACCCTCTAGAAGCGGATTCTGTTCCATGCGATACGTCCTTTCGAATCCTACTCGGAATATGAACACACTGGTTCCAACGAATCAAGCTGCACCCGGATCAAATCTTCTCAACTACGAGTGAAGTGCTGCAAAGAAAGCAGCAGCAGAGCAGCGCGCTTAGGGGTCAAGAGTGGTCGATCCAATCATTTCCACCTATGTCCAGTAGGGGGACCACCCCGGTTTTCCTCTATTCAACGAAGATAGGTTTACACTACCAAAAGAAAGGGTAAAATTAAAGACAAAAACGACTTATTAGCTTAGCGAAAAAACCACAGTCCTCTTTAGGACTATGAGCCGCACCACTCGCTAAATCTTTCTGCTATCAAACTCTGCTTTATTGCTGCTAGCATTGTTCTGTTCTTCTTTCTAGTTATTGCCTACTTGACTTCACTCTTTTTCATTTTTTCCATTATTTTGCCTATTGACCAAGGCCAGGCATGGCCCTCCTAGGTGACTTCTAGCATACCGGTAGGAGACAGGGGAATCCGTCTCGAAAGGCAGGCAAGCAGCTAACTAGCTATCTCGAAATCAGTTCATTCATTTCGTGGGTCCGGAAAAAAAACTATCAATCTTCCCAGCATTGGGCTTTCATCCATTCCTTCCTCTTGATTCGAAAGAAGGAATTTGTTCGGGCTGGTAGGTCATCGAAAGCGAGGGAATCTATATCTTTTATGCACCCGAGTCTCCAATCCAAAAAAGCTTCTAAATAGTACGCAAAGAAAGGGCTTCTCCCGGCACCATTAGATCGAATTTTCAGTAGATCGAGAGGGAGGGAAATCAAGATCGGGCATCCAGCTTTGCCGTAAGAAGACTGACTTCGAAGAAAGAAAGACCGGGCGGTCTGGCTCCAGGTGTGCCCCTGGGAAAGTATCCCCTTGGAAGGGCTTACACATATAGGAGATAGCTGCGCTTACTTTAATTCATCATGGAAGAGGAGCAAAAGAATAGCGTAAGGTGAACTAGAATGGAATAGAAAGACTACTCGAAAGTCAACTCATCTCGGAGCATGGAAAGAAGGATCGATGGACAGAGTACTGGAGAGAAAGCCTATGGTCTCTATGTCTGCTGAAGTAAGCTATTCATTTCCAGGGATGAAGTGTCTGCTTTGATAGAACCAGAAGTGGGAGATGGAGTCGATTAGTTGACTAAGTAGAAAAATTAGACTTATAAATGAGTTGGTACCGGCCTTTTCCTTTTCTAGTAAAGCTACTACGTACCTTTTATTTAGCAGCTTTTTCTTTCAAAACTCATTCTCAAAGAGCGGATGCCTATTTGTCCACATCAGAAGGAAAGAAATCAGTCCTAACAGTGGATAGAGTAAGAGCGGTAATTCCATCAAACCTGTGCCGGGACTTTCAAGAAGCTAGCCTATTAGCCCATTGCCTTAGAAGGTGCGAATCGTCTTAATTCTAAAAAATGACAAAAAATGGGCATCTTCCAGGGCATTCTTTCACAAGCTATTCTTGCAACATCAACAGGAAAGATACAACACAGGCAAACCCCGCATCTCTGACTTTAAAGAGTAAATAGCCCATCATAGAAGTAGCTGACGGTAGTCCTGTCCTTTGGGTGGATGTCAGGGAGAAGCTCTTTTTTATTCCAAATTAATGCACGGCTCTTCCCCGTCACAAAGACTCCTCGCTGTCTTCTTGTCCCTCATACGCGTATCACACACGGGGACATTGGACGCCGGCAAAGATGCTTAAAAAAAAAGAAATATTTTGAAATGGTCATACAAACGTTCTATCTACCTGGGGGCCTTTCTCATTCAGTGGTAAACCTTACAAACACTAGTTGCCTCAATGAATTGATATGCTTTTGCTTTTTGTGAGATCGGCGAATGCCGAATACGGATGAATACAATGAAATCAGAACAAAGCAGGTAGACCAAGCAAGCAAGGGACTTTATTTAGAATCAAAAAAAAGAAAGTAAACCTTACCGCTCCGTGGGAAATCACCCACTACTACTAGTCTAGAGGCTACCTATCCTATAGAACACGTTTACCCTGACCTCTGTCTCAAGACCATAAATAGAACCTCTAGCTTCATGCCCTGACCTGAACGACTACTGGCTTAGCTGCAGCTGCCTAGCTACTAATAACTTGGCACCCGTCCTGCCAATCTAGTAAAAAGAGTATAAGTAGGATTCCACACAGGGCACACTTGTTAGCTCAAGTTCCCATCTGTCTTATAAAGAACTAGAACTCGAACTGCACGCAGTTACGTTTCCAAGTTTGGCCGTAGAAACTACAGTGACTCTTGCTCCTGAGCTTCAAAGCTGAGTTGAATTACGCCCTTCCCTTTAGGCTAACTGAACTCCCTTTCTCGAGGGGGAGAAGAAAGATATGACTGACAGCCAAAGCGTAATTGCTTCTTTCATACTGGGATTTCTCCTGCGAATAAGGGATGAGATGAGAGCAAGTACCAATCCAATCAATCTATTCTCTTTCCCAACCCCGAGTCTATTTGGAGTCATAGTTCGATCCACAACCACAAGCCAAGCTGACTTAGAAGCACAGCTGAATGCGCACTTCCTTCCTGGCTTATTGAATACTGAAAAGCACAGGTACAGTGCCACCCCGGCTTCACACTGACCGTACTTCCGGCAAACATAACTAGTTTCTCGAGTAAGATTGGTTTGAAGCGGCAGGATATTCGCTTTCTTAGCTAAGGCTGATTGAATTGCTAACTGAACTAGTCGAATTCCATTATTCTTACCCTGCTGGGACTGGGATCACTTCAACTCCCTTTGTTACTCTACCTATTGAATCTTTCCCATCGCTAAATGCGTCCTTACTGACAGACTTTCATTCATCGTTTACTGCTTACTGAGACATAGGAACTAGGGATTCCTTTACTTATTTGAGAACGTTCGCTCACTCCCTGTATAGGACCATTAAGAAGAACTAAGGAAAGATATTATTCACAAGTCTTTCATTCAATATTATGTCTTTCGGGGTGGAGCCCTAGTGATTCCTCAATGCCTTGCTTCTAGTCTTTTAACTACTTATGATTCAGTAATTTCTTGTTTCGTAACCATAAATGGTAAATCAAATAAGGAATTCATGGGCAAGGTACTAGCTAAAGACTACAGAGCTTTCTTTACTCGTACAACTAATAAGACTGTCTTACTGGGTCTTCTTCTATCCTTTGTCCTTAGATCCTTTCTCCTTAGATCCTTTCTAGGGATTAGACTTAACCCATTCAATCTCCCTCACGGGATGACTTGTTCTTGTCTAATTCATTAATGGACATTTATTAGTTTCATTTGAGAATAAAACTCTATAGTTAGTCTAATTCGTTCTGTTTTTCATTCATTAGGGCACGGTCTAAGTTCGACTTACTTGAGGGAAAGAATCCGCTACGCTTTGCCATTATTACCCTCAAGTGTAAGGCTGTGCATCACAAAACCAAGACTTCTTCGCAAAGATAAGTATGCAATTTCAGCAGTGAGATTAGCTAAATGAGCGGAAAGAGTGCTTTGACTTACGATCAGGGAAAACAAGGATCTTACTTAAGAAAAGCCTCTTTCTTTTTTTTTTGTAAACTATCGTTAAAACGCTTTATAGAAGCCTTTATTTTAGTTTTAAAGATAAGATAACGCCTCTAAGGCCGCTATTCCTGACCTTAGGAAGGAATAGAGTAAGGCCTTTACCGATTCGGAACTTTTTGATTTTCTTTTATTTTATTGTTGATTATCTATTTCTTATCTTTAGTATTGATCTAAAACTCTTTTTTCAATTAAAAAGCAAGGACTAATATAGCACCCCACGGAACACCTATTTGATCTGATCCATCTAGCCTGCCTTAAAGGGCTCGGGCCTATGTTCAAGGAGTGACTTTGTTGAGCTCTTTTAGTGAGTGAACAGCCGCTTTCCTAATAAATACATTCCATTCAGACGATTCGGTGGCCGAGTTGGTCTGACTCAGGAAGCTCCCTCCAGAGCAAAGCAAGCTGTAAGTCAGTTTCAAGTCTGCCTTCTGCTAGAAAGCTCACTACACGCCACGTCACTTTTGACTTAGCAAAGAAAGACAAGTACGAATACTACGAACCCCTTCCGTGCTCGTAGGTTGACTCCCCTATGC
The DNA here is from genome assembly GCA_039660915.1 of Euphorbia tirucalli. NCBI lineage: Eukaryota > Viridiplantae > Streptophyta > Magnoliopsida > Malpighiales > Euphorbiaceae > Euphorbia > Euphorbia tirucalli. The sequence goes on from JAZDXJ010000011.1 coordinate 859,810, forward strand.
ATCCCGACTAAGGTCTCACAAACGTGCACTTCCCTTATGCATCCAGCCGCTTCACTAATGTGAATAGGTTATATATATGGAAGGGTGGGTTTATTATATACTCTTATGTGCGTTCCTTCTTCGAACCTTTTGGTATGTATTGCCCCCTAACTATAGATCAGATCCACCGGACGAGAAAGTAAATTCCGCACTGCTGCTGAGTCGTCGGACTTATCCACCAAGGGATTCGTGGAATTTCTGTGGATTGTGTTGGGGGAAATCTACCAAAGCTAGGCAGATAGATAGACTCCTTTCCCGCTGCTAAGGGAAAGCAAGAAACAAAAGAAAATTCTTGTTTTTTAATCACAGCGTCCCCTTTTGGGTATGCAGATACTAAGAGCCCTCTCACTACCAACCAGTAGACATCATCTGGCTGGGTCTTGCCGGTATCAACAAAACAACGAGAAAAAAACAACCAAATGAAAACAGCAACTAACTATGGCTCTTGGCCCAGACAACGTCCTAGGCGTAGGGGGGCTCGGAGCAAGAGGGAACGCCTAGACGGACGTTTTTATTCCTGGGCTGCAGTAAGTAGATCGAGAGGTCCTTCCGCCCCTTGTCCCCCAAGATGGGTAATATGTTCTCAAAAAATGTTGCTCCAATCTGACCTAGCTGGCGAGCGATCCCAGTTCGCGGCAGAGAACAAGACAGCAAGCGAGCGTACCTTTGTTCGCTTCTTCTCCACCAAGCACGGAAATTTAAGGATAACTGTAGGTCGGCGGCTACCTAAGGAAACTCCGATTCGATCCGCCCCCCGGCTGGGAGGCATTTACCTCATCCCGATCACAAGGAGAGGTTCACCATGATGGGGGGGTACTTCTTTTTTTTCCCTTCCGGAAAGAATGAAATGCATAGGGGACCATCCTTTTGTTGCGGCATGCTCTTCAGATTTATGGATTCGCAGGGGGCCTCAGGCCCTACTTAGTTTCGCAAGCCTTTGTCATTGTCAGTCAACTAAGTAGGGCCTTTTGAATTGAATCTTAAGTAATCTATCAGTGGTGCGAAGCGGCTTTACTTTTCAGTAGGGGAGCGAAAGGTTAGACCTTAGAAAGTCAGCGAACAGCGGTTCTTCTATGTAGGTATGGCGTTCCCTCTTGACTCTCCTAACGTCGAGCTAAGTGACTTCGTAACCCTTGCGTAGCGTAGTAGAATGAAGGCTACGCACCGACGCTCTCTTATCTATTAGCCTAAGCGTCTTCACTAACTCGCTCGCCTATTCCTATTATACTACACCCTACTATACAATATAGGGTAGGCTAGGCTAACGCTTACTTCTACTAATGTATTGTATAGTACCTTTTCCTTTTTTAATAACCCCATTATCTTTCATAAGTAAAGTAGGCGAACCTATAGGTCCTTAGTAGCGTTGACAAAGAAGAACAGCCGGTTGGTTAGGTTAAAAAAAATAAACTATTTATATATATAAATATAAATATATATTTATAGGCCAGCTTGACAAGCTACCCTTCTTCTTGATCTAAGGTGCGAAGATAAACATCTCTTTTTTATGACTTCCACTTATCGATCCCGGCCCGGAAAAGTGACCGACCGGGGCCCTATTGCTATTGATGAATGAAAGAAAGGCTTTCTAAGCCCTAGCCCTTGTAAGCCCACACCTGTGTAGAGTAGATCATTCAACACCTGCGGCACAAACCCATTTTTGACCTATTGGTCCTAGTATCATAGGCGACCGAACGGCCGCCCCCTAATTACTAGACCGACCTGCTATAATAATTCCATAAACACCTAGCGAAGATATGGCAAACAAATAAAGTAGCCCTATGTTCGGATCTGACAATACCATACCATAATCAAAAGGTACAACGGCCCGAGCGACCAGACTTAACATAAATGTAGCCACTGGAGCCATTCTAAAAAGGGAGAAATTAGCACTACTTGGTGAAATAGGTTCTTTTAGAATCAATTTCGAACCATCTGCTAGAGGTTGTAACAATCCGAACAATCCCACTACATCAGGACCCTTTCGACGTTGCACAAAAGCCATTACTTTACGTTCAGCTAGCACTAAAAAGGCTACTCCTAGTAGAAGTGGTAGAATTATTCCAAGTATTTCAGCTGGAACAGCTATGTACGTTTTCGATTTTCTATTCACTCATGATCTGGCCTGGTCGAGTCGACCCAATCATGATATTGAAGGATGGGACCCTTTCTCGAAAAATACAAATTTTTAAAAATAAAGAAATGGGAGTCTTTGGGCTTGGACCGACTAAAGACTAGCTACCTGATCCCTCACTGCACACTTTCTATATCTATATGGATTGTGAACAGTTGGTGTGCTTTCTTTCTTGTCAGCCGTTGGGGTACCACTCCTCTTCTCTTGTCCTTTGATGAAGAAGAACGGATCTGATGACAATGCGGATAAGAACGGAAAGACTGCAATTCTTCTTTTTACTAATTAAGAAATTTCTATCAATTGATTTTCGACTTCCTTGATCGAACATGTAAAAGAGGTTCGACTACTGTCAGACTCTTTTTCACGGTGGACAGAATGAGGGGGACTATTGATCGAAAGATGTTGGAATGCACGGGGCAGGAGAAAGTCCTCAGAATGGCAAGCTTGAGTTTGAACCTGGGCTATCTCATTGGTTAGCCAGTCCCACAGACAGAAAGAAACTGAGATAAAAGTCGATTCGGGCGAGCAATTCCGAGATTATGAGCTCTTCCTATGACTACGAGCAGTAGCAGTAGCAGTAGCTGTGGCCAAGACACGAGCAAGAGAATAGCCATTCTTTCGCACCTTCAACCTCAACTGGACCAGGATTGAAAGATATCCCTGATGATGACTATATGAAAAGATGAATAGGAAATCCCGCGGCAAGGCACTAAGATAATGTTATGTTAAAAGCACGCGTAGACGCACTTATCTTAGGGCAGTTGCAAGGAAACTAGGAGCTCTTTCTTTACCCGAAGTTAATGAGACAGGCTACAAGATAAAGGATGGCTTATGGTAGATTTTCTTACTATCCGGACTTGGCAAATAAAAGATAACCTCCTTGCTCCCTCTTGTTTGCTACCTTGGAAATCTTTATGCTTACCTACTTGCTGACCTTGGGACAGGAATCTTACCTGAAAGCTAGTTGCTCGGTTGGCACGAAAGCACTTAGGATTGGCTGGAACAGAACCCCCGTAAACTACAACTCGAACAGGCTTGCTCACTGGATAGTACCTGATTTGAATTTAAGTATATTGAGTTGACTATATATCTGCTTGCTTCTTTTTATAAAAAATGGAGCCAACGTAAGATGAATAGATTATAGGCTGGTTCTAGTTCTACACTGGAAGAAAGAAAGGAGCTAGCTCACAGGATTGGTGAAAGAAAGGGGCTTGTTAACTTGCCGCCTCCCCTTAGTCATTCCCTGTCTTAGATCCTAGGAGACTGGCTGGGAGAGCTCGCTTGCCCACCTCAAACTTTTTAAAACGGGAAGGAAACCATGAGATGGAACTAAGATATGTGCGTAAGCGTACGATTAAGAGATAGGCTATTGAACTTGTTAATATATCCTGCTCTTAGTGAAAAAGGTTCTTACGGCGGAGAGCTAGAGAGTCTACATGAACGGTAAGAAGTATAGGAGATCCCTACTTAATTAAGCCTTTTTCTTTCCGAGGAAAATGGACAGCACAGGGCTCAGCACTCTTTCTATATAGGTTTCCGCATTTGGAGGGACAACTACGGCTTATCCATAAGCAAGGGCCGGGAGGCTTTCCTTCTTCTCTTAAGGGTCTCATTCTACTTTAACTTCTATACATAAAATTAAGAGAAGAGAGAAAAATCGGCTTTTTCCTTGTGAAGGTCTAAAAGAACCTCTGCTCGATTTAATACCCTCTACCTATCGGTCCAGCTCTTATAGAACCTTTTCCTTTTCCATCAAGAGGGACTCCCAGGGTAGCTATAGTGACTAATGCCCCCGGTCCGGTCACTATTAGGTTGTACGTATTGCACTTCTTTCTTTATCGGAGTCGTCGAAGAGAAAGAATCTTGTCTAACCCAAAGAATATCTGAGCTCTAAAATACGATACGAGCGAGAAAGGTGAACAAGAGTAACTTCCCGCTCTTCCTGAGTTTCTGAGCAACTTTTCTATTTGATAATCTGCCCCGCTTCTCCCCCATGTTTAAAGTGGAAGCGAGCGGAGTAGAGGCTATCCAGTACGGACGAACTCTTACTTTTTTGGGCCCCACTGTTCGTTCAACTAATAGTGTTTGACAGGACTTGACCCTTTCACCTAACCCTCGAATTAGATGTGGGAAAGGATAAGAAAAGAAGGACTTTCTCAACCAGAGGAATGCCCGATCGACTTAACTTTGCGAGCTACGAGGTCTATTTTTTCGTATACAAGAATCACTGAGCATACGTTGCTAATGGGCAGGTCAATTCTGAGAATCGTATCAGAGTTACTTATATAACGTAAATTATTCCGTGTGTAACCTTCCCTTTTTTAAGAAATGATATCAACCATTGATATACACATCCTTCATTTAAAATATTTAATGGTATCAGATAGATCACTAGCTATTGGGAAAGAGTCCGTTGGTTTGTGTGAAATGTAGTCTGTTGTTATGTGTTTTCTCTTTGGCGCTGTCTACTGCCGTGTCTGCATCCTTCTCCTCAAAACTTAGTATCCCGTCTATCGACAATTTTTTGTCCATAAAACAGACGAACTCTATACCATGGAAGGAAAACCCAGATCGTTAATTGAAGCACAAGATTTTCTCAGTTTCGTTGATGGAACTTAAAAAAAACCTAAGGAGTTCCCTTTATAAAATTGTCTTGCAAGCAAATACTTAAGATGACTTAAGGATCCTCCTATCCCGGACCAAGGCTAGTGGATCTGGATAACCTTTCTTCCCTTCTCTTCTACTTTTTTTTAGTAAGAAAGGAAGGAGCTCTAACAACTATTATAGCGCCGCTGATGTTATACCGGTACTAAAGAGAAGTAAATTAATATTTTTCCGGGCACTCACTGATAATGTGAACCTGGTCCATAGATGCTTCCGCAAACAAAACAAGTTCGAGTTCCCTGCCATCACCTCGCCTAGATCCGGGGGCTTTATACCCTAAAGTTGCAGAGGCAAGTTTCAGCCGAGGTAGGAGATCCATCATATCCATACGAACAAAGCAGCGCAGGTAGCAGTGGTTTACGTTTATAGGGGGCTCGACTTTCCCTTTGTCAGCATATCCGCCGGGAGGAAGAGCATATCCAAGTCCCATATTCAGTTAAATCAGATCTAGTAAGGCTCACTACTAAGGCGAAAGAAAGGAGCAAGATACGGCCGGAGATTCTCGCACAGGAACAAGCGTAGACCCGTAGCGCGCCTTTCACTCAGTAAGAAGTGCTCTTATTGGCGAAGCGAGGAAGCACAGTTGCGCGCTTCTCCATAGCCCCTCTATACTCTGTAGGCTATTAGTACCAAGCGCAAGCGCCTGACTTGGAAGCTTGCTGTGTAATTTCATAAAGAAAAAAAAGTGTGTGAACCTCAGCGAGTCCGGGTTTCAAACTAGCCTCCTGGACTGAACCGACCTCCTTAATATTAAAAGGTTATAACTATCAATAAAGTAGGAATGGCAGATAAAGAGATGCACTTTCTGGACACAGGACCCAGAGTTTTTTCGAGAAAAGGCCCCTTCCCTCAATATCATGATCGGGTCGACCAGGCCAGTGAATAGAAAATCGAAAATATCAATAGCAGTTGCTGTTCCAGCCATTTTTTTTTTTAACTTAAAAAACTTTTTTTTCTAGGTATAATTATTAAATCTAATAGAATCTTTTAATAAATAATAAAACAAACCAGTGTGACCGCGTAATATAACTATTTATCGATGAAAATTTTGATATTAAGGAGACTCCTGCAAGTTCATCAAAGCTTATGTGAGCAAAGAGCGGCTAGCCCTTATTTCATTTCAAAAGGGCACTCCAATACCTGGAGGAAAGAATCTGTTCCGGAGTTACAGACAAGGAACTCCAGAACAGATGACTCTACCAGATAGAATAGTAGAACCCATATTTTTTCATAGTCAAAAGAAGAATTTGATCCTGGCTCAGAAGGAACGCTAGCTATATTTTTAACACATGCGAGTCGAACGTTTGGGCCGAAGGAATAAAAAAAAACCTGCGCCAGCGCCGCTGATGATGCAGAAAGCTTTTTTATAGAAAGAGAGTCAAGGAGACTTCTGCGGGCGATTCTTTAACCGCAGGCAGCCCAGACCCGACTTAATGATGGCCGCGCATGAGATCGCACGAGACCACTTCGATTTTGAGTCGGGGAATGCGAGCATAGCGACCCTAAAATACCTTCTGCGCTATCTTAAAGTAGAAAGGCGAAAAATTTCCATTTTGAGACCGCGACCCATCGCGGAGCACTTTCTCACTGATTTAGTGAGATAAGTGTTAAATTAATATTCCTCTCCAAGATTCTTGGTGTTTTTTCAGGGCTTGGGTACGAGAACATAATTGGAAGAAAGAAATAAGGATCGAAGTTTAGACCGCTCACAGTAGTTCTACCTATAGAAAAGATCATCAGAGAGGAGACAACCCATTTATGATTCCAGCCGAGAAGACTAGACTAGTAAAAGGAAAAGGAAGGATCAAGAATGTCATATATTTCAGGAGCTAGATTAGTTGCCGATGAACAAGTAAGAATTGCCTCAACAAAAATTTTTGGAATTGGACCTAAAAAAGCCATTCAGGTTCGTTATCGATTAGGTATCAGTGGGAACATAAAGATAAAAGAGTTAACTAAGTATCAGATCGACCAAATTGAACAAATGATAGGTCAAGATCATGTTGTTCATTGGGAATTGAGGAGGGGAGAAGGAGCAGACATCGAACGATTAATTTCTATTTCTTGTTATCGTGGAATTCGTCATCAAGATGGATTGCCCTTACGCGGTCAACGAACTCATACTAATGCTAGAACTTGTCGCAAGCTAATTCGGATTCGGAAATGAAAGAAGTCTACCGAAAGCCCTTGGTACTTGTCTTATCAATCACACTGATAGCTTCAATAGTTCACTTAAATTTTATGTAGTTTTTTTTGGTATTTCACCAGTTACTAATCCAGTATACATATAGTAGGCCTCCTTCGCCACTCCACTAGTGGCTCGGCTTCGTCCTAGAAACTACTGCTTCCGCCTCTCTAGGCATGAGAGCGATAGCTCATGACTGGTATATGGATCTCTCTATGTAGTGGTCGGCCTTAACGAAGCTTCGCCAGAAGCGACTAGTCGCTTCCTGAATGCCTCTTTACTTTAGTATGGTCTGTCTAGTCTTTCCAATGCCTCCTTCCTTGTCGCCAACGAACGCTACTAGGAGAATAAGCTACCTTGCTTGCATTCTAGAAACGGTAGCTTTCGCGCCCTTCCTGCCTGCTGAAATTGATTGAATGATCGTGACAGCTCTTCCCTATTCAGTCTGATTAGATATGTCACTGAAACAATCCGTTCTGTCTCTGTTTTATTTTCGGATTCCGAGGATGAGCCGGCCGACCCTAACATCTTTATCTGAGGAGCCGGTCGACGAAGCCTCCTCCTCAGATAAAGATGTCTCCGACGCTACTCTCTCGGCAAGAACAACTTTTTCTATTGTGATTTTTGTGGCGGGTTCGGTCAGAGGAGAGACAAAAGAGAGATTTTCTATCAGTCAAAAGCAGATACCGCCCCCCCATGCTCCCACGGTCCGCTTACCGAGGAATAGAAAGGGAGGACCCAGGGCCAGAGCAAGTTGGGTTGGGGTATAGAGCCGTAAGCGCGATGGGGGGTGACAGAGGACGTGCTCGTACGGTTCATAGAAGGGTATGATCAACTCGTTGATTGTTGGGAACTTTCACTCCTCTATATTCGAAATATGCCTTTCTAGGAGCATTACGATCTGCAGCTCAAATGGTCTCTTATGAAGTCTCTATTGGTCTTATTCTTATTGTGCGCCTTGTGAGCGCGTTTGGATCCGCGAAGGCAATCGCTCGGATGTTCCCCTAACCCAACCCGGGAACGGACCGGAGGGAACCGCAGCATGGGGAATGTCCGCGTCTCGTCGCAAGGCTCATTTTTAGTTGTGGGTCATAGGGCGGGCTTCGGGCGGGCAGCTTTATCTGATCAAGGGCCGGGGCACAAGGGTCCTGGTACTATCCAGGTGCGAAGAACCCCGGAGGTGACTGCAATGAGCAGAAATCTCACTCACCGGCCTAAACGACGAGCAAACACTCAAACGTGAGAGCAAGGGATCACCCAACGAATGGACGAGCTCCAAGGAGGTAGGAGAGAGGGAGGCAAAAACCATGCTTTCAGAGACCTAACCCAACCCGGTCCGAATCTTATCTGAACTGCGAGAATAACTGACTAAGCCGTGCCATAAGGCCCATTCTCCAACTCCAAACGGGACGGGGCCAAGCCTTTAGGTTGTTTAAGGAGGTTGGGTGACAGATCGGCCATAGGAGTACTCCGGGAGAAAAACCAGGGCAACAAATGTCGAGCATACGACGATGCCGCCCGTTTTCATTTCATGGAAGTCCCCGGCAGAGGAAAGGGCTGTAGGTGATGGCGCGTTTTGCTTCTTATCTGGGGAGGGGCGATGAAATCGTTCCTATTGGGTCGTACGTGGCAGCGAGTATAGATGAATAAGGGCGGGCGGCCGGGACCTATTTATTATATTAAATAGGCGGCAAAGCTGAATAGGAAAGGGGCCGAGCTGACTGATGAGTGCCTTTTTTTTTAGCCTTTAGAATTCGAAAAAGGCTCTCATGTGAAGCTAACATGGCTGGCTACATACAAGTATAACCAAATCAAGATGAGACGGGACGGACGGTCAGAGGCCGCAGCGGGACTACCATAGGAAAGCCCGCCCCCGCTAGCTAACATAGAAAGAAATTCCCGGATAACAGTAGTCTCTATGTGAATCTCTTCCCGACCAGGCCAGACCGAATCGGGCCACCACTTGGGATGGGAATGGCTCAGCCCATATGCATCATTTGATGAAAGCACTCCAGTCCAGTCGCTTCCTCGAAGTGGCTTGTCAACCACGCTTTCCCTCCCTCAAAATAATGCTCCTTACCTAATGCCTTTCCTTGGGTTGGGGCAACGGAGAACTATGACTTTCAGACCCTGCTCGGGTCTGCCCGGGTCTGCCCAGGCGTGGAAAGAGTTCGCTCCTGGACTCCACTCCCTCGAGAGCAGGATGCCGGCCGAGATGGAGCTGGGAGCCAACCTAGACTTTCCTGGGGCTTGCCCCAACACCTAAAAAAAAGGCGGGTGCCGAAAAGGAAAGAGCCCAGCCTCTTCAAGAAAGCTTTGCTTGGTAGGCGCTGCCTACTCACTCAGACAATGCTCTGAACACGAAAGTGTGAAGTTCCGCCCCCTTCGGACATGCTGAGTCACAGGTAGCGCCTCGGAAAGCACGGACGAGCCACATGCAGGGAAACTTGCACGTGTGGTTTTGGCCGGGGACCCGGTATACTGTACTAATATGTGTAGGTCCCCGTAATTCGAGTGAGATTGTCATGGCGCAAAAGCAGATATGGTCTGGTATTCCCTTGTTCCCTGTATTGGTTATGTTCCTCATTTCTTGTCTAGCAGAAACTAATCGAGCTCCGTTTGATCTCCCAGAAGCGGAAGCTGAATCAGTTGCAGGCTATAATGTAGAATATGCGCGGGATGCGATCCTTAATAGTCCACTGTTGGCGGAAGCCGATGTCCCGGGGTCCCGGGGACTCATTCTGACTGAAACAAGGGGTGGGTCTTTACCAATTTCAAAAATAGAATATTTTAGGGAAGCCAAAAAACGTGAGCGCCTAGCACGAGCCTTATTGAAAAGGCCCCTTACTATAGATGGATGGGGCGCCCCTGCAATCAAACTCAAGGAAAGCCTTTTTACAACCTTACTAATAGAAAGGGGAAGGATGCGCTCAAACAACCTATCTTACTAATAATAGGGTCGTTGTAAAGCTACAGCTCGAAAGCCGGCCTTACCTTCTATTAGTAAAGGGCTTTTCTTGCTTGTTTAGTAAAGTCACGCTTTTCATTTTGATAGGAGTAGGTGCTTTCTGGGGCAGGGCACTCTTCATTCTTCATTCGAAACTAATGAATGTCCGGTCGGGGGTTTCTGCCTTGTTATCAAAAAGGGAGTTGGGTAAAGCAAACTCCCTCCTTGGACGAGCACGAGGCTTAGTCAAGTAGAACCGGGTTGCGCTGCTTGATGCTCCGATCGAAAAAAAATCAGTGGGGCCATGCCGGTACGACTGAATATGCGTTAGAAAGGTAAATCCCTCCCCTACGACACCAAAAAAACCGGGCCGAACTTCTAACAAGCCCGCCCGCTTCCATAGAACAATATCGTGGCAACGTAGACCTAAGTGGTATCATATCATATTGGATCCTTGGGAACCATCACAAGTACGGCCGGCCTATATTTTCACGAGAATGCCGTGTCGTCCAGCGGAGCCTAGAAGAAGGTGACTCGCGCAGACAGCTGACTCCTTTTCAATAGAAAGGAATAGCCAAACCAACCCAGCTGTCTGGTCAATCTCACAGATCTTATCGGCCGGCAAACTGGAGACGGACGACCACGGTCCCGACCTTACCAGCACCTGAGGTGTACTAATCAATGAACCTCCGAAACCTACTTTCTTTTCTGACAAAAGAAACCAAGCCTAACCGGTCACGACATGTTGTTGATATTGATTGAGTTTGAGGGACTTTCGCTGACTGAATTCATCCATAAACCCAGACCCCCGTAACCTTCGTAAACAAAGCGTCACGACAGGTGACTTTTTTTTTATTTTTAAGTAGGGAGGCGGCAAGGAGGAGCACGTAGGAATGCCGACCACTACTTAAGCCACTTGTGGCTGAGAGAAAGCGAGTAGCGCCTTGTATAGGTTGGGCGGAGCTTGAAGAAGGTAGCCCCTCTCAGAGAAAGCCATTGCGCGCTAGCCTAGCTAGCTAGCGTTTTTCAGCTGGCTATTATGTTAGTTGTAGCGCGCCTTCCCTCCTCCTTCTCTCACTTCGGAAAGATTTTTCAGTATTTTCTTATGATGACCTGGTCGAGGGAGTACGATACATCGGTGTAAAAGATTGAGTGGGATCTGTGAGGTTGGTTATAGTAAGGCCTGGCCGGTTGGGAAAGCGATATGGACAGGTCAACCCTGGTCGATGTCCCGTGTTAACGGTAGCATCGATATCTCGGGTTAGTCACCGAGACGCCCCCCCATGGTGGGGCAAGTTCCCCATAATTTAGGAGAGTTGTTGTCGACATTGGCTTAGCGCAATAGTCTTTGATCTGGGATACGGACTTCGGAGGAAAGTAACCTCCAAGTCGTCCAGCTGGCAACATGGCGGATGTCAGGCTGTGAATGTATAAAAATCACACCATGACTCACTAGTTCTTTCAAGTATTACTGCGCTCAGTGTCGACTTCATGGCGTGGGATCTTTGAAGGTCCCAAGACCACGATAATGGTCTTAAATGAGGCCACGCTTTTGGTCTTCGACGATTGCACCAAGGAGAGATGCATCGCTGCATTCCTTCTAGCCAAGAAGGTATACTGGTTAAAGGGGAAATAAGTTTTTTTAGTTAGTAAGGGCTCCTTATCTAAAGCAGTGTGCCTCTGCGCTGCAGAAAGCTTATGCCGGGGATCCAGCAACCAGAAGACTCCCTTTTCCAGGATCTCTCACCCGTTCAGGGTACCCAATGATTATTCCATCTTTCCATAGAAGAATGAGATATTAAAAGGATGAGAAGGCGGATCAATTAGTCCAGTTGTACTTGTCATGGTTTTCATTGTCGAAGGTCATTCAGTTGGCTAAGTCCTTGCCCTTTGACAGCATAGTGCAATTGCCAAAGGACATTGATTCCGTTACGAGCTTCTCTTCAGAGTTTCAAGATTTTGGACGAGAAAAGCAATCCGCAGCTTTTTCTTAAAAAATAAATGGGTAGCCGGGTTCTCATCTTTTATCCGATTATATATAGAGGGAATCATCAATTGCTTGTGAGATCGATCAAGAGTAAGAGCGCTTTCTTCGATCCATGGGTAGCAAAACTTGCTCTAGCCACAGCTTTGGCTTTCAATATTGATCTAACTCGCCATCATCGATGCATACCTAGATCCAGATACTTCGGTTTCGACCGCCCCCCAGAAGGCTCCAGCTCCTGAGCAAGCCTCGTCTCTGGATCGGGTTCTCCGTAGCATCTTCTTTCCACCTGTTAGTTTAGGTTTAGGTATTAGCCTTATACATAGAAGCATTTCGAACCTTTGAAAAGATCTACCGTTGGGTTACTTTTTCAACTAGCGCGAATGGACCTAAGAGCGCTCCTTGGGCTAGGCGTATCGCATCTCACTCCCCTGATCACAATCGAGGCATCCCTAGCACCTGATCCCTAGCGCTGCGCCCCTCACCTCCTCCATGAGGATGATCTACTGGATTTATTGCAAGACCACAAACAAACAAAAGGGCGTCCGCCTAACACCGGCTTTATCCAGTTTTTCTAAGCTTACGTGCACCATGGTTGGGATTGTAAACTATACCAATAGTAGTTCGGCATCGGGAATCAATGAATTTTTCCAACACCCGAAGGGACCTCTAAAAAGAAAGCGCGCGCCCCTCCGAAAAAGGGGGAACGCTGCCAGTATAATACGAAAATTCTTCATATAAGGTAAATTAGTAGCTGACCCGTGATGATAAAGGATGATTTTCATTAATCAACCCTGGCACGAAAACCATTCTCAAATGTCAGCTTGGATCATCGTGATAAAGCTCTAAAGTTCCAAAAGCTTTGGCAATTCCCTCGCCGGGGGAGTAAGGTTTGCATCATCAACCAAGGGTAGAAGAGCTTAGTTAGAAAGCCAACACCTTGCGCCCCCACTGCTTTCCGCTAACATTCCGTGTCTCTCTTCCCCTTTCGGCTGCTAGTTTCGTCCACGAGTCACGTTTAGTAGCTAAAGGTTTCATGGCATTGATGAGTCTGTACGTCTCTACTCTAATAGCTCGATTTAAGAATCCCCAGGCCAGGTCTCTTTCATCAAGTTCCAGGACTAGCCCCATATTCTAGTCAAAAGTAGCTCCTTTTCTTTTCTTCTTTTGGCAGCAGAGCAGGAAAGAGCCCTTTCTAAGTACTAAGCTTTGATATCGGTTCATGCGAGTTCCCCTGTCTCTCTCTTCGAGGGAATTGAAGACCTAAAGTAAGCAAGAATCTTTCCACCGGCAAAGAGCTCAGATAGGAATTTATTTGCTTAGCCTACCCCCCGCCTCTATATCTGCGATGCGATGAGAATAGTTGTCTTATTGGGATGAAATTACTTTGAAGAGGAAGAAAGCTTTGCCTTTTTTTTTGAGAGGTATGCTCTTACTCTTCGTAAATAGGTGGTATTCCGATCGGTCCAGCTCGAAAGGTCGTACTGGTCCCAGGTGTACCCAACGGAGCGAGGTGTCTGTAAGTAATAGAGTCATTGGGGAAAGCACGAGAAGCGAGACAGCAAAGAAAGAAAACCGAAAGCAGCAAAGGAAGGAAAGCAAGTCAAGACGTTATTAAGATCCTAGACTAGCTCAACGCAAGGGAAAGGAAAAGAGCTCAACGAAAAGCAAAGATCTCTCGGGCAAGTGCTCTATCAAAGACGGATTCCATGGAAGAACTGACAGCGAGCGAGGTGAAAGGCTAGGGCAGTACAAGTTGAGGAAGCATAACTCAATTCAGAACTGATTGGCTTGAAAGTCTCGTCAGAAGTCGGAGAAGAAGGTGAGTTCGGGAGAGGGGCCGTAGGCGGTTACCTTATTGGGCTTCAATCCGTCTGTCTTTGCCTCCTCTACTAAAAGAAAGTTGTGGGTAGGACCCCTGTTTACGATGGGCCCGAGTGTTCTTCCCATTAATTCCCACTTTCACGTGGATGAGCCCCTTTCACTGAGAGGATGAAAGTCGGATTCAAAATCTTACCCGTAAACTAGCACTGGATGTAAAGAAACTAACCTTAACCCTATTCTCTTGCGTTCGCCTGGAAAGATCCTCTAGAAAGAACCCTCGTAGGGAAACTATTACCTCAGCTGGCTTATTATCATTTTGAATTCCCCATGTGTGTGAATTGCTTTAGCAGCGCATCACGAGGACCTTTCCTAAGCGCAAGATAACGTACTTGAATTCAAAGTATGCCCAACCCGGGAGGGAGAGTAATTGAATCCCCATCTGTTGCTGACAATAACTGCTAATCTCTCTTTTGCCTTAAAAATCAAACTCAAACCAAACCCCCTAGAAGGGGGGGCGTAGGAATGGAACGGAAAGCATTTAGCGAGAGGGCAAAGCTACTCTAACTGCCTGAAAAGCCTGAGTCTTTCTTAGTTTAGTGGAATTGTAAAAGATTAGGACTGGCCTTTAGAAAGCTTCTGCCTCAGCTCCAGAAGTATCCCCAGCACAGCAGTTAGTTATATCAAAGATCAAAGGACCCACTCAATCCATACTTTCTTTGTTTGAGAATGATGTTGGGAGAAAGAAAGGCGACTCTTGTGATCCTTCGACAGAAGTGAGGGGGCTCGACCTGAAGCCTTGAAATAGAGTCCCATCCGTCTCCCCGGCTCCACGCGCCCTTACTAGTAAAGGCTCCCATTGGGAGAAGCAGAAATTGATGAGTGAGCGATCCGGCCTCTAGCCCTTCAATGATGGATTTGTCTTAAAACCCGGTATAAAACGAACGGCTAACTCCTTTCATTCATTTCCGTAATAACAACTTGATGTGAGGAAGTACCATCATTCTCCTCTCTCAGGGTCGAAAAGCGCCCGGCGGCGTGAAGTTGATGAGCATGGAGGGTGTCTTTTTTCTAGTTGGCCAAGCGGCCATCCCCCGTCTTCCATAGCCAGGGATTAGTCATTTAAGGATCAGTTGATGCGCTGGGATGAAAGAAAGTTCTTCGGTGCTGCTCCGCTCCAGGACGAACAGTAAAGACACATGAAGGTATTGGCTCTTACTATCGATCGGATGGAGAGAACCGCGGCGCTTTACCTTAAGAATATCTAAAGGCGAAGATTTTATTTCGACTAGCAAGTTTACGTACGGAGGTCCGGCTTTTCTCATTGCTCGGTGAAGTCTGATTTGAGCCCTGGTCAAACTGATCCTTCCGGCAGAAGATGGTCTCATATTAGCAATGTTTTGATCGCGCCTATCTGTCGTTGCCAATGAACCGATCACCAAGAGAAAGTCTCCCTCTTAAGGGGAAGCGCGTTTCAGCCAGCTGAAGGAAGGTCGCGTTAGCGCCCCTGCAATCAAACTCAAGGAAAGCCTTTTTACAACCTTACTAATAGAAAGGGGAAGGATGCGCTCAATCCCTTGCTTCTTGCTCCAACTTAGGAGTAGGGGCTGACGAGCTTTTTCCGCAGGCTGCTATGCTAGTTGTAGCGCGGTAGCGCTTTACTAATTAATATAATAGAAAGTCAAGGGGACTCTATCATAATCTTACGAATCTACAACTCTCTTTACTGAACTGAGCGAGACTCTTTCCAGATCTAAAAAATTCGACAAAGAGCCTTCTTCTAACTAGGAGAGTCCGCAAGCTACCGGAAGCGAAGCTTCTAGCTCCCCCTTTGAATTTCCAATTCCTCCTTTTCGTTCTACTTAGGTAGAGCAATCCGAACTCTCGACAGAATATATAAGAGGTTTTTATTCCTGTGTGGACACCTCAACGAACTCATGCGGACACTCCTAAGCCCGAGGACGATCTCTCAAATACACATTAAGATGTTGATCCGTTTTTCTTTTCTTTGCTGATTCCTCTCAATGAAATTTGCCATGTTGCACTAAGTTACTTACGGATGTATGCATGCAGTCCGGGAACACTTTGGGGTGAACACCCATCCAAACAAGTAGGGTCAATAGTTCAGCATTTAGGCCGTAACATTTAGCAACAAAAAAATCTTTAACCCAACAAGTGCTCTCCGAACCAAGCTAGATAGTCTCCTATCACTAGGCTCACCAACCAACCTGGACTTTGATTCTTATTATTCCTACCGGATATCAAAAACCATAAGGATTCTTTCCAGCCATGAGTTCCCATATGACATAAGCGCTCTTGAGTGGGCTGGACCATTCCATCAAATCTTTGAGAAGGGGCCCAATCTCGTATTTGATGGTCGGCGCGGCGATAGACTTCGCTTCTACGACTGCCTCCCCAGCCGTTGCAAACACTGAGCGAGAACGGTAAGGGGCGCACAAAGAATGTCGTTGCGCGGGGATGCGATTCGCCAAGCTGGGGCAAACAAAGCCGTCCGGCCCTACCGGATTAGGAATGCGAAGGCCTTTACTTCGAAAGGAGACCCGGCAAAGAAAGAGCTATGCTATTGACCGACCCTTTCGTAGTGACTTCGAATCAATAGGCCTCTCCTTTTTTCTCATTTTGTTTGAGGCGGGCTGAATAGAGAATGAAATGCAGAAATAGGGGAAGGGTTCCTAACCCTTTTTTTTTAATTTAAGGTCTACTCGCCTTACCGGAGTACCAAAGGCTTTCGAGGTTTACACCTCCCTATTACACGACCTAAAAAAGGCTTTCAGTAGCGCCCTTAGAAAAAAAGCCTTTTTCTTTTGAAGCGCCAGTAGTTGTAGCTGTGGATAGGGCTTTCGTTCTTATCGCTCCAGGTTTCGATTCGATCTATATGACCTCCGGGCAGTACAAAGTACACCTCTGCCGTAGAGGCAGGTAGTAACCTAACCTTTAAGAGTCTGTTCAAGGGAGGAACCCTCTTATCTGGAAAGATCTCCGTGCGTGGCGTGATAAGGAATCCTAGAAAAGATCGATTGAGACTCCCTCCCCGGTACCACGAAGATCTCTACATACTTGTCTGTTCAGCCCAGGACAACTGAGATCTTCTGGTCTGCGTGCGTGGGAGCAGCTCAAACAAAGAAGAGTCTGGTCTGGTCTGAATTCAGGCCCTGCCCTTTTCCTTCGCTACTAGGGAGAGTAAGCAACCTCTATTAGCGCCGGACCGAATTGATCGTGTCATGTGCAACGTCCATCAATGATGGTTCATTAATGTCGATTGATTTAGACTCCTTCCCCCTTCCCAACTACGAATAAGATCGAGAGGGGCCCGAAAGCCCCCAAACCAAGAACGGAAACGGAAGCCTTTCTATTCACTCCCTATTCTCTCTTTAAGAAAGCTCGAGGGCGAGCTTTCTTAAAGAGAGAAGGCAGGTCGGCCGGGTCTTTCCTTTCCTGTTGTTCTGTTTCCGCCACGAGAAAGACGCACGGAATAGGTATGCCCCGCGCGCGGAAGATCTGTTGAGAGTTTCTGTTGTCTCGGTAGGGAACTGTACGATCTTTTCCCCTATTGTATTGAATCAATAAAAAAAGAGGTCAGTGCTACGGCCCCCTATTGTTTGATCCAATATTGACCGGGGACGAGCCCCGACTTCCATAGGTCCTTGGTTTGACCTCCCATAGTGGTCCTTGCTTTTAATAAAGTGGAGCGGGGCCAATTTTTCGTACTTGCTCAGTGTGCTCCCCTTTCGTCGAGTGCCCTGCCCGGTTCACTGGGCTGTTGGCCTACCAAGCACTTGCCCGCTGCTCTTGCCGCCCGGGGCGGAGCGCTCGTTATCCTTACTGTTCTCTCCGCTGGGGTGGGGCCCCTATTGCTCTAGCCATAAGCTATGGCAGTTCCAGCTCGCAACCACAGGGGCCCGCCCTGCGAGGCCAGAGTGGGCTCAGCGGTCAGCCCCCATTCGAATTACGTTAGGGGGTCTTTTGCTTTTGCCAGATCTAGAGAGATACTACGAGTCCTCCGTCCCAGATTCCATCGCCGCGGCCATCTGGTTCACCGGTACTACCAAAAAGTCTCATGCTTACGTTACTGTTACTGATGGTTTAATTATCTTGGACCACGAAGACCCCGGTCGTGCTTCTGGTTTCCATTCCCATCATCATATTGATGATAAATCTCCTCGTGCTCCGCCATAAGAACTTGGAGTCCGTATCATGGTGAAGGTAAGGTAACGCTGTGATTCTTGCTCAAAAAACAGACCGAACGCGTTCGAGTTATTGGCTCGTCCGACCCGGCAGCATTCATGAGTCGCTCGTTCAACTGTCCCTCGGAGACACGGTCGAGAAGTACCATGCATGGTTGCCCCCCGTCCTTTCTTTCTCTCGGTCCCACCCAGCACGGCTCAGACAAAAAACGTGAGCGCCCCTCCGAAAGCCTTATTTTATTAGTAAAGTCAAGCTTTGGCTCCCTAAAGACTAAAGAAATGGATCAAAGGGGGGACTTCCGCAACGGGCTATGCCACCCAAACCAACTGAGGGAAGTCGCATCCGTCCCATCGCAAGCACCTACAATGTCATGATTACATCGGTTTACCCTTTTTTCTTTGGTAGTTCAACGGACGGTCGTCCCTCCAACAAGAAAAGGTATAAATATGGAAACTTCTCTGCCATTTGAATCGGAGAATTTTTGGAGGAAATCGGCTTTTAAATTTCCAGAAACCACACGATTATATAGCCAAAGGGAATAGGCCGCGCCTAAAATCATCCCAAGCGCTGCTAATGTGGCTACTAAGCTATTTTTTTGGAAAGCTCCTACTGAGATGAGAAATTCCCCAATAAAGCTGCTAGTACCAGGTGAACTCATATTGGCCAAAGTAGAAGAGAAGAAAATGGTGGAGAGATTCGGCATGGTGCTCACTAAACCTCCGTAATATCTAACAAGTCGAGTCTTATGTCGGTCATATAGAACACCAACACATAGAAAAAGGGCTGAAGAAACCAGTCCATGACTTAACATCGGTAGAATGCTACCTCCAATTCCCTGTATGTTCGATAGAGCCAAAGATTCCCCCCCCACTGATCAGAGTACGCCGATTACCCCCCGAACCGTACAAGATAGTTACCATCTATCATACGGCTTTCTAACTTCACTTCTTTTTTTGGTCGTTCCGCTCTGTCGATCGATGGTAGTATAAGAGATCTGTAACCCCCGAGGTTATTTACAAAATGGTTCCTGCTTCCTACCCATAGTTAGCATGTATCTCCCCCGGTCATACTTGAGTATCACATCGTAGACCCCCACCCCAACTCTATCTTCCTTATCAGTGAACCGGAACATAGTGCATAGGTACGGTACTCTTCAATGCAGCGGGAGCGGGGACGAGACGACGTGATGTGATATACTACGATCACGTACAGAAGTGCTGCCCTTCGGCTCGGCGGAACCTCTCAAGAGCTCTCGTTCCTTTATGAGGTCCTATCGGGATAGGTAGGCCCAAGCCTTTCCCTTCCCCCCGACCGAGCAGTAGTTCCCCACGGCTGACAAATAGGAGTTTAGGCCGTAAAAGAAAGGCACCGGCCCCCATTCTCCCCCCCCCCACTGGGATTTTGCTTTTCTTATCTACGTGCGCACTGCGTCAGCACTGGCGAAAAAGAGGTCGGCTTTACTGAAGAAGAAGGGGCGGGCCCTTCGGGTGTCATATTTTGGCCGAGTTTCCCGTACTTCCGGCCCTTATGTTATGCGACCGTAATATAATATTTAGTTACGTTCCACCGCTGTTACGCCAGAAATAAAAGGTTCCACACGAGCTCTCGTTCTGCGGCGTGATGGCAGGACCGATAGGAGATTGGCTCCGGGTGTAGATAGGGTCAAATCCGCAGGGGTTATAAAAATACATAGGCCCCTTCCCTTCTCTTTTGGATGAATGGGGTGGTTTAGAAGGCGCTTTCCGATCTATGGTCCCTCGGAGCGAAGGGTTAGGCAGGTAGTATGGGCCCTCTGACTTCCAGCTATGTGCTGTGCGGCTCCCGCGCAGCGAATGAAGGGAAGCTCTTCGAGCTTTCTCCGCCAGCAGCTTATGTAGTGGTCGGCCTTATAAAGCTCCCTAAGCGAAGCTTACCCCCCCCTTCCCTTATTAAATGAAGTAGAAAGTCTTCACTTAGTAGTAGGTATTCTATAAGCGACTTGTCGAGTCTACGAAGCTTTGCTTCTTGTGGTCGGCCCGTAATGCCTCCGCTTTCTTCCTTCCAGCTCAGAATGCCTGGCCCCCCGCGCCAAGTCGATCTTTTAGGCTTGGCTTCGTCCCGGAAGCGAAGCTTCTACGACGAGTCGCTTCTCCCCTTCTCTACTCTCTCTGGCGGAGAAAGCTCGAAGAGCTTACGGGTGAGCTTACGCTTACTCTCAGCCTCTTTGATTGGTAGGCGGGCTAAGCCCTATACTTTTTTTTTATTCCATTCATAAGGCTAATTTTCTCTTATTGTGACGCTTTGGTTAGGCCGACTACTAAACTATAGGCTACTTTTAGCTTCTATAGTGGCCTTTCTACTTTGGTGTAGTTGTAGTTTGTATTGGTACGGAATGAATATATCAAACAAAGGCGAGCAGTATAAGCCCTTTTCCGGCCTGGCCTGGGAAAAGCAGCGAACTCTAGAAGCTAGCGCCTTGTTCACCTTTGGACACGAAGACTATTCAGTTATCCGCGGAAAGACGCCTTAGAGATTGAACGCCGACTTATCTTATTACCGTTCAATCTAAGACAGCGCTGATAGCTTGTAGTGAACAGCCCCCTTATGAAAGCAAGCGAAAGCAGCCTTTGGTACTTAATTAAGGTTTGGAAGCCTTGCAACTATGATAGAAAAGAAAGCCGTTTGCTTCTTGCCAAAGCCTTCGCCTTTCTTTTGAATCAAAGTAGGTCGCGACTTTTGTATTTTAGTCGGTCGGGGGAAGCTAGCGCTTATACGAGAGCTCTGCTTCCTCGTCTTGCTTCTGGCAAAGCTTCTACTTTGCTTCCTTCTCTCGCGCTTGCTTGCGCGAAGGCTTAAAGTCCTTTTCGCTAGGTCCAAAAGCTTCCGAAAAAAGGGAAAGATCTGATCCAAGAGAAATCCCGCTTATTGAGCGCAGCTGATATGCGGCTAGGGCTAGGCGATCATATCATGCCATAAAAGACTTTTATATGTATAGAGAGAGAGATCCCCTAAATATAGATAGAGATAGAATACATGGATAGACAGACATTCCATTGATTCTTAGTTTTGGGGCTGGGCTGAAAAAGCTCGTCGATCCAAATGAATCATTCTTCTGGTCTCTCTTCGCCCCCCGCCCCGAAACTGACGCACAGCACAGGGCCCATTCGCTTCGCGCGCGGGAAGGCAAGGAAGTTCATGAGACCGCGGCGGAGTGGAGCAGCCGCGACACGAAGTTCCTTACCTTAGCTGGATCTCGCTGGTGCCACCTAAACGGTAGGTAGGCGGCGGATGTGTGACGTTTGGAATTGTCGTTCGTGCACCTGTCCCCAATGGAAGAATGAGTGATCCGTTCCCCTGCAGATCATGGCCTTACCACTCGGTCCCCGAGGGCCAGCGGGGGATTCGGTATAGCAGCTCACGTTCGTTTGCGCTGCGCCGCTGGACTGGACACGTGTTAGCTGTAGGAAGTATGGTTCCGAAAGTGACTTCGGTTCGCCAGTTCAGGCTCAACTCCTCGCTTTACGTTAGCGGACCTACAGGTCGGGCCGGGGCTCTGCGCTCTTTCTTTCTGTGTGGGACGATGCCGTGGAGAGAAGGGAATGCGTCGAGGCGGCGAACAACAACAAGACAACTACATTTTTGCTTTTCCCTCCATGAGATGAGCCCAGTGCATTGGACCGATGGATAAGAGAACTGAGCTGGCCAAAAAAGCGCTTAGGCGCTCTACGTACGATGTGTAGACTCCATCAGATACATATCGATTTCTTTCTGATGTATCAAAAAAAAAAAGAGAGTTGTCTCATCAATAGATAGAAATAGGGGATTTCCCCTTATTATTGATAGATTCCCTCTCTATCCATGCCTACTCTTTTGATCTATCAGAACAGATCCGCAAGCTTCTATCAATCGATTTGAAAATAGCACGTTCATCTCGCTTTTCGTTCAGTTCATTTTCGCCACGCCATCATAATAAGAAGCAGGCGAAGCAGCTAGAAGCAAAAGCTTATAGCCCTTTCATTTTTATTCACGAATGAATTGG
>JAZDXJ010000011.1:884307-996807 GCA_039660915.1 Euphorbia tirucalli
GAACAGGGGAATACAAAAAAGTAATAAGAGAGGCACACAGACCAATCAATCGTATCGGTCGTATTCTTGAATTTGGAATGAAAAGAGGAGTAATGCTTCCTAGCACGGGACAGAGAATAGGACCACTTAGATCAGAATAGCATTCACAGAAATGTTCTAACATAGAGTAGAATCGAAGATTGAAGAGATTAGTTGACAACAGTAAAAAGATAGATGGGCGCCTAATTCCAATACAATAGGGGTCTATCAGTGCAAGTCAGCTGAAGACCGTGATTGATGAGTGGGTAGGTGGCTTAGGTCCACCTCTCGCCCAGTGGGAAGTAATGAGGCTAGTCTCCCCCCTGAATGAAGAAGTAGTGGGCCCCCTTCCCTTCGGCCCTTTTTTGATATTCTTTCTATTCTATTTTAAAATTCCTTATCCAATTTATAAAAAAATCTCTCTGGCAAAAGGAAATTTGTCTCCTTCGGATCCTTGCCTTTTTTCAGGTAGCTTTCTTACGCCTATTCAACTAGTGGGGCATTGGTCATAACCGAAATTCGTCGAAGAAAGAAAAAAGAAAGAAGAGGAAGAAAGGGAAGTTTTGTCTTTCTCCAAACCAAATAAGAGAACAAAGAAAGCACTCAAAAATGAAAGTTAAATAAAGAAGTTTCAGTAAGAACAAGCACTAGACTTCTTCCCCCCTTTTCACTTTTTTTTATTTCCTATCTCTTTTTTTTGTGCTTCCACCCGGGCTTTTCATTCTGGGAGGAAAAATTTTAGAAAAAATTTCTATAGAAAGGTGCGGAACTTTCCCCGGCATACGAAAAAAGAATCCAGGATGACGGCTTTCAAAAGACGAGTAAGGACGGGGAGGGGGAGGCTCTCGAAACCAAACGAGACGGAACATGGGAATTAGCACCATTCCTATGAGTGCTTTAGCCTCGAAGAGCCAACAAAGGGGCAGCCCTCTCTCTATCTTGGTCTCGGTTTAGCATCATCATATATCGATCTGGAGAAAATTTTTGATTGGTTGTAGTGCGGATTAAGGACCTGCTCCTCCCTTGGTTTTTGGGGGAAGTATCCCCATTTTTTTACGGGCCTGCCGAATCCTGAAAAATGGGTTCTTGGGGAAGCGTGCTAGGGGAGAGTAGGGGCTGTCGCCGCCTGATAGAGGCAGAAGCCGGGCCACCGGAGCTATCTAGAGTCGAGTGTGTCGATTGAAAGAGGAGGGGAGACAACTCAAATGCCAGCGCAAAAATAGAAAGAGTCGTGCCGTTCAAAGTTGAATTCTTCTAAGATCCATTGCTATATTTAGCATGCTAAGATCCCAAAATGCATAGAGACTTGCGAGGGCAGATCCGAGTTGGTTGGTTCGAAAAGTCATGATGGGAGAGGCAGGCTAAGTGAAATAAAATAATCTACTGGTGCTACTATAGAATCTTATGAATCGCGCGCGGCACACTTTATATATCTCCTCTGTCTACAAGGTGAACAGCTTAGCTTACAGCACAGCGTGTTCGCCACCACACTGGCTGGCTGGTGTATTGACCTTACCGTAAGAGGGCCGAGAGGAGAGGTATGACCCTTCGATTAGAACGCCCCATATCTCGTAACACGCTCCGTGTGGTATTTCCTTTTCTAAAGTCCGTATAACTTCTAACCAAAAGATTCATTCTTTATGAATCAAGTACCATTCAAAGAGTGCATTGCCTTTTTTTTTTTATTAATGAAGAAGAGAAGGGCTTTGTATAGACACCCTTGAGCCATGTTATGTTCGTCGCCCTAGGCTCACCCATTATTTCCATTCTATTTATGGGTTCTAGCTCCAAAGAACATATACATACATGGAGCTATGTCGACTTACGTACGTCTCGTTGACACCAAACGATTAGATATACCACGCCACATATCATCCCCTCCTTCCATAGAGGAGATAAAAAAAAAAAAAAAAAGAGATTAGATCTAAATGAGTTGAAAAGAAAGGAAAAAGGAAGACTTTTTATTTAAGTATGACTTAATCCACCCAATCAATAAATACGTATTCTAGAAAAAAAAGAATCCTACTTAAAGTAAGTCTTTTTTCTCTTGTCTCAGTTAATGTTAATTAAGAGGAGTCATGGAAAGAACCGGTTCAAAATCACGATCAATTCCTTTTTCAAATCCTGCTGCAGCTGCACGAGCCCTTCCCGCGTGCCATAAATGACCTATGAATAGGAAGAAACCTAGAACAAAATGAGAGGTAGCTAACCAACTTCTAGGAGAGACATAATTGACTGCATTGATCTCGGTAGCTACGCCACCTACATACAGAATTTAATGAACCTAAAGGCGCATGGGTCATATATTCCGCGGAACGGCGTTCTTGCCAAGGTTGTATGTCTTTTTTCAACCTACTCAAGTCCAACCCATTTTTTCCTCTTAGAGGTTCTAACCAAGGAGCACGCAGATCCCAAAAACGCAAAGTTTCTCCTCCAAAAAGAACTTCTCCGGTAGGCTAACGCATAAAATATTTACCTAACCCGGCAGGTCCTTGAGCGGATCCCACGTTAGCCCCAAGACGTTGGTCTCTAACTAGAAAAGTAAAAGCTTGAGCTTGAGTGAGAAGGGCCTCCTCCCCCCGCGGATATTTTGCCTGTATGGTGTTTACCGGGTGGAACCCTCGATCCGGAAGGTATGTAACTTAAATATACTATCTATCTATGTCTGCCTTCCTTGAAAGCTCCCGGTGCTGCGACTATCACCGGTAAGTTGCGTCGGATCAACATCGGGATTAGAATCAACTGCAAAACTAAGTCAACGCCTATTTGCTCTGGATCTACTGGCCCGGACACTTGAATCTATTCCACCGCAAACAACCGAATATACTACTGCAGGCAATTACTATTTCTTCTGTTGTTATTGCTCTCACCTGTCACTACGCCATCTCAGCAGCTGGGACTGGAACTGCTTCCGCATCTGGTACTCCCCAACCTTTTCTATCTATCCTTAGAAGTAGGATAAAAAAGTGTATACAGACCGGGTTCTCTCTCTGAATCAGGTTATTCACTGGGCTGTTAAGCCATCGAGTCTTCTAGGGTTGATCGATCCGTTTCAAGAGAATTCATCCAAGACTCTTTCTTTCCTTAATTCTAAGGAGGAACCCATTCCATAAGGAAGATGAGAGGTATGCAAATAAGGCATACATAGTTGGCTGGTTATTTGTCTCTCCTATCCCTGCTGCTACTGCAGGTGCCCGGAATTCATGGAATCTCTGGTAGAGGGGAGTCGATAAAAATGCAGTAAGTAGGATCTTTCATGGCTTTAATTTAAGCTTCAGATCCTGAATCTCCGGGTATAGGTATGACTGGTTAAGGTGACCAGCTTTGTGCGGCAACCGCAAGTTAAGGTACTCTGGATTTGTTATAGCGCCACCATTTCACAATATATATTGTCCGGGAAAGCTAGTCTTGGGATTGCTGTTTTATCCTACTGACGCTCTTCTATGAAAGTGGAGGCTTTAAACTGGTCTGTTTAAAGTCTCCTTGCTACGGCATTTTTGAATATCCCTTACTCGGAGGGTTACTCGAATCTTTCGTTTTTGTACTCTACTCGTTCCTTGAAGGTCCAATTAATTAATTGTAATAGGAGGACGGTTAGTGTCTGTTCTGCATGACTCTGGAACGTTATAGCTAAGAAGCGGATTTCAAGGTCCCTTGACTTGCCAAACGGTTTCCAGTATGCCTATACAGTTAGTCTTTACACACATGATAGTGGCAGCCAGGTTGTCGACGATTCTACAATAGGCGGCCGCTGGAAAACCCGACTTAGCGAATCACTTCCAGGCTGGCATTAAATCTATCTCGTGTCAGTGGCTCTTGTTCGCCTCATTTATGCTGGTGGCATCCCGTACCGTATTGTGCTGAACACTCACAAAAGCCGTGGCCTTCCGCTATGTTAGACCGTCCCCTAGAAGTACAATGGTTGGTCCCTCCGGAACTGGTAATCTCCGTTTGACTTGAAAGGAGCCTTGTTCAGCAGGTGCGCAGCAAATATTCTTTCACAAGTTTGACGCAAGTCGTACCTCCCAGCCCCCTTAGCTACTTGTACTAAAAAACTAGGACGCTATACGGAAATTCGTGCCTGCTTATCCCGGCTACAATAACTATCGAACAGCGATCCATCTGAAGAATGGCGCTCGTATATCCCTAGACGTGGGTCTGTACTTTTCTTTTCCCTTCCCTATTATAGAAGGGCGAGCGGAGGCGCTACTAGCCCTCAAGCAAGACATGATCTACATAATAAAACATCATAGCGCCTAGAGATAGAGGTACGGTTCATCGCCTTACTTATCCAAGCGTGTTGCCGGATAGTCGGATATGCCGTACTCTGATTTTTATAAGGTTAGGAACCATTTGCTGTTATCAGCATTGCTCATTATCTCATTATTAGGTAATGCATTCCCGTTTATCGATTTTAAGGTTAGGGTGATGTCGCTTTCGCTTTAATAATGAATGAGATGGAGTCATGCAAGGAGCGCGCTTTACTAATATAATATAAAGGGGTTTTCCCCATCTATTTCTGCCCGAACTCTTCCGGAGTTTCCCTCCTAGCGAACGGGGAAAGCTTATCCCTCACTCGCATTCGCCTAATCGAGCAGAACGCCACTCGGCGATCATACTACAACTGGTCCCGCCTATAAGTTATAGTGTCGAACACACATAAGTATAGGTTTTGTTGTCCTTACGACGGTTGTCAAAGACCGGATCTTTGCACTTCGCGACCCTATCCGAGTATGTGCTTAGTGCAACGCCTTATAGAACAATGAAGTAATGTTTTCATACGAGCTACGGCCCTCAGCAGCTCGAATACAAAATAAACTTGTTCATTTATGTTATCTGTTGTGGACCTTCAACGTTTCACCTTTCATAGATCTGGGAAAGGCGGTTTTGGTTTGGGAAGTGACGTTGAGACAGGGCGGCACGTGCGATAAGTAATAAGGAAAGCAAAGAGGCATAAGGCATAAGTTGAATAGGCATAATAGCCCGCCTTCCATCAGTAATAGTCAAGCCTACGAGCCGGTTTCGCCAGGGGTTGGTTTATACGTACGCGAACCACTATGGAAAGTAGTAAAAACAAGAACAACAGGAAGAGGACGTAGCTGCCTTTACTTACTCGTCCTCTCTTTCTGAATGAACCTACCTTGCTCGTCTCTAGTCACTGTCTCTCTTTAAGAGCCTCGTCTCGTATGATAAATAGGAAAGCCGGCCAACAAGGCAATCCCAATCGAAGGCTTAGTCCTTTTGTCCCTTCGAAAGCAAGAGCCACAGCAACTGTAACCTTCTCTTATCTTTCATCGGAAGAGGCACAACAGAATAGAATCTCCTTCTCCTATGGCAACCTTCTCTCTTCGGTCAGCTCCCCGGTCAGCTAGGCCCCTTTAAGCTAGCAAGCCGAACTCGTTGTAGTCTCTGTCCCACCTCTGTCCCGTTACCTACGTACCCTGTCGTTCCTCTCCCGTTGGTATTGTACCTTCGTTCCGTCTACTAGGTCTCGTGTAAGCCCTTCGTTCTAGTGGTTAACTGCTTGTTCGACTTAAGCCTTTGTCACTCCCTTCTTCGGTTAAAGCAAGCCCGTCCAATCCCCTATTCATTACCCCTTTCCCGCCTTCGACTTCAAGCAGTAACCAGCTCGCTGCTCTAACGGGTGGGTTTGAGCCAGGGGTTACGCAAGCCCTTCTCATAATTGGAAAATAAAAAAAAAAAATAAGAACATACGGGAGTAGGAATCGCAAGTCAGCTACTTCTATGCTCTTGTTTTCAATAGAGAAGGTGGTTGCACTAGGAAAGCCCGTGGGAACACAAGCAAAGGCTTAACCACCAACTAGGGATCCGAATGGAACGGAGTTGCTTGTCTTTTGTTGTTATTAGTTCTAAAATATATCTCTTAAGACAAGACTAAAAGTTCTTAAAAAGTAAGGTATTTTTGAATGATTCTTGTGAGGTTTTTCCTCTATATTAAAGAATGAAGCGGGCTCGAGGGTAGTGAAAAGGTTTGGAATAACGAACCGGTTTATGAAGCTTTCCGGTAGCTCAATTTCTGACTTGAGAGCACTTCTTATGCTAGCACCTACCTCAATCCTTTAGAACAAGTACTGGATGACTCTCAAAGCCTACTTACGAGTTTAGAGTTTAGACGCTCTTTAGAGAGAAGCTTGTATTCATAACTTACTGAAAGCTCAGATAAGAGGGAAATCTCAACTAACTGAGTGATGGGTGTGAGTGTGCGAAGCTGGGATAGAATCTCAATTTGCAGATTAGAAGGGCCAGAGGAGAAGAACCTCTTTGCTTACGCGAACAAAGTCTCAAAAGCGGAAAGCAGAGGTAAAAAAGATAGCATCTCAGTCCTTAAGTGCATGGGAATCAATACAGCACATCAAGGAAGCCCAACCGGAAGCAGCCAAGCACATAGCCCTTATCAAGGAGAATGAAAGCGAAGCAAGAACTCGCAATAGAAAGCTAGAAAGAAAAAGATCCTTGACAGAAGAAAAGAAGAAAGAAAAGAAAAAGCAGGAGATGGAAGTCAAAGGAAGGCAAAGCAGAAGCCGAAGGAAGAAGGAAGCTAGCAAGTCGAGTATAAGCAATTGATGAATCTCTTACACTAGCCGATAGAGAAGGAGTCGGAGATGACTGAAAGAGGATATCAGCGCTTTGATATCCACTGCCCGATTACTTGGCTTTGGATAGGACGTACGAGTGGTAAGCTTGACGCATTCGCTAACCGGAATATGAAAATCAATAGAATAAATAGAGCCATGCGCCTTTACGTACAGCGGAGCTCACAAGCCTAATTCAGCCACTGAGCATTAATCTTTCTTAACGAAAAAACTAGACAGAAAAAGAACTATCCTCTTCTAAAAGACCTCACAGCACATGGGAAAAAGACAGCTCTTACACTCGAAGACCAATTCATACCTTTTCCTATTAGTTCTATGGAAAAAAGACTGTAATAGAATAGCACAGGGCACAAAGGCGAGAATTACAAGAAAAAACTAGCCTTTCGACTACTGGTAGAAAAAAAAGTATAGGGCTTAGTCTCACGTAAGCTTAGTAAGACTACTCCTACTAAGACCAACTAATCCACTGCTACTGCTACTAGCACTAAGACTACAAAGAAAAAATCAGTCTATTTTGAACTAGAGGAAATAGAGACTACACTTAGTGTAAGAGTCAAGCAGGAAAGTCAGAAAGACATAAAGGGAGGGAATCCACTTTTTCTTTCATAGGATCGGGTGGACAGGAGAAACGATTTTAGCTTCTAGAGCAAGAAAATCCGGGCCCAGTACGAGCGGGATCGAGAAAAAAATGCCCGTTGGGGCCGCGGTAGCTGCTGAATCTTCTACTGGTACATGGACAACTGTGTTGACCGATGGGCTTACCAGTCTTGATCCTTATAAAGGACATTGCTACCACATCGAGCCGAGCCCGTTGCTGGAGAAGAAAAGAAATATATTGCTTATGTAGCTTACCCCTTAGACCTTTTTGAAGAAGGTTCTGTTACTAACATGTTTACTTCCATTGTGGGTAATTTTTTTGGATTCAAGGTCCTGCGCGCTCTACGTCTGGAGGATTTTCGAATCCCTCCTTCTTTTCTTATTCTAAAACTTTCCAAGGCCCGCCTCATGGCATCCAAGTTGATAGAGAAAAATTAAACAAGTATGGCCGCCCCCCTATTGGGATGTACTATTAAGCCTAAATTGGGATTATCCACTAAGAATTACGGTAGAGCAGTTTATGAATGTCTCCGCGGTGGGCTTTATTTTACCAAATATGATGAGAACGTGAATTCCCAACCATTTATGCGGTGGAGACCCCATCCTCGGATGTGAAGGCTTGGGCAGGGGAGTCAAATGTATCAACCTCAGTGAGTGTGGCCAAGAATCCTTCTTGGGTCATAAAATTGGGATTCCCATAGGGAACGCCATCTCATTCAAAGACAAGAACTCGATAGGACTGTGACAAGGCGCTTTTATTTTAAGCGGACAACCGACAGTGCCACCTCCTAGAATTATATAGTAATCTTACGATGAAAAGTTTGCGGCGTTGAACAAAAAATAGAACTTGGATCTGGCAATATCATGATCGGGTCGATCAGGCCAGTGAATAGAAAATTGAAAACGTACATAGCTGTTCCAGCCATTTTACTTAACTTAAACTAAGAGTGTTTTGAACCCGTTGTAGCTTCTCATCTTATAGGCATGATGAGCGAAGGACTTCCTGGGAGTGGGAGGATGTCCGAGCAAGGTGTCTTCCTTTCCTTACTTGTTGTTGCTTCTTGTTTGCTGTTAGCCTCCAAAGGAGTTCAGCTTTCCTAGTTCTGAGCTAGTAGTTGGTAGCTCTTACTCTTGTTATCCTAAGCCATCTTCCCTTATCTGCTTCTAGTTGGGTTGTATGCTCTTGCGAGCCCTCCTATCTCCCTCCGGGTATGGGCGTCGGTTGAGTATAGCGTGTCTTTTTTGGAATAACCTGATAGGGGTCCACCACCTCCCGTGCTATTCCCCTCCTACCCCTCTCGAGTAAGTAGTTTCATCGTTTGCTACCCAAGCCTATAGGCCCTCACTACTCGAAAGAGAATACCTGCCGTCTAAACTAGTTTGCAGGTATGGGCCCTGCTGGCTAGCTTAGTTTCTGGTATCACATATTCTATTTCTTTCTAAGTTCGTGTAAACTCCTCTTTCGTTTTTCACTCTTTACTCGGTACGTACGTAGCAACTTTCGTAAAGTACTCATATTCTCTGTGCCCATAGCATAATCTAGACCCAAAATAAAATATCTTCTCTCTATCTTTACTGAAGAAGAGTGGTAATAAAAGACTGATTAGAGACTTTCTTCAGTCTGCTTCGAGTAGGGATAATCTGCACTGAAGTACCTCTTTTCTTCCCTTAGGGAGTGAGTGAGGCTCCGAAAGGTTGAGCTTGAGGCCCTACTTTGTCTATCTGTTCTTACGGTGTAAGAAATGAAATAAAAGATGAATAAGCTGCTCTCGAATAACGCTATTTCCTGCCTTAATGTCAGGAGAGCCAGAAGTGAATTTACCAGGTTCTTTAATAAGAAGAAGATGTTCTCGAATGCTTACTTGTCAGCTGGGTAGATTTTATTTTTACTTTCTCATCTCACCTACGATACGAGATTTTGAATGAATAGGAAGACCTTTCTCAACCAGTGCTTTGAGCAACTTCGCTCTTAGCCGGAAAGATGAACTCCCAATTTCAGTTCATATACCTTAGCCACCAAGTACTGCAAAGTTACGAGAATCAGGTAGTTCTATTAACTATTTAAAGGATGTTTTATCTTTTTTTCAGATCTCTTCCAATTGTCTCCGTCAAACAAAGAGACGAGAGTCAGTTCAAAAATAGGATGTAGAGCCTGTGCCTCCTAAAGAGGACGAGGTCAAGTAAATGGATCTCGTGTTGACAATCCTCGCCCTGTATTCCTAAGTGCAAGCTTCTCAAATGAAAGAGATTTGACAGTACATGGATCTACTCAGAGAATGATTTTATGTTTTCGCTTGGAGCTACGCCGAACTGGACTAGACCGAAAGATAAATGAGTTAGCTCAGGGCGTGAAAGAAAATAGATAAAAAAGGCGAGAATTCAGGTTTGTAATGGGCAATAGGTCTTGGTGGGTAGGGCATTATAAAGGCATTCATTTCATCCTCGCGGGGAAATGGCTATCAGTTCTTACGAACTTCCTTTCCCATCTCTAAAGTAAAGGTAGTTGATCCGAGTGGAGGTTGCCTCCGCTGTTCTTCCTCGCTCAGTCAGTCATGTCGGGACCAGGGAAGCTTAATGGCATTGTTCCGGGGTAAGGTTATCAAGATTCAAAGGAAAGACAATAGTAGAAGAGATCGATCCCACTAGCTTGGCAGTAGGACTTCCGCTATTCACAAGGATTGCTCAATTAGAGGGTAGCGTGGTTGTGAAAAAAGACTTGACTTCTGCTCCCGGAATAATAATACGAATTGCTCAAGTTTATTTCTCTTGCGAGAATGCCTTCCATGCTAAGTAGCAGGGTTGAAGGAAGAAGACAGCAGGTGTGTGGTATAGCTCTTATCTGTTCGCTCCTGTCGACTCTGAACTCATGGTGGAAGACGGGCTACTAACTAGATTAGACTAGAAAGGAGGAGAGAACACCTGAACAAGATCATGCCAGTCTTGAGAGACTGGTAACACAGTTCACACGCAACGACACCAGCAATCCCACTGCACCGGGGAAATATCTTGTCGTTAGTACGGTTGAAACCGCGGTGCGTCAGTCATTACAGGAGGGATTATTTAATCCCAATCATTGGGATTAGCCCAGTACCATAGGTAACCTCACAATGGATCGATTTACTTCTAAAGTAAGCCTCCCCACAATGGATCGACATTATTATCTATTTTCTTAAAATCTTTTTCGTTCAAAACTAGAGCTTTTGCTCGAGCTCGTGTAAGGTGGGATATCCTGTCTTTAAGACCCTAAGCTAAGCTCTTAATTAAACCATAGGGCAGGAAACTGAGTAAGCTAATCCTAAAAGGTGGACGGAGATGATGACAAAGCCGAATCCCCGGAGCGCTAACTCGAATAAGGAATAGAAAGACTTAGCTAGAACTACAAGTTCAAGCTTGAGAGACCGAGAACCCACTTTGATCTCTAACCCGTCTATTTAACTTCCTGCTTGACTTGGGAACTAAAGGTGCTTGCCTTGATCAATAACAATAAGCTTTCCTTCTTGTCAGCTATCTCAACTAGAATAGATAGAGTAAGGAAGGGAAAGGACTGGCAGCTTCTTGAGTTATCTTCTATCTTCCTTCTTCCTTTAATGAAAGCTTGGCAACTTTACAGTTGCCCGTCGAGCCCTTTCTAATCATTCTGAATTCCTTGCCTTCTTCTTTCGAGCTGATCAGTCAGCTTCCAGCCCAGATAGAATAGAAGATGCCCATTGAAGTGAAAAGAGAAGCTGTCTTCTAATCAAGGCTGGTGTAAGCAGTGGACTTGGCGAGAAAGAGCACTCTCTTTCCTGATTAAGCCTATCCAAGCAGTTTGACAATATAGCTGCCTCTAAAGTTTCTTTTTCAAGCTTCGATAGCACAGCTTAGCCTGCTTACCAAGCTGCGACAGCACTGCTTAGCCCTTTCTCTTCGTATTCACACTTTCTCATTTCTACTAATTAAGCTTGCATTAAGCTAGTAATTTCATTGATGAGCTAGCAGAAATTTCATTACTGTAAATATCAATCTAGCCGAGAGCTTACCAAGCTTTTCTCTTCGTATTCACACTTAGCCATTTCTTATTATTAAGGATGCATTAAGCAAAAGCAGATTAGACAGTCAACTTTTCAGTATGAATTCGCAAAGGAAGCAAATCAGAAGCGAAATGCATTTCCCCTCGATCAGTAAAGGGAAAGGGTTGAAGGTGAATAAGCCGGTTAAAGAGGCTCTGGTCTCCGCATGCCTGACTGAGCAAAGGCAGGGTAGCCCCTCTTGATTGACTTGATCCTTTACTTTTCTTCATAAAGAGAAAGATCTGGTGATATATCCCCAGTATGTTTTGGCCGGACTGAAGCGGGCGTTACAAAGCGTTCTAATTCCTTCTTCGGACGGTTAAATAGAGAAAGAAATTGCCAGGCCTTAACGAACCTCCATTTCCCGGCCTCTATTCTTTGTCATTGAGGTATCTCGAGCCTTGTGCAACTCCTGGCTGGTAAATCTGTCCATCCAACCTATTTTCCAACTGCAATTGAAAGGACCGGCTGAAGACTCTTCTTTTTTCCTTTCGAAAGTCAGTCTAAGAACCCTTATACGAGTAGACAATTATCCTTTACTTTTATGTGTGAAGAAGAAAGCTATGAGCACTGCCGTAGCAAAAGAAAGAAGACTAGTTCGGACAAAGCTACTGGAAAAAACGAGTATAGTTCTAGTTGGGGAAGTCCCTAATTAAGGAGCGATCTAATTGAAGAAATTGAATCTTTAGTTTAGTAAGGGAGAGAAGCGCTGGTACGTCTGAGTGGATGGTTTGGTAAGCAATTCTCTGTTCTATGGTAAGCCATCTCTCCTAAGACACATAGCTAGTCAGGAAGAGCCCTTAACACCTCCTATAGGGAGGAAAGTTTCTCAATGCCCGGATGAGGCATCGGCGAAATCGGTTCGGTAAGAAATGCTTTCAGCAAATAGAAGATTTGAATGCCCCGTGGGCGGGTTCCATCTGATAGTAGATTAGATCCTATCCATACAAGGTCGCGCAAGTCGTCTTTTTCTTCCATGATTTGATTCACGAAATCCTATATAGATAGCTTCCCCTACTTGTCAGAGGGAATATTCCACTGACCATGTCACAAAGCAATCGCTGAATTCACTCTTCCGGCTTCTGCCATTGAAGCAATCCCGATATTTTCAAATATCTAGTTTGAGTGCGAGTGCGAGTTCGCCGACTACTGGATACTGAAATTTTCTGTGTTGGTTCAGTGCTTAGAAAGAGGGATCGGACATGAAAGGAAAGGGTATCTCACAGTACGAGAATAGCTGCCTCTTCACTTCCCCGGATTGCCTTTGAGACTTGTGATGAAATGAGTGGGTTTGCCTCTCATCTTCTTTCTTTGTGGAGTTACTTTTTAAATGTAAAACTAAAGGATGAACAGCCGATCGTTTCACTTTCTATCTTTCTATTAAGAGAGGGCTCCAGCCAATATAAACACTAGCCCTGGATCTTCGTCTATCTTTCTGTCTGGTTAAGTAGAGAATGAATCTTGCAAGCAATCAATCCATTATGGGTTTACTACTGACTACGTACGGCTTCAAGACAAGATTGGAATTATGACTTCCCTTCTTCGTAAGCAAGT
Organism: Euphorbia tirucalli; assembly: GCA_039660915.1. NCBI lineage: Eukaryota > Viridiplantae > Streptophyta > Magnoliopsida > Malpighiales > Euphorbiaceae > Euphorbia > Euphorbia tirucalli. The sequence goes on from JAZDXJ010000011.1 coordinate 897,140, forward strand.
CAGCAATTGGACCTGGGACCTGGATCCCTATCAAAAGCCAAGCCAAGCTAAGCAACTACGCTCGTCGCTCGCATTACCGCTCCGTGACTAAACGTTAAGGGCGCTTGTTGGCGCTAGTAATTAAGCGTCTTTCCCTACGCTAAGCTAGAGCTATTAGAGTCTAGTTTGAAACTGATCTGGGTAATTAGAGGCTTCTTCTTCTATTCCCAGTTCGGTCTTTGAGTAAGAATTAAACTTGTTGAAGTTACGTGGGAATAGACTCTTTCATGCTAATGGGTCAAAGGCAAAAAAACTCTACTCTTTATCCTCTCCGAGGGCTAGGGTCAACGGTACATTTTATACTAGCCAGGGTTGCAAAGAGCTTTAAACACCTTTCCCTTAATATTTCTATATTCCCTTATGGTTTACTCTCCGAAGAGTAACGCGCGTAGGGTTAGGATCAAGGGAAAACTGAACGAAAGAAAGACAGCTGCTCGAGTCGAAAGCACTTTTTTGACCGACTTACCAACCCGCCTTGTCTTGAGCGCAGAAGTAGTACTCTTTAGTTCCAAAAGTAGGATTAGCAGCCTCTTTCTTGGAAACCCCCCTTCTGCGATTCTGGAAAAAGTCATAGGGTAGCTCCTACACTAAGTAAGGGCGGCCCTTCCTGGCTAAATCTTTTCTGCTGCATCCCCTTTTCTACGGCTCATCAGCTCTTCCCACTCCGAGGCGAGGTAAGAATCAGTCGTAGCAAAAGAAGAAGTGTACCATTGAAGAATAAGGCTCGAGCTCAATAAATAGCTTCTTGGTCTAGCAGTTCGGACGCTATCCCATCCTCATCCGTTGCTACCACCTATTTCCTTACCCCCATCTTTGCCGCTTTCAGCTTTCCTTTCTCGGCTTCCTATCCCAAGGCTGATGAAACTCTATCTGTGGGTGGGGGTAAAAAAGTACTTGACTAGCTTTCTTTTTCCGGAGGAATTTCTACTTGCCTACTCTTTCTACTTCAAGACAAGCCTATTTGTGTACCATTACAACGTCCAAAGCTGCTTTTTATCTTGTGTACCATTACGACCTCCAAAGCCTACTAATTCTGCTTGCCTACTTCAAGCCTATTTGCTTGCCAATTCTCTTTGGTACCATTACACCCACCTATGAACCCTAGGCTTTCTTTCCGTTGTAATAACTTGTATATGGACCTAGTACAAGCCCCTATGCTTTCTGCTTTCTTATTAGCTTTTATCTGCTTACTTATTGGCTTTTATCTGCTTTCTTATTTTCTTTTATCTGCTTACTCGTGTGAATGAAATTAAGTTAGTGTAAAATAATTCATTTATATTCTAAGAAAAGAAGAAGGAATCAAGGGACAAGAAAGGCTAGGGACAGAAGATAAAAGACATCCTTTAGCAGTAGCATTAGAAGGAGCAGTAGGACTAGGGAACGATCCTTCTAGTTAATTAAATATCTCATTCACTCAGCTCGGTATCGGGAAAGAAATAGATAGTATTGTGCTTCCTTGCCGTATGAGAGTATACTCAAGATAAAGAGTCAGAGCGGGCGACATCCTAGACAATGGTCTACGGATAGTCACATGGAAGAAAAGAAGTTGGATCGCTTTCTTGTGTTCAGGGAAAGCCTTTTAACCATAGTTTTCATTTCCTCTGCTTTCTATTCTCTTTGCATTTCGGACAAGAAAGCAATCGAAAAGACAAGGCTCTCTAAGAGAAGAGCTAACTGGAGTAAAGAGAAGGGAGGAGTATGAGAAGAGAGGGTGCTAGTAAGGTCAGGACAAGAAAGTTACGAAGGTCAGGTCAGGACAAGAAAGTTACGAAGGTCAGGTCAGGACAAGAAAGTTACGAAGGTCAGGTCAGGCTGGCTGGTAAGGCTTGTGTTCCAGGTCAATAAAGACTCAAAAGAAAGAGTAAAAACTAGTACTACAAAGAAGAAGCTAAGAAAGCGAAAGCGAGGGGCGTAGTGAAGTCTTTGTGGAGAGAGAATGAGAAGATAGGAAATCCCAGAGGAAAAGAGGCTAATACGAGAGGGCAGGCTTGCTTGGTAGCTGGCTTTCCGTCGAAGAGAGCAGAAGAGATTAGTAGAGATTAGTAAGAAGAGAAGATTGGTAACCTCTTTCCTCTTGTACCGCTCTTTTTCTCCCTACTCCTAGTGGACCAGAGAGCCGCTTACTTACTTGTGTGCCAGTTCATCTTCTACGAATGAGAAAGCCAGGAAAGAGGAGCTAACCTTCCACTCCTACTCCTACTTCGCCTCCGATAACTCTTGCTTTGATGCTTAAAGAGAGGCCTTATCACGTAAGACACTAAGCCGAGTCACAACTTCCTGCTGAAAGACGGTTTTGTCTGGGCTCAATCCAAATAGTCCGAGTTCTGTTCTTTACCGTGAACCAGCTCTTCCTTCTTATTTATTGACTGTGAAAGCTCCATCCCTTTCAGACTCGAGCCTCTCACTTCTAGTAGCCCTGCCTCCACCAAAAGGCTCTGACCTGACACTGCTACTTCTTATCCTAGCCTAGCTACGAGCTTTACTTTACTCGATTATTATATTTCTATCAAGATCAGGCTCAAGGCCCATCTCTTCGAAAGCCAGAGTTGAAGAAAGAACTCCGAGTTCAAAAAGAATGGTTAAGTGAGTAGGGAAGTGAGGTAAGGATAGGGCCAGCTCACAGGACTGGACCAATCCTACTATTTAGGGAGTATGACTTATTACCCATTGGGAATCAATCTGATGAGGAAAGAAGAAAGAGATGGGACCTAAGCCCACTGGGATTAGCCATAATAGCTAAAGCTCGAGAAAGGCACTCGGTAAGGGCAGAGAAAATGCTATCCCCGCCCTAACGGATCACTGAACTTGCTTGCCAGGTTCGCTTTCCTGCTTCCGGGATGAACTAGAAAAGTTTTCAAAGAAAGACGAGTGAGCTCTCAGCTGAAAGACAATCTCTGCGATTCTTTTTCGGGAATCCCGAGATGAGCTATTCTCTATGCGGAAGAAGAGGAATCGGAAGAATCCATAGTAAATTAATCCAGAGATAGGTGTTCTCTACGAGGAAGCAGCTCCTTATCTTATTCCTGATATGGGATTGGATTCCTCGTTTACTGAAATGAGAGACAAGATAGAACCTATCTTATTATACGCTATTTCAAGATAAGAGGAATGGGAAAGTCAAATCGAAGACAAAGTCGAAGACGAATATCACAACCTGCCAAGCACAACCCCCAGAGGGAAAGATTGAGGGCTCGGGGAAAGCAAGTTAGAATCTTTCTCTAATACAAGACCCTTAGTCTTTTTGAGTTTAAAGCATTGGCAGGGAAGTTCTATTTATTATTAGGAGCTTACTATTTTTATTGTGTTACAAGCCCAAACTTAATCTTCAAAGGGAGGAAATACCAGTAGTCAAGTTAGCTAGCTTGAAGCTAAAGAAGTTGCCCTCTAATAGGAACTTAGAGGCCTAGAATAGATTCTCCTCCAACACCCTGGCATTCTCTGCCTATTCTCTGCCAATTCTAGTATCTGGCCCGAGGGAAGAGACTAAGGAAGAAAGCCACTAAAAGGCTAAGGCCTTAGGGAGTAAATAGGAGTGGAGCGCTAGTCCTTCTATTTGGATACAAGCCCTTCCTGAAAGAGATCGGGGACTAAAGGCAGTATAAGAGAATCTTCCTTTAGTCCCCGTTTCTCTCTGCTTTCAGTCTCCTTCCTTCTCTTCCGATCGAAAAAGTATTTAGACCTGTAGTAGACTCGGTCAAACTGCTTATCATTTTTGATTAGGTCAATCCCACTCTCATGGTATGGGCTCTAGACTGCAACTGGATCACATGGATCTAGAAAAAATGGAACTGGGGCAGAAGGAATTAGACCAGCACCCTATGTGCTTACCTCGACTGACTAAACTGACAGTAAAGTAAGCAAAAAACGATAGGAATTTGAGGATCCATCAGAAAAGTCCTCATAGTACTGAAGTTGTTCTGAAAAGACTTTTGAAAGATCTTGCCATTTTCCATATGTCTCTAGAAAGATAGGGACAATTGATAATAAGAATTTTTATTAGCTATTCCTTAATAAGGACAGGGAGTCGTAACTAGACCAGATAGAAAGCCCTCGACCGAAAAGCTTATTCTTGGCTAGGCCCTACCCTACCCTACCTCTGGGGCTTATCTAGTACCAATACAATAGGTCCAGCAGGGGAAAACTTCCGATTAGGTGAAAGCCTACTTCTCTCTTTATCTTCAGCGACATCAGACTTGTCAATCGTCCGATTAGTGGATAGCATCCGCCCGGGAAACATCTTTCGTTCCACCACGCAGTGAGTGAAATAATTACGTGAAGTTGTTGATCCTTCAGCATCAGATTCTTCGGTGGTAGAAGTTTGATCCTCTGCTGATTTAGCAACAGAAATGGTATCTGATAGAGGTTCAGCTAAATAAAGTGGTTTTTATCAGCTACAGAAATCGATCCCGAAACAGCAGATAAGGAAACATCAGTCCCCGCCTCCGGAAGCGGCATCAAGTACCACGGCATCTTGTTCAGCGGTAGCGGGTGATTCAACAACAGAAAGCGGTTCCGCGCGGCGGAAGCTTGATCATTTACGGCAGCATATAAGTATAAGGAAGAAAAGTTTAGTGGCATTGCCTCACCAACTAGCTAAGGCCGCAACTGCTGAATCGCAGAAAGAAGTTTCCCTGATGGGTGGATAGAAGCATCAACTCGAGAATACAGGTTAGAATAGACAGACCATTGTTTTCTCTCTGTCCCGTATCGATCTATTCGAGCGAGACTGGACGTACCTACCGCACCTATCCAGAACTCTCTTCCAGAAATATAGAGTGCAGACACAAGAGAAAAAAGAAGCTTGAACGAGATATACAACAGCAAGAAAGAAAGTAAAAACCCTCAAGTGATGCTAATCTCTTCTTTGATTCAATTGAAAGTGTTCAGTCCAGTGTAGACTTTTTGTTTTGAGAATGATCATAGAAGAAAGAAGCCTTCTACATCAGCGAATTCTTCATGCTTTATTTAAAACTCAAAGCCGCATTATCCGCTATTACCAGCTCCCCATTTGTAAAGTGATTATCACCTTCTGTTTGAGACTACGATTCCCTCTGTAGCGCGGTCAGATCCTAATCTGTTGTCTTTTCATTTGGATATAGTTCAGGTCGACTCAGCAAGTACGGGGCAGGATAAGCAGAATTTACAACTATAGTCATTGTGTACCACCGGATGGACAGAAACCTTCAATCGAACCAGATCCCGTGAATGATCCGGATGAGCGCTTTGTCTATTGACTATGACGGGGTTCTTCCCTTCACTAAGCAGCTGAGCTATTTCTTGTCATCAACTAAGCAGCTGAGCTATTTCTTGTCATTATAGGTCCGTCACTCGTGGAATGACTGATGGAGCTACTACGTGCGTCGTTAACACTTCAATTTCCTTATGAAATTGTTGTAATGACCCAAATCGATAGGATCTAGTTGTTCAGATGATTGTCTGTGTTCGGGAAATAGGGTCCAAGCCCGGTGGATGGAGAAAGGGTTGCCATTGATTAGAAAGAGCGGAGGAATGTGGAGCGAAGAGGTTTGTTTTGGCGGATGAGACTGATCCCACTACAGATAATGAATCTGGATCGTATAGATCTCAGTTCAATTGTTCTCCGCTACTCTTTTTTTATGCTGGGGGTAGTTAAAGCTACTTGGTAATTGAGAATAATCTCTTATCTCTTTTTCTGTAGAGTGGTACTTGGCTATATACCTTGATAGGGGAGGATAACGCGTTTGAGCTTATAAGGGAGGGCGTTCGTTCAGAGCCCGAGAGCTCCTGGAGTCTTGTCTTCTAGTGTAATATTGTCATTGACAAGACGTGAACTATCAAAGTGAGTGTCGACCAAGGAAGGGCTATTGAATACCTTTTTGACGGGGTGCCATGTTTAGCCCGCGTATTATACATTAAGTTGTAGCAACGATAAACTCTGGACCAAGGAGTGTAATTGTGTTGAAGCGCAGCCGGGCAGAAGGATTATTCCGAGCAGAACGAAAAGACAGAGGGCGATCAGGTGCGATAGCTTCCGCTTAACTTGTAAGAAAAGAAGGCTCGCTGCTATTTAAGGGGCTCGTCAGAGCTTGTAAGAATATGTATGTTACTTACAGGATAAGGATATACGGTTGACTCCACCAGGCTAGGAAGCCTGAGGCCTATCGACCTTACAAGCTTCCCAAACTATCAATAGTTAGTGATTTGCAAACTCTTTGACGTTAGCAAGCTCGCTTTTCTAGGTATAAAGAACTAAGCAATACGAATAGCCTAGCAGAATAGCTCTAAGATTCCAGAATAAGGTCTTACTGGATTGGATAATGGGAAAGATGTAGATCTCTTTTTACTTCGACCAGGTCAGGGCTTAGATATGTAAATCTGGGACTGGGACCTCATCCGTCCTAGAAACAGGAGGGAGTGGGATGTAAGGGCTATGGCCCCAATTAACATTGCGACAAGATCATGCCAATCCAATAGAAATAGGAAGAATTTCATAACAATAAAGGAGGTACATAAGCACAAGCAATCGGAGTTGGCAGTTTCATTCTATTAGTGAAAGCTAAAGCTCAATCCAATCAATCACTGATCACTCACGCTACACATGCTATATGTTCGATTTCATGAATGCCGACACCATGATAAAAGAATGGCTTCATCACGTTCAAGCTAGTCGAATCCTACTGCCCTTACAAAACTGCTATCACTCTCGGCACACTTGCTATATTCCTTTCTTTCCCCAGTGACAAGATCTGTCTTTGATGCTGCCTTGGCTGATTCCTTTGGTCTCGAGCATTGAAACCTTTTTGCCCTCGGCTGAACTCGCTTAAGCCCGGCTAGAGAGCCATGCCTTCTAAATCTAACTCTGCTACGGATTCAACAACAGAAATTCTTGGTCAAGCTACGCATTCGTTCATAGCGAAACTCGCTAACACGTGAGATTTGTGCAGGTGTATACTCACTCATAGGAGCTAGGATTAAAGCTCCGGATAAGAATAAGTGCTGTAAGCATGATATAATGAATGAAATTTACCCCCACTATACCCTATAATATTATAAGCAGAAAGTCTTACTTTCAAGAACAATGCAAGGAGCGGTCACAATAGAAACGTGCAAACTATCCTACGGACAAGCTACTCAACTCGATGTTAGGGCCTTAGCCTTGGGGACGTTCCTCTTCTTAGAAATAGAATTCCGTTCCGTCACGAGCTACTCCGTTCCTTTTATATGTGTTTACCTTTCTATTCTGACTTTGAACTGTGACTTAACAACTATTAGTAGCCGATTGCCAACAACAGAGTGAAGCTTCACAATGGTTTGCTCTTCAGCACCAGAAAATTCTCACGCTTCAGATCAGGACGAAGATAATTAGTCCACCGCAGCCTACAGCTTTTCCCGCATCGTTGGATACCTTAACAGTAAACAATGATTTTAGTTCATAGGCCTTAGAATGTTGATGTTACAGTAGTCTAGATAGAAGTCAATGTAATCTTCTATTTTCTTACGGCAAGAAGACCCGAATTCATATCAGAAAGGTTTTGAGCCTTGTCAGTCTCCCTTTGTTCCCGCTGCTTGTTCTTTCGAACGAGCGTAATATATGAAGCGAAGTTGATGCCACGAGAAGCGAGTCTAGGAGTGGAATGAAATGAAACGAAGCGAGTTATAAGACCCTATTCGATAGCATATTCCTTGCTGCGGTAACTATCTCCTCTTTGGTTCGCTCCAAGTATGTAGCTCCTACGGGTCCGTGCCTTCCCCTATCGTCTTATTCCTTGCAGAGGGCGAACTTCTATTCGTTTTATGGATTCACCCTAGGTAACCTCACATATCCTCGTTGGCACAAATCTGATCCGTGTCTTACCTTGTCTATGTATTACCCAGGGCGAAAGATTTTTGAGTGAATACTTGGATAAAAGCATAGTAGATAAAGGCTATATTCCTTCTTATAGATAGCACAGGAAAGTCAGAAGGTAAAGCTTCATTTAGTACGCTTCCTCAAGCTCTTAATTTAGATAGCCCTTAATGCAGGGAAGAGAGGAATGCGAAGGCTTTCACACTACGAAGCCTGAGAGTGAGCAGGAAAGCACTACGATCTTTATACAGAGATAGGAAAGAAGTGTCTCAGATATGGCTTTCCAGCATATGATTTGATTCATATAAGATGTAGAGCCGAAAAATGACATTGTCTTGCAAAGAACCTTTGGGGACTTTACACTCCCTTTCGAGAGGAAAGAAAAGCCGTCAGATTCTCCCTTAGCTTCTAACTGATCAACAGGATATTCCCGCCTCTGATCGGACTAAGACCGTGATCCGGTAACTTACTATTGAATCAGCTACTTGACCTTGCTTGGCTGACTCTCCAGATCTTCTAGCTGCAGTTGTAAATTAAGATTTTCTTGATACCAGTCCTTAAGCCTGGAAGAAGAAAGCAAAGTCTGATTCTTTCGCTTGGCTTAGTCTCCATCCTTCTGGTGAATAGCCCTCTTTATTAACTTAACTCGACCCGGAAAGAAGTCCCAGAGGGCAGAGGTAAGTCGTTCAGGAAGATTAATGTCTTTTTGCCGTCTGACTAATGCCTTAAATAGAAGACGGACGAAAGAAAAGCCTTAGGCTCGGAAAGCGTCTGATCTGACTACACCCATTGAATCACTTACTAATCCCTTTGCTCCCCTTTAAGCAGTTAGACGCCCTACTCGATTGAGACTAGCCCCTCTGCCGAAGCAGCAAATCGGTCATCTTCTTTTGGTGCAATCCAGTTCTCCTAAGACTAAGAAAAGAAGAGGTAACTAAGAAGAAATCCATGAGTTTTATTTCCTTCTAAAATGGAACTTCGGACAACTGTAACTTCTCTTCCAACTTCAGTCCGGAATGTAATGCAAGAACAATAGAAGAGTTCTTGCTTTCCTTGTTAACAATTTACCCGGTAACTGTACAAATCATACTACAATCAATTCTTTGCTAGCTTCGTAAGGGCTTGATTCACACAAAGAGAAATAGTAAGCTATGACTTATCTCCTGGCTATGACTTAAGTCCTGCTTTCGTAACTCTAAATAGAAAACGGAATCGTAAACTTCTTCCTTCTCTTTTTAGATGTCTTGAAAAGAGTTATAAAGAGGAAGAACGGAGGGCTAGTATTAAACTCAATCTTAATCTCTGGTCTCCTCAAGCAACTAAGTCTTAACTGTCCGGGAAGACAGGAAGGCAAAATGAGAAGTTGCTTTGTTGCTGCTCTGTAACTTCACCCTAGATAGACCTTCTGGAACACAGACGAAATCTATCGTTTCCGGTGAAAAGAGGTGAATCCCCGGGAGGCGGGATGAATTGATCTATGAATAAGCACTCGCCATGTCAAGTCAGCTAGTCATGAAACCAATCTCGGCCGCTTTGATCACTGGATTCTAGTATGCCCTTCCACTTCCGGTAGTAAGAGAGGTAGCCGATAGTCGGAACAACTGGAACTCTAGCTTGCACTTGAGCTGGCTCTCCTTTCTTTATTCGGCCTATGGTCCTCTTCTTGCTGATGGTGAAGTCAGTTAATCAGATCTTATTGAATCAGCTGCTCTCTTTCCTGTTGGAGGAAGTTAATCTATAACCGCTGCTAGTTCTGGTAAAGTAACCGGTGGTAGTCTTTGGCTAATTGTGAAATCATCTGCTCTTGGCATATCCCCTCCTCCTTCCCCAGGAGCTCAACCAGTAGCCGGTGTAAGCAATTGAATCATCATAAGAGTTAGCAGAGCTAGGGCTGTCATCCCTCCCCTTGGGTGGCCTAACTGTTGGAAAGACCCGTTGGTAGAGTTCTTCTTTCCGGTGTCGATGTTATCAACTCGGTAAGGTGAAGAGCAACGAAAACTCCCCCTAAGGATCAAGCCTATCGAATCGATCCCACCCTAAACCGAAAGAGCTTAGACCAATTACGCTTGCTCCATAGACAAAGCTCGCAGCCTCTTCCTTCACTTATGAACTCTTTTATCAGTACAGATCAGCTTTCAACCGTTCTAACGATAAGCTATTCGGATTTCCTTATTCCACTATAATAGATACAGTAAAGAAGCCATTCCACAGGTCAGATGGAATGAAGAATCCAAGATGACGAAAGCAAGGACAGAGAGGCAACTCGCGGGAAGGACTGATTCGGAGTCGGGTGACTAGGGTCTTCCTCAGCGGCTTCTTCAGAGCGGTTGATTTCGGTGGGATGCGGAACTAGCGCTTCAACTCCCAGGCATGAGGGACGATCCGACGAGAGAAAGGGCCTAGCTTCCTTACTTTCTCTATTCTTGCGGGTCAAACTTTCTCATATCTTTGCTTAGTCCGGCATTCCCAATCTCTTTCTTTTCCGACGTAAGAACCATCTTAAGCAAGATGGATGAGCAAATGGGTTACTCGAAAGCACAAGTCTCACTGCCGGGGCGAGCTGCGCGAAAGAACTCTTTCGAGCCGTAGTTTGCTTTGAGCCCGCTTGAAAGCTGAAGGATAAACTTCTAAAAGAACGAGTTCTAGGCTTTTTTACTCTCGGTCAATGAAATGGGTCCGGTCAAGGAGAAATAGGAGATCGGGTTAGGTCAGTCCTGAATGAGATCTGAAGGTGGGCAAGATAGCATATCTAACCAGATGGCACTTTTTTAGAAAAAACAGAGGATAGCGCTATGCCTTACATAGTAGGAATTCACTTGCGGCATTACATGTTCACCGAGCCAAAGTGATACCATGAGACCCGCACCAAACTTTTCCTGCTCCGGTTTCATGGGAAAATCCTTACTCAAGCTAGCAGCTGATACCATGATATGCAGGTAGACGTCTTGTTCGATTACAGCTGGTATAAGGGTCAGTCATAGATTCTGTCCTATGATAACCAAGGAAAATAGGAGTGAAAACGTATGGCTCTTCTTTACTGAGGCTACTGGGACAGTAGTAACGAAGCCAGTTCCGGCTTGCTCCGCACAGGCTACACAAGCCTTGCTCGAACGAACCAAAGGATTCACGGGTATTTCACAAGAAAGCAAATGTGCCTATAAACTGGCTGTCTTTCGGTCCCTAATGTTTTTCATGTCCCTCCTCGAATCTCTCAATCAGAAGCTGGAGAGGAGAGATGGCATATTAAGAAGTGGAACTCACTCGAATAGAGAGAGTGTAGGCTCACTCACAGGTCAGGGGCTAGTACAGCAAACAGGGGTTTCAATTCCCACAGAGGAAGTGGGAAATAAAAAAGACCTGCGAACTAAAGACTTTTCGTGAGCATCAAACTCCTGTATGGTCTTTACCGCTTGGGAACCTCAACCTCGCCTATCCCCTCGAAGCAGCTCTATGGCTCGCTTCAGGTATTACACTCGCTGGAGTTAAATCAAGCTTTTGATCATATTCAGCCTTCTACGGCTGATGAAAGTACTAACTTCCCTTGAGACTGATATTGGTTTAGAAGTTCAATTGTCATATATTCTTCCCCTGAATTGACAGGAGCCCCTCCTTTATCTGAGGAGTCTTGCTTTCTTTAGACGAAGCAGGTAAAGAGACTGAACCAGGGCTTGATACTTCCCATTTCCGAATATGAAGAAAGGTTTTTCCTTCCCCCTCCATTCGACCCTAGAGTATCGACAGCAGATAATCTTTCCACAGTAATAAAGTACAAAATATTGTATGTAATAGAAATTCCTTCTCTTGGTGCCATTGAAGAATTTCCGTTCCTTATTATATAAATGGGAAAAATGTAAATATACATATTGTTTACACTTATAAGAACTAATAGTCACTGTTATCCGAACATCATTCTGGGTTGGAGCATCCCTATTATCACATATCACAAGAATGGATCGCCCCGAGACCTAAGAGCTTCTTCTGTGCATTTGTCCTACTAACTTTGCGTTCAATTCCTAAAGTCAGTGCCATGCCACAGTCTCCTCAGCCGATTAGCTTTTTCACTTAGAGAAAAGCAAGAAGAACGTCGTTTAAGTAGGTTTAGTACGTTTCCCCGGGTTCAAAAGTAGTACATAGGAAGAAAGTCAGTCTCATTACAAGGGTAAGAATAAGAAAGTATCTTAGAAGACATCAGAGACCCAGTAAGAAAGCTCGTTAGAACTCTGAAATAAGCAAGTTTGAATCCATACTTCAGAGAGTCCATTTATCCCTATTTTCTCTCATTACGACCGTAAATAGTCTTTTTCTCCTTCTTCACTTTTTTCACTGGAAAGAAAGAAGATAAAATAGAAATGCAGGGGAGTCAGTCAATAGGCAAAAAAGTAATAAAAGGGAAGATCATGTCACTGAAGAACAAGCCACGAGCTAGCTCAGTTAGAACGAAATTAGGACTACTCTCACGACTATGGACTGTTCTCCTTCCCTTTTATCACAACCCCCGAATAACCTTCACAACTTCACCCGAATACCGGTAACCGTGGGAATCAAGAAGACTAAAAGATATTAGGTTAATCTTTACTTCTGTAACATACCGTACCTCCAAGGGTCTAAGAACGCCATCCCACATCTCGTTAATGCTTTGGAAAGAGTTATCTAGCTACATTCTATTACCGGCCCTTGAAGACTTTTTGCGATTCTTTCAGTCTTATGGGATAAGATACTGACGTATGCCTCTATCAATTAGATGTTTGAAAGGTAACTAGACAGTTCATACCTAAAAGCAGCCTTGATCTTCTTAGACGATAGCAGGCCTATTGGAATTGGAAATGGATTGGATACTTCCTAAACAAGGTCTAGGGAGCTCAGACCAAGAGCGCTTAGTCTATCAGCGCTTCCTCTTGCTTACTTTGACACCGTCTACTGGTTGAGCTGACAGGTTCAGAGCCCCTCCTCGGGCTGATTCCTCTTTTCTCTCCTCAGCTCAGCCTACGGGCACATCTGGCCTATGAAAAGCAGAGAGAGATCACGCCTAAAAGCTTTTTCTTCCACTACTCAAAATTACCTAACCTATTTGTTTGTTCTTCTTGATTTTTCAAGTAGATCAAAGTTCTTAATCGGGGAAGAGCTCCTTCCCTAGCTGTAACTCAAGTTCCTAGATGGGAGTCTGAAGTTCCTATGGGAGCAGTTCCACCCGGAAAAGTTCCTCCAGTAGTAATGGTCTCAGTTCCTGTTAAGACTCCTCTTTTGCTTTATCTTTCTGACTTAGCCCGGTAGGCTTTTCCTTCTCCTTCAACCGTAGCGCTGAACTGAATCTAAAAGACATAACTCAAGGACCTGCTCCAGATAGATATAACTATTAGTAGCGCTTTCATATTGATGAAAAGAGGATTCTTTCACCAGTAGCGGGCACGTATGGATATGGATGGCAGGTATCAGTATAGGAACCTTCGAATGCCGCAGATCGTCTGCTGATGCTAATGTGCTTCAATAGGCGGGGAAAGAGAAAAAGAGACCAGTCCCTTCGCCACCGAGAAAGATGTGAGCCTATCGTCTCAGCCTTTCCAGCTGCCGATTCAAAGAGAGAAGAGAGGAGAAGAAGGTATTTTCTTGCTACTCCGCCTTGCCTTAAAGCAAAGGGTCATACTGTTCTCACTTCATTGCCATTTCTTCGGTCTATTCCTCAGAGTTAAGCTAGCCACTCCCCATTATAAAATAAAAGGGAAGGACTCCCCTCAGGAGCTATAGCTGCCCTAGCCTAGCAGAAGCAAGCTTGTTGCGCACGATTCTAGCATACGCTCGGAGTCTCGTTCCTATCAAGCACTACACAGAGTGCTGCGTGATAAGCTGCTCAGCGCACTAGTTAAAAGAGGACTTACTAACCAAGAACAGATCTTCTTTCGGTAGAAAGAAGGGATCATGATCCTTCCGCGTCCAAAGAAGCAACATCTGAATTATGCGCTCTTTCTTCCCAGCTTGGTATTGAAATAGAGGAATTTCCTCACTCAATACCTGGTCATTATAATAGCAGCATTGGGCATCCCATTCCCCTCATATGAGTTAATGTAAGGGAAAAATGGTGAGCTGAAAGCGAAGTAGAACTAACTATTGGAGTAGATAAAGCAGATTGAGACATTTCCAAGATTGAGACTCTTTTCCTAGAAGCTCTTAGCTCATTCTTATTTTTAGCTCTTCTGTAAAGGCTTGCATTTCACTGTGATCAGCGGCTATCTTTTACAAGGTCCTCACCTCACTAATCTACGGCCACTTCTACTCCAACAAAGAGTTCGCTGACACTCACCGAGGAACTACTCCCATTCTTCATTGACAATCACCGGAGACTGATCTATACTCCCAAGGTTCGCTAACACTTATCTGGTAGACTTCGCTTTTGGCATTTAGACTTCTGTCTTAGTAGCTTATCCTAGAAGAACCCTACGGCCAAGACCTTCTTTGACATAGCTATAGAGAAAGAAAGAATGAAGATTTGGCTGTAAGTTCATCTTTAAACTCTTTTCTTTTAGGTTTTCTTCTAACCGCAGTCTTTTTCAATGATAGAAAGATGTTACACAACCTCGGGGAAGCATTTGCCTACAGAGAAGTCTTCCGTCTATGTTCTTCGGGAGATCCTACAGGGAGACTTGGACCTGAGATGACTGCCGCGAAGCAATGGAAGACCCTAAGCCCACGGGATTTTGGCACCACATCACACTTCCTCTCGACTCAACAATTTATCCAGTTCCCATTGGTTATCTCGGATTTTAGTCTTCGGCTAAGATAGAACGAATATCTCGAAAGTGAGCTCGACAAAGAAGCTGAAAGAGGACTTGCAGCTAGCACGTCCAAAGAATGATCAAATAGAATATGAAATGGAATGGTTTAGCTTCCCTTGCTTCCTCTGTTCTTCCCAGGGATAGAGATGGGGAGGAAAGCTCCTTCTTTTTTCACCTGGAATTCAACCCCACTCCTCTCGTTATCACTCGAGTTCATTCTTAAACCTTATTAGTGTTGGTCGAGCTGCCTCACTTCGTCCTGTAGATGGTACTACTGAAATAAGCCAAGCGAGGTCAGGTTTAGCATCCTTCAAGTGCCAATACGTAACCTTGTGCTTAGTCCTGCATTCCCGCTATTCATTCATTGGTGGTTTCGTATTGAGATGTCCCGTAGTCCACTTCAAGCTTAGCTAGTGAATTGAATCAGCAGCCCTTAAGTTTCCTTACTTGCCTTCCAGCAACAGGTTTTATCATCCTTATCTTTTCCCAGCCCGGGAGATGCTGTGAACTCGTAGACAGAATAAAAGAAGATTATGTTGGCGGCTACAACCCTTTCCCTCAGATTGACTTTCCCTTCTCCTAAAAGCCAAGTTACTTTACGGTGCTAGGCTAGAGAGCGATCTACTAGTTAAGCTTCACCACCGGTAGCGAGGTGGAAACTAGCCTTTACTTACGACTTACTCCCAGGTTTGAAGAGGCTGGAAAGATATTACCTTCTAGGGAATTCATATAAATAGTAGTAGCAAAGGAGGAAGTAAGCAAGCGAGCAAAGAAAGCGGGAAAAACCCTTTCTTATAAGTAGTTTTCACCTGATTGATCGTATGTCTTAGCCAGAAAGCGACCCCCTCCCCCCTATTTTTTTTCCATTGTCATGGAATGTCTATCCTTGCTCTTACAAATCTGTGAGGAAGCGAAGCTCAAAAAGGTCCCATACTCTAAAGATGGGGTCTCCGTTTCCCACCTCCTTTTTGCTGATGATCTATTCCTATTTTTCCCGATCCTACTCAAGCCCCCCGGGCTGGAAAGAGGGAAACTTCAGATCTGACCTGTAATCCTAGCGGCTTGAAGTAAGACATGGTGAGGTTTGAGCGCGCTCTATCGTCCCTATATTTCTCCTTCCCATCCAAAAAAATGCCCGACTTTACTTATTTTAGAAACTTAGCTGTTTTTGGTTTCTTTCCTAAAGTCTAGGGTGAAACCCGAAATAATTTCCCATTCATTGGGAGGAGTTTCCGCTTATTTTATTCAATAGCCATTAGACCGGATGTCATGATTGATCCCCATCCCGGGTAGATATCTTCCCCTCCCATATGGTGTTCCATATGGTGTTGGCGACAGATGTTATGGTTAAGTATGTAAGTCATTGGCTATAGACCCTTTTGGGGTACCACTTCTCGATGCACTGATAAGTCACTTCTCATGAGACCGAAGCGGCTTTTCCTTAAGAGCTGAGGGCTCCTGGTGCTAAGTTTTTTGGGGTCAGGGTAGAAAGAAAAGACGAAATAGGAAAAAAAGAGTAAAGATCACCAGCAGAGAGTAGAGTTCGTTTATAAAAGCAGACAATCACGATCGGTGAATCTTCACCGGCGAAAACGGAGAGGAGGGCGGTCAAGGTAGAATAGTTGATGGGTAGGTCTAGGTATGAAGAGAAGCGGTGCGCATATGAATGAATTCTTAAGAAGAATCACGCTTGGAAAAAAAGTCTTTCTTTTCCCAAACCTCGTTCGATCCCGAACTGCATTCAAAAATGAAGCAAGGACTTGGTTCTCTGAGCAAAGTAGTCTAGCCATAACCGCTACAGTCAAAAAAGTCAAGTAAGCGAGAGATTACCAAGCTAGAAATATGGTTTTGAGCTAACTTCTATGATAGGAAAGGTTTTTCCTTTGAGCTTTTCTATGGAAAGAAACTTGGCAGGAAAGACTCGGCTGTAAACATTTCCGTATAGAAAGCGACCGAGCATCCCAATGTGATCGCAAGTCAATCCCTCTCTTCACATAATGATAGTACTTCAAGGCCTAGGAATGTTATTAGCTCCTTAATATTAATAAGCGGAGGACTAGATAGCCCGCCCTAGGAATGAAAGACCTTATTCATATTAGGACTATTACCGTTCTGCCCGTTATCCACCTTAAGAATAAGAAGGCGAGAGTCTTAATGCTATTCCCTTGGACACGCGGAAAAAAGTGAAAAAACTCTTATAACTCCAACTGCGAGGGAAGCTTTATGGGAAGGCAGTCAAATCCCTAGTGTAAAAGCTTTATCCCACAGAACTCTCATTCGCTGGAAATATCTTCCTTCTGGAGGAGCAAAGACTCACGCTTTGCTTTGCTTTCTCATTGGAAAGACTTCCTGTCTCGTCTAATGGATTCTAAAAAGAATTAGAATGATCCTAAATATCTTACCTTATTTCCTACCTAATAGGGATGTCGCCTACTAGCCTAAGTCATCCCAATCGGGGATACTTGACTTGAAGAAAAAATTGGAGGAGGCAAAAAGTAAAAACTTACTAGAAAGATCAGGCATTGATGTAAAAGTAATTTTACTATGAACTCCTACTAGATGAACTAATAATAAAATGGCACTAGCCCCAGAAAACCTTACCCTTAGTAAAGCAGAAGAACTGAACACTGGCTTGAAGAGAACTAAAACAGCATTGAGGAACAGGTATTTGACTAAATGAAAATATTATGAGAAAATGCCTAAAAAGGCATATAGTTCAGCAGCAGAGGCAGAGTTTCTAACTACTCGACAAAGACATAGGGTTCCTCCTTTTCTTATTGCCTGACTCCGGCTCCTAGCCTAGATAGAAAAAGGGGTTTTATCATAGCATCTTTCACAGGAATGAGTTCCGCTAGTCCTAGGGTCGAAGGGAATCTCATTTCAAGATTAAAAGAATAGGAACAGGTGGCACCTTCCTCTAGTTCGAGAGTTGCAGGAGCTAGAAGAAGAAAAGCCAATGGCGCTAGACCGAACAGAAGATAAACTCGATCTGATGCCTTTTCTCCTACTTCTACCACTTCGACTGCTAGAAGGAATGGAAAGAAAGCATCGGCAAGTCACACATAAACAAACGGGAGCAACTTCAATCACTGAAAGAACGAAAACAAAGAACTAAACAAAAAAAGCTTCGCTTGACGCTTGATAAGACTTCCAATGATAGAACGATGAATTGAAAGCTAGGACGGATTGGAAAGATTATCATCCTTAAGGAATGTTTACGTAATGGACAGATTTTTTTCTACTGGAAAACTGAGACTGCTAATGGAAAGCGGTAATAGACTAGTCTAGACCACTTTTGCAATTGAAGTGAATCCCTTAATCCGAGTATAGGAGATTACGATTTTTTATGGTCCTACACCTGCACACATTCCCTGGCAAAAACAAAAACAAAAAGAAAGACGGACTTCAGCCCCCACATCATGATAGCTCTGGCACAGATCTCTTGGCTTCCTAATAAGTCCAATAATCCCATCACCCCTGTGATCGCATGTTTTCCCTGTATGGAATCAAAGGAAAGGGATAATTCACACTCAAAAAAAGACTAAAAGACTAAGAAAACAATGAACAAAATGTGCCATGACCTTTAGAGTCAAGAAGTTTCCACAGCCATACCTCAACTTTACTAACTATACTTGACTTGTGCAATGCTTAACACATGATGTATCTTACAAGAGAAAGCAAAGACTGAAACAAATCTAGAACTTGATTGAAAGACCCCTCCGTGAGCCCGAACCGAGCCGGTTGAAGAGAGCTTCCAAAGCCAGCAGGGATGTAATTTCTTTCGCGCAGGAAGAAGCTCGTTGCTCTTCTCCTCGTCGTGAAGCACATGGTTTTTGAAGGAGAAGAAGGCTCGAGCTCAATAAAGAGCTTCTTGGCCTAGTTCCTCTTCCTAAGCATAAGCACGGCTTTCCCGCCTTCCATTCCGGATTTGAAGTGATAGTGGAGTTTCCTAGAATTTCTCTTGCCCGGGCGTGGATTCATTCGTCCTAAGAGCCTGAGCAGGGGAGGGGATATTAGAACAATAGCTTCAAGCATTCGTGATTTGATCTTATTCTATAAGAAAGAATAGAATCTCTTTGTGATTAAATCGACCCCTCCCCAATCACTGGACTCTCTTTCCCGCAAAGCGTCTGCGAACGGATCCTCTTTTGTCTTAATTACCAAATCCCTACTGCCACCGCTCCTACCTTCGCCCTGGAATCGGTCTCCAGGCTAGAGAGCCATGCCATCTCACTCGGCTTAACAGAATTGTATGTTTCAATGCCTAGTTCTAGTAGCTAGTTGAAAAGACTGGTAATCCGAGTCTGATCTTTCCTGTAAACTCGAATCTCCCCCCCTTGCTTTCCTGACTCTCGAGCGAAGTTTGACTTGGCTCGGCCACTCTATCACTTAGGCTGGGATCTTTCTCTCCTAAATCCATTTACCGTTATTCGGGTATTGACTACGGCTATATAGAGAGTATATACTAAAATCTAAGCTATTGCGCTTGTTCCTTCAACGGTCAGAGTACCCGCAAAAGCAGAGTTCACGGCTTCAGAAGGGCAAACCGAACAAGCAAGAGACAAAAGCTTCTTCTCGGCATCTTTCAGAAGTGTATTCCCGGTACTAAAGGATAGCTATTCTTCCTTTTGCTACCCTCCAGTTAATCCGCAGTAACCACAGAAAAAGAAAGAGTTTGAACAAGGGCAAGCGAACCAGAGAAAGCATTTGAATAACGAGTTGTTGCCTCTATTTAAGTTCTTTTCTTCTTCACTCGATTCCTATTCTTTTGCAATCTCGGTTCAAAGAACTGGGTCACGGAACTCTCTTCCCTTCGCCCCTTGGCTACGAAAGACGGCTGTGATCCGCATCGAGAAAGAATGGAGTAGTCAATGTCGGCCTATGCAATGGTACACGAGTGCCGATGGTTCGAAAGAAAGAACTCTTCTCTAAACTAAAATAGAAAAGCAGCCTCCCTCCACTATACGATAGCACTGCTGCCACTTCTGAAGCTATCGGGGATCCACTTTTTTTATTATACCATACCAGCAAACTCAACTTCTTCCACTTGAACCATTCTCCTTTGAACAATAGTTTAAACCATTCGTTCAGAGTCGAGAAGAGTTCACATCTGATCTTTCAGAGACAGCAGGGGATAAGAGAACAGGATTCTTTCCCTCTCAGGTGGTGATCTCACTTTCGAAAGAGAGTCTTTCCGCGGCATAATCCTAATATGTTGCTTGGCACGGTATTCTCAATCTTAAAGGTCTTCGCGCGGCCTCCCCTTTTTGTGAGAACATCGAAACGTGAGGAGTGAATGAGCTCATATCAAGTGTAGTTCAGGGTGTAAAAAGGATAGAATCCAGCCGGGAAGTCAATCTGTAAGATTTCCCTCACCACTTCCGTTTCATAGAAGGATAAGCTGGGAGCTAATAAGAAGAAGGCTCGCAAATCTTTATTCCCTAGCCCTGCTCCCCCGATGCCTTCTCCCGAGAATGAGAAAACGAGAGTGAAGGCCCCGAAGTGAACTGAACTCTTGGACTGGCTGAAAGGGAAAAGGGAAACTGTACAAGGCA
Source organism: Euphorbia tirucalli (assembly GCA_039660915.1). Taxonomy (NCBI): domain Eukaryota; kingdom Viridiplantae; phylum Streptophyta; class Magnoliopsida; order Malpighiales; family Euphorbiaceae; genus Euphorbia; species Euphorbia tirucalli. The sequence goes on from JAZDXJ010000011.1 coordinate 917,326, forward strand.
TTTTTCACTCGTTTACGAAAGCAGTGTCAAAGGAAAGGATTGTTGCACTCAACGATCAATGTAACTATTCCAACTTGTACTATAAGGCACTCAATTACGTTAGGAATTGAGGAAGTTTGACTCTGATATCTCTATGATGCATATCCGGTGTAACAACTACTAAACTACTATATATATATATAGAATGTAGCAGATCAGCTGCTCTTAGCTTAGTTGTATGTGGGCTTCTTTCACAATACTCAATGAGGAGATATGATTCACACTTTTCTATTTGGAGTTGTGTTTTCGGGCAGAAATCGCATCACATACGAATTTCCAACACATCCCCTAGTTTTGAAGGGGGAGTCCTACTAACTAAAGTAAAAAAAAATCCTGTATCTAATTCGTATTCTATGTTTATGTGATAGAGGGAAGGAGAACGCACTATACTCCTTCAGTTTCACTAGTGGATCATTCGTCAGCGTAGGAAGGCCCACCGAGCGAAGCTCTTTCTTTTTTCACGCGATATTCTATTGCTGGATCGGGCGTTCGCCCATTGTCTTGCCTTATAATATATATATAAAGTAGCAGTCTTCTATGCAAGAAGAAGACTTAAATTAGAAAGAACAAACTTATATATAATATATACGCAGCGCAGGTGTTGTCTTGTTCTCTTTTCAATCGTGTGTTCTTAACTTGACTGACTCCCTTACTCTATTCCTTTCTACCTTTCTTATTGTTGAAAGAAAATTCAAGGAACTATCAGTAAGTAAGTGCCTTGCTCAATGCTTCTTCTTCTTATCTGTAGCCCGAAGTTGATGCTGCTTTAGCTGAGTAGCTCTACTCCTGCTATCTAGCTTTGAATCCAATCGAATAAATAGGAAGTAATGGATAAAGCAGAGGTTTTTTTATATCCATTAGGAGATTTTTGAATCCTGGTGATAATTGGCTTCCGCCAACAGTGGACTATGTTACAGATCTTCGAAATCGCTCTGTAACTCGACCGCCCGCCCAGTCCCTTAGCCAAGAAAGATAGATATTTCCGCTAATAAGTGACGTTACCTCTTTTCATACTCGATTTCCCATATGCTGATCGTGTGGTTTCTGGCAATCAAAGGAAAAGGTCAAATTTCTCTTGCCTTCCTAACTAAGAGTAAGGTAAGAGAGCGATAGTCAGTTGACCGTCGCTCTCTTACAGAATCATTCTGCCCAGGCTGGGGAAGCGAAAGGGCCGCCTTTATGGGGCTGGTGCAGGGACTCTGTCAGTCAACATCTAAATTGGATGATGGTCGGAATAAGTTTTGACCAAGTAGTTCACCACCGCACCGCTCAGGATATGATTTTTGCTTACATAAAGCTATGTTAAGTTTTTCCTTAATAATTCCCCACCTCCTCGAAGAACCCTTCCTTTAAAGTTAAAGTAAAGCAACCGAACCGAGAGACTGATTGATTCATTCTCACAGGACGGTGGCCAAGAGACTGATTGGACTGCTTCGACCGATTGGCTCGATTCGCTCGCTTCATGAAGTAGATAGGGACGGCGGCGTAGGCTTAGCAAGAGACTGGTTGACCTACTATTCGCACGTTTGGCACGCTTCATCCATTCTCAATCTGTCTATCCTATCTTTGTGATGTCAACTACCTAAATAAGGATAGGATAGACCGAGTACAACGAGGAAGAAAGTGCTTACTCTTGCGCTCTCCAAACGCCAGGGGTGGTGAGACAGAGCTGGAAATGAGCCCTCGTAGCTCAACGAGTAGCGAAACCAGTCTTGTGCTTAACACAGCTAGGCTGGGAGGGGGGCTCTTAGATACTCAATAGTTTTTCTACAAGAGATTATTTGAAAGAAAGACGGGACACAGCAGCAAAAGGGGCCTAGAACTTGAGAGAGAACAAAAGAAACGAAGGCATAAAGAACTAGAGCAGGAAGACGAGTGGAATATTGTTTTGTTGTATGAGCAGGTCTATTGGTTGGCTTTAGTAGCTGGAGCTGAAGCAAGCACTCTGCATACTGTATGAAAGAGTCATTCGAGTAGACACGTCAGCTGGTGGCATTCATCTAGGAGTGATGTAAGAGTCTTAGGTGGACAGGAGGGTGCCCCTTAATTGGCATGGTTAACCGATTATAGAGTGCGAGACCCGAGGGAATCCTCGGAATACAAAAGAATAAATGCCTCTGCGGACCTTTTATTTTAATAGATGGGAATGGGGATTTCCCTAGGATCTCAAAAGGAGCTCAGGTGTGCTCGGGCTCGGGGTGGAAAAAGCCCGGTCATGAGACCTGATGGTGCCGAACTTCCTTAAAAGAAAAAAAAAGGTTCTCTTGCTTTTTGTTTCCCCACCTTCATGCCCTCCTTCGAATGTTTTTTCTGAACTAGATATGCCTGCGTTGACATCAAAATCAACAGTAGAATCCACGTAATGCTTGAAAAAGAAAAAATTCTTAATGACCCCTAGCGGTCTCTTTCATACTCGAGGAAACCTGAATCCGTTCTAGGGGAAGATTTTCGGCTGTCACATCTGTATTCGGCCAATCAGAGTCTGGTAATACTTGGCGCGACAGCTCGAGTGATTTTACTGTCTTGAATGCTAGTATGGGATACAGGTAAGAAGGCATTCGATGCATCTCGGATGCTTCCTCTGCTTTCAGTCCAAATCCCAAAAGCCTATTCGATAGGTATCCTTTGACGCTATTTACTTCGATGCTTTACTACTCTTGAATGTTGGAAATCAGATTCTCGCTCAAAGCCTATTCTCTCTTATGGAGCTAAGAGGAGAGTTAAGAGAGAGAGCTTCCCGCCTGCCTTTATTTTATGAAGGAATGAAGTTACGGGCCGACCTTTTACTAACCTATCTCTGGTAGCAGTGAGTCTAGCTTCCTTTCCGTAGTGAGCTATTGATATCAGGTCTCTGGTAAGGTAAGCCTTAGGGAAGAAAGAACTTCTTCAACTAGCAAGAGCTGCATAGGCTTACTTTTATTCTACAACAACCAGGGCTTCTTCTTATTTCGTATTGTGACAAAGCGATAGGCTTTCTTACCCGAGGATCAATTCACTGGCTTGGCTTTGCCCTTCTGCTCCGCCTTGGTGCTTGGTTGAATGCCTGGGCAGACTGACTTCAAGGAATGAAACTAGTTACGTTCCTCAGCCTAAAAGGGAAGATCAGCTCATAGATATTGCTTTTCCTTGATCAATCTATCATAAAACCTTTTTCCATCGTGTGGTTGTCTGAGCCAAGGGTATCCGGTGGAAAGAAAGAGTGAGAGTTGCTTAAGAAGGACGAGAAAAAGGGTGAATCCCTTAACTTAATGGAATATCCCTGTTCGAGTTCGTATTCAAGCTAAAAAGTCAAGCAATATCTCGATCTGAAGTCTTATACAGTCCTCATACCACCATCGCCAAGCCTTGAGTTAAGCACACAATCAGTGCCAAGTACCTAGTGAGACTTCGCCAGAAAGATTGATTAATGCTACCAACGCCATTACCTTCACTGACAAAGACCTACCTGAAGGTGGAAGTGATCACAACAAGGCACTGTACATTACAGTAATGGCTTGTGGAAAGACAGCCCCAATGGTACTCATAGACAATGGCTCAGCTTTGACTGTCTGTCCATTAAAGGTTGCAAGCTGTCTGGGCTTGAGGCATCAGATTTCACTCCTTCAGACAAGATTGTTAGAATGATAATACCTAAAGATAGGTCTTAGGTGTAGCCACCTTGGATGTGAGCATTGGACCGACGGTCATGAAAATACCTTTCCAAGTAATAGATGTTCCAGCATGTTTTCCAAGTAATAGATGTTCCAGCATGTTTTTGTTTTAATCTCTTACTTGGCAGACCGTGGTTGCACCAAGCGGTGCCATCCTCTGTGCACCAGAAAGTGAAATTCCCCCTCGGAACTTTCCGATCGAGAGAAGGGACGTTTATAAATCTGTAGGTTGTGTTCAGTACGGCTTGCGAATGTGGCGAAAAGACTATGACGATGTAAACACTCCAGCTCAAGGAGTTTCTTATTGGGGATATCTTTCGCTTACTTATGTCTATGCCTATTCTCGTTGACAAACAGATAATAAGATTAGGTCGTAAATCAGGTTGGTTGTTGACCAAGGGAAAGCATGGGAAAAAAGAAAGGTGCACAAAGACGCTAACGCCCGCCCGGGTCAAGCAGTAGTAACTGATTGCCAGTCGACGAACATAGAACGACAACCACTGAACACAAACATATTTATGAGCGGGAAGTTATCAGTGTAACCATAAAGCTGAGTGAGAGTGTGTAGGAGGGCTATTGGGATAGGTCGAGTTCCAGCGGGGATCGGATCTTTTGATCCTGCTAGCGAGCCATTGCTCTTATACCTTTCGGTAGCAGAAAGATCAGTCGGGTGTGCTCTCGGGCAAGATGACGAGTCGCGAAAGAAGGAGCAATCTACTATCTCAGCCGAAGACTGGTAGATTACGAGACCGGGTATTCGCCGTTAGAAAAAATCTGTCTCGCAGGCTACGCAAAGACTGCGCCACTACATGTTGGCACACCCTGTGCTTCTGATTGCGCGTATGCATCCTCTCAAATAAATACCTGTTCGAGAAGCCTGCCCTTACTGGGAGAACTGCTCGATGGCTACTCCTCCTGTCCGATAAAATATGTCACCCCAAAAGCCAAAAAGGGGCCCCAGCCAGCAGGGAATTTCAATACCCGGAATAAAGTAGAACCCCCCCCCACCCATTTCTGCCAGTACCCCCCCACACACTTTTGACAAACCAATAAAATAAAACAATCCACAACCTCACTCTATGCCATTTTAACAAGGGAAAAGACCATGAGCTCCTAATACCAGTCCTTGCACACTGGCATTTACAACTTGAAAAAAAAAGGCTGTTATTTTTGGCCAACTAAGAACTCATACGCAAAAGTACAGATAACAACCCTCTTTAGCCTTAACCCTTGGGGCCCCAGCTGATCGGGTGGTGATTGAAATACCAGCAAAGGAAAAGTAGAAGACCTAAAAATTGGTGGATGGAAAAATCATTACCAGCAGGCGCTTGGCGGTAGGGTAATCAATACCAGCAAAGGAAAAGTAGCAGTAGCAGTACGCCCAACCAATTCGCAAAAACAAACAATAACACACTCTCACAACACAAACAAGGGGGGGAACCTTTGCTCCACCATACGCACCATCTAATCCCACTCCTATTCAGGCCAGGGCAGCTGTTTCAAACTAGGGGCAAACAGCAGATCAGCAGAGATAAGTAAAAAAGCCGTAAACGATAAACAAAGAACGAATACTGAAAGCAAGGCGGGATGTGGACTTCTTTACCGGATTACACTGTAAAAAGCACTTTGAAGTATGAGCCCGCAAACCCGATAACAGGTCTTGAGAGTGAGTAAGTCAATGATATTCAAGTTAGCCGAGGTAAGCTTTACCGGCTCAGTAATTGGTGGCCTTTCCTTGACTGAGTGGATTCTGTAATCCTAAGTCCAGTACTCGCAGAATTGATATCGCAAAGCGGCATTCATCTAGTTGAATTTAGTTACCTAGTTTAATTTAGTTACAGAGTTTAATTTTCCTAAAAGCAAACCAATGCCCGGTCCGGGCGAAAGCACTTTTCTTTTTTACTCCCGCTAACAAGACTCACCTTAGAAAGTGATCTACGGCCGCTCTCCGGATCAGTCGGTAGGAATGGCTCGTGATCGTGCATTCAAAGAAATTCCCTTTGGCACTTTAGAAAGATTCTTTGGGTAGGAAGGTTTCTCAATTCGACATCGCCCGCACCCTTAGCCTTAAGCCCGCACCCTTTGCCTTAAGTTTTATTTCAGGAACGAGTCTATTTTTCCGGAAGGAAGACTAAGAACGCGGGTAAGAGTCCCCTCATCTGGCTCTCTGCTTAAGTGACTAGTTTGACTGGGTTGAAATCGTCGATAAGCCTCGGTCTAACTTTTTTGTGACTAAGCAGCCCGCCTAAGGAACCTGAGACCACTTCGCTGATACGCCTTCTTTACATACGATTGATATGGCCCCAAATCTCACAACGAGAGGGAGATTGTTATGCTGAACCCAGCCACTACTCCGGTGGATGTCTGTCTATGAGTTAGCTCTTTCTGCCTCCGAAAAAGCAGAATCCGAATACGACTCTCGCTAAACAAGAGCTTTTTACTGCTAAGCTGATCACAACTTCATATTCAACAACAGCAAGAAGACGACTGACGTCCGCTGAAAGCTTTGAACATTCGCTTTTTCTCGGGTTCGGTTCCTAGCCAAAAGGCTCTCGCAGTTCTTGTTCTGTAAGGGCTTGAATTAGCGTGAGAAGGCGGTGAAAGGCTATTTGAGCTAGAATGTGAATGTGCTTATACAGGGCTACTCTTTCTAAAGGAGGGAATCCGTATTGCCAATGCTTGAGCAAGACAGCTTAGACCTATTAGAGCGATACCAGAAAAAGGACATAACATAAATCGATCTCTTTAAAGACCGGTAACCAAGCAAGATAGAAAGAAATGACCGATTGCCGTACATAGACCGATGAAAGTGAAAAGATAGAGATTAGCCTTTGCGCATACTGATACAAAGAGCCGATATTGGCGATATTTAGGAAGAAAGTAAGCAAGACTAGCTTTACATTACGAAATACCAGTCGGGGAGTTCGAGGGAAGAACCCGATCTACGGCCGAATGGCAAGTCGTACGTAAGCATACACACTTCGAGCAGAACTCAAAGCGATCATAGCGCTGATCCCCTTCCCAACATAGCCATTCTTGCGTCCTTGTTTTGCGAGATTTAGCTTTCAGTTCGTAGAGTGGATCAAAGATGTGTTCAGCTTGATTCGTTGGTGCAGTCACTTCGTCAATCTTATGATTGAAAGTCGATTCCGCCTACACAAAGAACGTAGTTCTTGCTTGGTGAGTCCCTTCGTTTGCTTTGTGTGCTCCTTCGCTTTCTAGTAGCAAGATCAGGCTTTTGGCTTGAAGATTGAATCTGAGGTCTGCTAGTGCTTGAACGACTGCATTCCAAGAGGAAACTTCCTATGGTATGGGACTTCCTATGGTATGGGATGGTCCCCTATTGATGAATCAAATCACTCGAAAGAAAGTCATTTTACCGACAAATAAATATCTTTGGAAGCGTTACCAGCCTTAAAGGAAGGAAAAGAGATCAGGAATGAGCTTTAATTTAATAGTTCTTGACAATGGTCAAATCTTGGGGATCATAAGGATGAACACTCTCCAAAAACGAGACTAAATAAACCTTCTTTACATGCCAAAGAGAGGGGGGTGCAGGTATATACTCAGCAGATAATAGATTGTGTTTCAAATCATTTAAGTAGAATGAAGATATAGGATATATATACATTTTATGCAAAAAGTCCATTAAAGAACACGGATCAAGGAGATCCTTGTTATACCTATAATGAGCATAATACCTTTTATTGTGGATACAAGAACATAAAGAAGAACCAAACATCCTGAATGAGGATTCAATACTCGAACGCGCCATCGTGAATGAAGATAAGTTTGTCGAACTCATTGAAAGTGTGTTTAGCATTAGAATATCAGTCTTTTTCATCATCATCATTATATTATTGCAGTACATTAATGGCACGAGAAACGTCAGGTACCAGACCCATCGCTAAAAAGATGGTTACCATCACACCTAGACCAACAGCCTTAAGCACTGGTCCACTTGCTGGAATAGTTATATCGGCAAAAGGACACTCACTTTTAAAGGCAGAGTCTATAATTTGAGAAACGTCTTGAGTTTCAATAAAAGATATTTTACGAAACCCTGGCGCAATAAAATCCATATAGAAAAAAGGTGAATATGACTCAAAAATAGTATGAAACATTGGATTCGTAGGTTTTTGATCGCCTGAGCCAGGCTCAGTAAAAAACCATACTGTACAACCTATTCCCAAGTTTACTAGAACCAAATAACGCCCGGACATTCCGTCATAATAAGTCATTGATTCAACCAAGATCTTGGTTATCTTGCTTGAGCCATCGCTTATTACTCCTCGTAACCCTGCGCCAGAACAGCAAAAAGAAAGGAAAGCATCGACAGATGATAATGTACTAGAAGATAAGCCCACTGATTGACTTAAAAATGTTATTCTTTCTAGCACTGAAGAGGGGAAAGAAAAATCTTTGTATAAGAATTGAGACTGTCCCGTAAGAAAGCGCAAACCAATTCCCGTAATAAGGTCGTCACACTGGAATGAATCCATCAAATCCTTGGGAAGGTCAATAAATGGTGTTTGAAGTTGATCAATTAAAGCCTTGCACCGAGGAGATGGTGTCAAATATTCTATGAAACTATTAATATTTTAACTATAAGACAAAGGGCGAAGTATCCTCATAGATGGTTGCACAAGATATCTAACAATAGGAGTATTCAAATTTCTAGAACTAGAAGATGATTCACCATTGTCCTTTTCATCAAGTGAAAGTTCATCGAACTCGGAACATAGTGCAAAGATTTGATGATCTTCAATCTTCTTAAGGAAACCTAACCAAACAGAGTGATTCATATGAATATTCATCATAATATAATGTGTTCATTTTCTTTTTACCGAAATTACCTATAGAAGATAAAATAGATTCGTCAGTTCTATCAGAACATTGCCATATACTCTTTCTATGTTACGCTCACTCGAGGGCTATCATGCACCTTTTTTAGTTATCCCTACATTAGTACTCCTGTTTCAGTCATTCCTACATGATTCCAGACATTCGTCGTGGGAATGCACCAGCTTCTTCCGATCCTCTCCCGATAGAAAATAAGCACTTATTCTCACCTTTACTTTTCTTGGTTTATCTGTTTATAGCTCTAGAAATGTATGTAAAATTCCAGGATAAGGCTGAGAAAAGTCTCCTTAAGTGGATCAGCCACAACACTCCTCTTCGACTCCTACAGGCCTGGGTTATGTTGACCCTCGATTCCTCTGTTTATCAGCGATAGAGGCAGTAATGCAGTCGTCAACGCTGCTTACGCAGTAAGGTCTGATGATGCCTTTTCTTAATCTATAGATCGAAATGGTTGGGATGGATCACTCCTGTGAGATTAACCGATCTCAGTGTGGTATTTCTATGAATATAGGATCTTCTTCTTCTTAATAGTGAATTCATGACATACCTTTGCAAAGAAAGCACGATCGATCTTTGACTTTGATGTTCTTCTGGGGAGGGATTTTAAGTCAAGCAAGCTGTGGGCAACCCACTGAGTATTCTCTATACTTGTAGAGGAACCTACATCCCTTCCTTGATTGAGAGTCGCATGGTAAAAAGGAAGCATACGTCGCTCTAGCTTCTCCATGATATTAATTAAGTACTTATTCGCAATCACAAGTAAGAAAAGTAAGCGATTCTTCCTCCAAGTCAAAAAGGTACTGTTGGGAATATCATAGGTATTCGTTCTATTCCCTTTCTCGGATAAAAAGATTGATTGAATACGATTAAGAAGACCCTGTTCGGTGCATAGTCAAAAAGAAGAGCATAGCAAGCGGATTGGCACTTACTTAGGCAGCACTTTTTAAACGGAAAGCTCGCGAGAAAGAGGTTTAGCTGGTCAGTCCGATCAACTTAAGAGTCATTTTATGATCTTTCAACAAGCCAGTTAAACTCCGAGGGTGACTCTTTTGATTCGGTTAATGTTCCAAGTTCCAAGCCTTCTCTTCTCACTCCATTGCGATCTGAGATTTCTTATAATGACGATGATCGTTTGTTGGGTGATTTAAGGTCTCGTCTAAGTCTCGGGTTTCGATCGTGGTCCGCTGTACAAAGAATATGCATAGGTTGTTTTTTCAGCTTCCATTTAGCTACTTAATTTACCATATCATAAAAAATTTCTTTGTAAGGATGCCACAGTGTTTTCTTACCACATTTCCTGTGCTTTTCGCACATCCTTATTCTAAGTTTAGTTTTTACATCGAATCAATCCGGATCGAAAAGGACCAACTTGTTATTACGAGGTTTGTCTCGGAATTAGTATTAAAGTAAAGTAATTTAACCCCTTTGTAGTAGTCGATTGGGAGCATCCTAACTAACTATATAAGTACGTTGTCAGTCAGTAGTACACTTTCAATAGCTGCTCCCTGGTCCGGTTATACAGCCTTTGGTCGAGTTCGCTTCTGCTCCACTTTCTGCGGATAGGAAGAGCCAATACAAAGCTAACACATCTTAAATGGGAACCCTGATCTAGACACAGTAGGATCAATTGAGTTAGCAAATCTAATGTGCGTGCAAGCATCTTTTTCCTTTTATTTTTAAAATTTCACTATTGCACTATTGAAATAAAAAATAACGTACAATAATGTTATCTTCTTGAAACACTAACCCGGCCAAGACTCACCAATAAGGTAACTCCACTTTTTGCTTTTTAGAGCAAATCCGGTTACAATTCTCCACTCGTGCCCCTGGGTATGTGATCTTCAAAAAAGGAATCTACCCAATGAAATCCTCCCAGCGCGCCTCAATCAGATCCATAATTACTCTTGCTTGTGCAGGAGTAACTAGAAAACTCAAAATTGCAATGCAGTTGTCAACTAAGAACCACCGGAAGTCCATGCAAGCCGGGCTGACATTAAGCAATCAGATACCCCCGGCCTGAAATCAAAGACCCAGTCAGGGATAGAGTCGAGAATGACATTCAAAAGAAGTACTCCGGCTGGCGATCAACAAGACCAAACCTATTGTTCGGTTGAAACTACTGAGCTAGGTAGCGACTCCTTTTTGATTACTCCTTTGTTGTGCTGTTGGGAGATTCCATGGTTGGGTACTCCGTAGAGCGAGTGTTCAAATTCAATATAATATGACTGCTGGCGTGGTAAGGTAGCAGGTAGCTAAGACTAGAGCAAATCTGCTAGTGAGAATCCTCAATTACCTGGGTTCTTTGAAGACTCATTGCGGGCATTCCCGGAAAGGGAGTACAAATCTATTGAAATAGGCGCAGTAGCGGTAGTCCTTCTTCTCTCTTCAGCTGTTGCTTCTACCGCATTAGAATTAGATGAAGCCATAGATGCTGCTTCTCAACCAAGGGATTGGAAAAGAAGACTACTTTGTTACAGGCTTCTCTCGATTGCTAAATCCAAGGGCTAGGTAAGAATCTCTTTCTTTCTCGTTGCCCGGAGTACCTCTATCTCTATTGCTGGAGATTCGGACCAGTTAGACTGAGCTGGTTGGCATTGGTTGTGGGTCTCCCACGGGTTAGTCTATTGCTTTAGAATGGGTCGCATGAGAGAGACCAGGGAGTCTTTCTTTGGGTGTTCCCACGGGTCAGCTCCTCAAGCGATTGGAATTCTCTTTCAAATGACCTCGCGCCTATGATTCATCTGCCAGAAAAGACCTCTATCAGATCAGAGCTCTAGTTCCGCTGTTGATTGGGTCACATGAGACTTGCTTTCATAGGGATCACTCACGAGTTAGCTGCACTCTGAAGTGCGCTACTTTCTTCCTTTCCCGTCCATGAACAAGCTGATTCAGCTTCGTCCGCATGCATATCCGACTTGCTTTCCTAAGAGCATTCTTATGCCTTCTATTGCTAGTTTGATAGTACCTGGCCTGGTATTGGTGCTTTCAACTGACTTTTCTCTTTCTTCTCTCGCAGCCCTTATAGAAAGCCTTCTTTATGATGAGTCACCTGTGCTGTGGGAGGAAGGAAGCTAGGCTTCTGGCTTTCTTTGCGCTAGTAGGCGCCATTGGTGCCAGTCGTCCCCATTCTTTCTTGATTGCTAGGCGCAGCCTGACCCGCTACTTCTGATTATATAATGGCTATCGAATGCGCTGTTTTGGAAGAGATTTAGGAGAGAAAACAACTCATTTGTCTTCTTCTTTCCGCGGTCTAGCTATCGTAGCCCCCCCTAGCTAAAAATTCTGACGTGCTGACTACGGATGGCTTTGATCAAGAGCCTCTTCTGCTTCTGTATCTGCCCACGCGGAGTTAGTATGAGCTTCATCCTGAAGTTCGAATCCTATGCTTTGTTTGGTCTATCTATTTCCCTGGTGGGCAAAGAGTCGCCCACCGTTCCCTCGCCCAAGATAAAAGACAGGCCTGTTCACGTTCACTGCGGGAAGCATCAAAAGAAAAGGCTCACCATAACTAATTTGTCTTGACTCCCTCCTCGGGGACACTAAGACAGCAGACTCGGCTTACATGACTTCAGCAACAGATTCGGTAACAGATGATTATTAGATGGGCATCGGTCCTTGCTTTTCATAGTTCGATTCCCGGTTTTCATTTCATAGTTCGATTCCCGGTCATCTTCTAGCTTTTAGTTCTCTCTAGCGATTCTTGTAAATACCTCCCGATCACCGATCCGGATGAGGTTCATGAAGTGAAGCTCTAAATAGTCTATTAATTATCTTATTCTTTGACAAAATATGTTACAACCAATTAACAGAATCTACTTCAAACGTAGCGAGGAATAGAAGATGATGTTTCATTGTTATTCTTTTTTATGTAATTTATACTAAAATACCCCTATGTTTAGCTGTAGGCTTGAACCCCTATTCCTGTCTTAATGGTATAGCTCGAGTCCGTTGGAGTATCTTGCCAAGTACTACCTGGTTCTATCAAACCATAGACGGACCTATAAGCACATAAGCCTTTGCTTTTGGGTAACATATGATGTCAAATCATAAGAATCACAGGATGGTTCCTACTAGCTCTCCCCTTGCTTTGCTTTCGGGCGTCTCAATCCCGTCTAAAGAAAAATCCACAGAAGTCTCAGTTCAACATCTTAATGAACCAGGCCGGCCGTTAAGGATGTTGAGATTATCTGGTTTCGGAATATGCATTTCAAAACCTTTGTATCTCGTACCCTTTTGCCTAAACTCCGGTGATCTAGCTTTGGCTTATGCCATTACCCCTAAACCCGATTCTTCTCTTTATCCGGATCCTTATTCTTTTTGTGACTTCTTTCCCTACCGGTGATGATGTTGATGATAGATATTTTCTTTCACAGTTCTACTCCGGGACTGCTTTTCTTGCCTTTCTTGCATTACCGGATTGATTGCTTTTCTGCAGGAATATAGGTTACTGCAGCTGCAAAAGAATCAGGAGCAGCCTCCTTTTGAAGAAAAACAATATTCACTCAAAAGAAAGCTTCTAAAACAAGGTAAAAACTTCACGGATTTCATCAGGATTAATAGTCATAGGAAAAGGTACACTCAAACGAAGAAAAGATCTTTTTTGCATAGTTCTATTTTTCATATTTTCAATTCGAATGTTTACTACATTACTTCCTGAAGGTGTGCCCTTGCCCCCTGAGGGCAAGGTAGGAAGGACCTTTTATGGGTATAATTCATGTTCTCCACTCAACAAGGTACTGGATTAGCTTCCGGCGGAATCCGCTTGGATTTCCATTGAGACAAGAGATGATGCACGCTGAACTAGGATGCTAGGAAATGGCGTACTTCGACACCTGGCACAAAGAACTAAAGTGCCGCCTGCTAATACAGTGTATTAGAGTTCGAGCAAGAGATCAAGGTTCGGTTCGAGCTAAAGCTAATTCAGAGTTTTCGCGGGAAGAAGTACGGTCTCGGACAGCTCATGATGAACTATTTAATCCTTCTCCATCCGAATCCGTCTCAGTTCCAGGTATTGAAGCGAAAGATGACTCGACCAGAGCACCCTGGGATAAATTTTCCACATCAGTCTAAGTGGTGGAGGTATCAGCCCAGGCATGAAGGCAAGGCCTACGATTAGAATAGAATGCTGACTTCTAGTTTTTAGACGGCTCTTGATGAGCCTGTGGTCTACACAAAAGTAGAAGGGAGAAAGGGATCAGAATGAAAGTACGAACCCATATGTAAACAACCACAACAGGTCATGATTTCAGCGAAGAACTGGGATTTCATCCCCGCTAGGTATACCTGGGAAAAAGAAATCCTTTAAATAAGCTTGAACCTCAGGATCAATGCAATTGGATTTTATCCCGACTAGAAAGATTCCCCTTCTGTCCAATCCCCGTGAATAGTGTCCCCCACCTTCAAAGAGAATCAATAACATCTTCTCCTACTAGGAAGTAGGTTTCGAAGCAAAAGAAGAGTCAAGAAAGGTAGAAGCCCCAATAGCGGACGGTGGAAAGCTGCCTAGCCACATGCATTTGAATTCCCAAGTGTGAACATGATAAATGGGGATGAGCAAAGGTCGACAGTCGCGAAAAGGAAGGCAACCGCACCTGTAGGAGGCATATTCCAGAAATATAAAGTCAGGATAGGATTAAGCCCGGTCCATCAGATAGAATCAGATCTCGAACAACTGAAAGGCCAAATGAAAGAAAGACTCTTAAAGTACTATATGTAGTCTCATACCCTATAGAGAAAGTACAATATGTAGTCTCATACCCTATAGAGAAAGTATTAGTCGCGTTCTCAAGGTTTCATACTTGAACTTGAGGGTTTAATCTTCCTTTATACTTGGTAGTGGCACTTAGGGCAATCCCAAGAATAGGTGGTACTTAGGAAAATCCAACGAATAGAGACGCAGACAGCCATCTTTATAGGATATGACCACAACCATTACCTGTAATCGATGGAAAGCTCTATATAGAATAGAAAATCTCAGTCTAGCCTAAGGCTTAGCCAAGACTGAGATTTTCTATTCTATGCCGTTCTCAAGCGTATGTCTTCGGGCTTCGGCTTTCTAGTAATGTTAACGAGGACATTTCGTGCAAGAGTTAGTATAAAGAAATGATTGGCCGAGGTTGCGACACCTTCGATGCGGATGCTTTTTCAACTTATATGTGGGAGAAGTACGCGAAGAAGTGCCATTTTCATAAAGATGAACTTCGATGCTGATGCTTTCTTGAACTTATATGTGGGAGAAGCACGCGGAGAATGACAAAAAAGACCAATGTATTAAGATAAAAAAGCTATCCTCATGATCAATTCATATCTATCTAACTTCTTAAATAAATGGAAGATAAATAATGACAATCCACAAAAGTCTCCTAATAAGAATGATATATGCTATTACCCATCACTAAAGATAGGCTGTCATCAAATGCAATGCATAAGCCCAATTCTTGCTTCGTTCTTGCCTTCCACAAGTCCAACCCCACCTTCCCCTGCAGTGGTAGTTTTGAGGGAGCAAGCTCTTTCAGATACGGCTGAAATTGTACAAAAAGCACTAAAGAGAGATAGAAGTGTGAAGAGTCGAATTCCTGTAAACGAAAGAGAGATGAATAAAAGTCGGAAAGAAGGCATGAATATCATACATAGGTATCACTTTATGTGTCTCCAACAAATGCTATGATATCTCCGGAAATATATCGCTTTAATCCCCTTCGGTTGCCTCAACCTAACGCATATGCTCGGAGATATAAAATATCTCAACAGAGCCACGGGGAGATATTCCGGTTACATCTTATTGGGATAATAGGTAGACAATACCTTCCTTCATTACTAATTGGTTTCTATATATGGAATTCCTTTGTAGCACCTGACTTGGACTTGGGACTGACTACTAATGCCTTCCTTGACTTAAAAAATCCTATTACTTCTACCGGTCACCCATATATAGATACAGGTGGAACCGGCTCAGGAGCAGTTGATGTTAATAAGGCTGCAGAGGTTGTCTTTTCTCAATCGGTGGATGATGTCTCTAATCAAGAGGCTGTGCTAGAGGATAAAAAGAGTAAACTTGCGCTTTATATCTCTGGTATTCTACTAGCAGCTACTATAATAACATTCAAGATGGTTATTACTAAGACTCATGGTTAACGTAGTAATCATTCATGAATACGTCTTTGCCAGAGCTAGGGAACCACAAAATTATCTAAATATAATAATATATAGTGCTTGCATATGAAAGTAGGAAAGTCCCGAAATTCGGACCACTAGAAATCGAACTTGAGTAACCTTATTTCTTAGAATTAGATTCTATTTTTTAACTTTTTTCCAAATGTAAGAAAAATTTAAATGTTATAAAGTCCCCTCGTCGAATCCCATACCATAATGGGGAAGGTTGGACTAGACCTAGAACGGTCTCGCTTCTTTATTTATGTAATTAGTTAACGAGATTAGCTTCCCGTCCCGACATTCCTGACGAAAGGTTGGTACTATAGGAGCATGTTCAGAGAGTTCACACAAGATCCTTTCACCCAGAGGCACAAAGGAAGTAAGGGAACACACACCCAATGGGTAGGGATTGATTGTTTTTATAATGCACTTATCTCCCCGAGGCAGCTTCCTCAGCTATAAAGGAGGGGGTTCAGGGGGTGTCCCCCTGAGACTTGCCTAACAACAAAACAACCCTTATAACTCACACTGCACTACGTCTTCCCTGTCTGAAAGAGAAGTGAAGTGACCAATAGGTATTGGGCACGAAGGCTATAAGATAGGTTGCTTGACGATTAGAAAGCGAGCTACGGCTTGCCTTCTCTAAATATTAAAAGAAAGCGAGCGGAGGAGTTATAAAACCTTAAAATAAAATAGTTATAGAAGCCCGTTTAAAACCTTCCTCTAACAAGTAAGATTTAAAAACCTGACTCTAATAAGTCAGTGATAAATCCCTTTTTTCTCTTTATCTAATAATAAGGTAAGATATTAAGACACTACTATATGAGCTAATATATATATCTATATAGTATAGCATGACGCTGACTGGGAGTAAGCTGCATCTTCTATCTTCAAGTAACAAGATTACCAAGCGAGTGTAGTTAGGAGAACGAACAATACCTGTAAGAAAGAGAAGACTAGTTTCTTCCTAATACGGAGTGCTTGATCAGCTCTGCCAATGAAATGTATGAGTGTGTTCCCGGATTTTAACTTTGTTGCGAGCATATCCGCGAGATTAGGGCTAGGCATGTCACTTCTGGTCATGTGAAGCTCGAGAGTGTCAAGAAGTCATTTTTGATATCAAAGCATCTTTTGACGAATTAGCCTGAGATTAGGAAAGTCGACTTCAATCAGGTCTCGGGACTTTAAGTTGTGTCATTCTGCGCCTGCCTGATGGACTTTATGATCTTATTTTTATTCTGGACGTAGAGAAGGGCAAGATAGATCTTTTCGAGGACGAAATAGAGTTTTCATGGCGGGACAGTTCCACAGCAGATAGTTTTTTTATTTAAGCTAATACGATTTCTTCTTAATGATTATATGAAAGATATTCGTCTATAAAGTAGTAGAAAGAAAGAGAAGATTAAGCCATCGAGCCTGTAAACTAAAGCCTTGCCATTAAGTGAACACGCCATCAAGAGGGTAGCACCAGTGATCAGTCATATCGTCGATCTGTCATTGTGAGCTTAGAACACAGGCTAGAACAATTCGTCGTTTCATGGAGAGATTACTCACGATAGACAACACAACTAAAGGAAATCCAGAAGGTCCATAAACTTCAATTCGTTACTTTGTTGTAAGCTTTTATCCGCTTTCACTCCGCTTAGCACTTTCATTTTAAGGGAATCAAAGGGAATGAAACTACTGCGACTACTTGTACAATGTAAGTAGTACTGGAAAGATGAACTCCCGCTTTCCTCCTCCTAAATAACTAGAGAAAGGATCACTAAAAGACTAGCCTTTTCCATAGCTTTCACCGCCTTGATCATTTGACTTGCTTGACGGAGTGGGAAGATTCTACATTGACACTGCAACTAGAGGAGAACTCGCTGCAAGGGAATGGGAGTCAATGAAGGAAATAAGATCTTTATTTTCACTGGCGCATAAGCAGAAAACGCATCATCATAAGTAAGTTCATATCGATCGACTCCGCTCAGAAGGTTATCGATCAGAGGATTGAATCAATATCAGCCCGCCCAAGGTTTCAATCGGTACGATAAACCGATTGGCTGAGGACCAACAAAAGCAATGGTTAGCCCAGGCCTGGCCTTGAAATGCATTCTGCCAGGTACGACTTTCCCAGATACTCTCACTTTTTTGCCTGTGGTACGAGACCTATTGCGGAAACTCGCAAGTGATAATTATTTGAGAGTCGATCGAATAAAGCTCCTATGACCAGCCCGCGTCTTGTTGTTCGATCCGCTCTCCCTGTTGTTCCAGCTCCAGTCGGTGGTGATACTGTTCCCTTTGTTTGATCCAATGTCCCAGTGGAATAAAGAGTTCCTTTTTGTGGGCGTACGGAGACGGAGGCTAATAAGTCAGTCAAGGGCTACAGAAGAAGAAGAGGCCTTCTAGGTCCGGTCGCTTAGTGCGTTGTAGATTCTTATTCAAGCCCGGCTCAAACTACGATGCCAATCGATTCACGAGCGGCAAACCAGAGATATATCTCTCAAATGGAGAAGCGACGATTCGCCTTTAAGCTGATCAGTCTCTATTATCTAACCCGCTTCTTCCTACTAAGCCAACTCTCTGATTGAAGAAAACTCTTTTCTTTGCTCGAGATTAGCAATATGGAAAGTCTAGCAAGAAGGGTTTTTGAATAAATTCAGTTCAGACTGCGCTCCTGCCGCAAAAGAAGAAGAAAGGGCTTATCCCTCGGGTCAACTACCTTTTTAGCTTTAGCTTTAGAGAATCTAGTGAAAGCAAGAACCCGCTACTCAGAAAGAGTTCACTAACTCAGCCCTAAACAGATAGCGGAGTTAAGCTTACCTTTTGAACAGACTTCCTGCAACCGAAAAAGGATGCTTAAACCTTCTCCCTTCCGCTATAGATGAATGTATCGTGAAAGCTCTCTTCTAGGCGCTGAATACATCCATACGAGTGAACTTCGTTTCCTTACTCGTGAAGGGACAGTCTTTAAAGTACAGAAAGACGGAATAAGCAGGAACTTAAGTAAGCGCAGCGAAGCGTAGCGCGGCCGGAGCTAACGTAACGTTCGAATTCAGTTGGAATTAGGTGTGCCTTAAGAACAAGGGTGAACAGAGGCATCTATTGGATATTCCAACAGCTTGCTTGATTGATTAGGTAAGGAATTCAGTGCAGGACTCGGAGAACTCATAGCGGAGTTCGTGTTAGCCGGCACTCTGCAAGTGCAAGTATGGAACTATAATCCATTCTAAACTGCGTAATCAATCCCCTCTATGATCGATTCCGTATTACAGGCATAGCGTACCTTGCTGAACTTCGAGTACCAGCGGGAGGGACGACTGAGCGCGAGACTAAGGAAGAGCTGCTCGAAAGAGTTATCTCATCTCATGCGGGGGATCGCTTACTCCGCCACTAGGTGCCCTATAACCAAGGAAAGAGGGCGCATATCCCGCTATGAACCTGTCCATAGGAGCCCCACAGCGAGGGTAAACTGAGGGCTGGCCCCATGCATAGACTGGGGCCTATACACCTAATCCAAGTCCGTACTTTTGGTCCGGGGAAGTAGTCTCTCTGTTCGCTACCAGCTCCTTATAGAGCATTCCGGCATAGCAGGAGGGCGAGATCTCAGACGAATCACGGCATCTGCCGCAAAAAGAAAAGAAGATAAATTCCTCTATTCGGGAACCTATGGTCGCTTACACGTTAGCTTGCCGGCATAACAAAGCTAGTTGTCCCGAGGCTTGGTCGTCCGAGCGGATGCATAAATCTTCCTGAAGGGTGACCTGATCAGGACCAAGGTTAGATAAAAACCTGCGATCGAATCCAAAAGGTTTGCTATCGGGGTGAGAATAGGTATTTGGCTTGGCTTTGGGTGACATCTGAGGCTACTTCGGGGAATGGGGAATATCTGTTCTTCGGTCTTCCTTCTCTCTTCCCTCTTTCGAAGACGGCTATAGTGCAATCCCTGGGGAGTGATTCCCCATCATGTAGTCTGTACGGATTATGGGGTTTAGTGTGCTTGCTAACCGGTCCGAAGTTGGTGTCGTAAACTGGCAGCCAAGCTGATTATTCCTTAGCGAAAGATGGCATTTCGAAAGTTATGTGAAATCCGGAACGCCTGCGCCCGGAAAGGTTATTCATCAATTGGAATGTGAACCACCCGCACCGAAGCTGCGTCTTTCGGGTGTCATACTTCTTTCAGATAGAATGATAGAGAAAGAACAGAATAGGTGCAGCCCTTGTCATACTTATCTGGAAAGAGTGATTTTAGGTGGGATGACTAAATATCTCATGGGCATGATGAATTCCTACAGGCCTCTCATCTCTAAGAGGTTTGTAAAGGTTTGTTCTTAGGATGCCTTGTATAAAGATATGTAGGAGGAACCAAGACCAATACCTTACCCTCTTTCCGGACCGGGACAAGTAAGGCCCCTATTCCGTGCAGCTTTGCTTTGGGTGTGAAGTACCGGAATAAAGCTCTTTCGCATTAGGAAGGGACAGGCCATCTCTTTCTGATCCGATGAGTTCGGTCCTTGTTGAAGTTACTATAGGCACGTATCGAAGTAGCAAAGGAGGAAGCGTACCATTGAGGGGTTTAGGGAGCGTAGCTAGCCGAGGTAGCTTTGTCAGTAGCTGTCTTGTAAGCGCCGTACGTGACATATATCTGGTTTAGAGATTCTATTACTTAACCCGGGCAGGTAGTTCTGCTTCTACTGCTAGAGGAGGTATAAAAGGCAAGTTTAAGTTCTTCTTCTTATCGTTCCTGCCCTCACAGCGATTCCATCCCTGGCAGTAATCCAAGTACACATTCCGGCAAAGGGATTAGTTGATAGCAACTGCACGGTTGAGATACCTATTAATGCAATTACAGGATTTATTCCAGAAAGGCCTTGTAAACCCTTCTTTCTAGCGTAAAGATTGGCATGCTCATAGACTCACCCCCTACATTAGAACAGTAATTAACATCCTAATGCTCTAGAAAGGCCTTCATTGAGGCACAGTCATATGTGATATGAAAACGCTCTTAGTTCAGTTCGGGTCTCCAAAACCGGATGTCGTAGGTTCAAATCCTACAGAGCGTGACTCCGAATCACCGGCTGAAGCCGACTTTGTCTTCTTTACAGTGTGAACTAGTCTTGGTTCTCTAATTAGAAGCTAACCTTTCTTGCCTTAGGGAATAGCATGCTTATTCTGATGGTTTGTATCTTATCTAAGACCCCCGTAAGAGAGGGATGAGTTCCCCTGGCATAGCTTCCCGACCTTTAGGGAGAGGGGACAATATGACCAGTTCTAGTTGCAGCCGAGGTTCCGCTACAAAGAGCTGATTCTCTGGTTTCGGAAGATGCGTTGCTTCCTCCCCCTATCGGCCAGCTAATATAATAAAATATGCCCTGCCCTGTCTTCTCTTAGACCTTATTCCGCCCAAGGTCTCATAGCATAGCATTCGTCTTTATTCCGAGAGCATATTTAGCTCCTTTCATGTTCTAGAATCAGGTAGCTCAGCATCTAATCTAGTGAAGTAGTTCCTATCAGGAACTCTTTTATCAACTCTTACATAAGTAGCAGTTAAAGCAAGAAAAAATGAATTTATGTTGGTTGAGAATTGCTCGGGAATTCATTGAGAGTTACTTTGCCAGGTTCTAGGGGGGCTACTCTTCTTTTTTGTCGATCGAGCCGCTCTCCCTCATTCCACTCGTCCAGCCCTCTTCACGAACTTGTACAATCGATGCCACAAAGATAGCCAACTCTATTATCAAAGAAATAAGGAAACGGGCGACGATTTGGCACCAGATATCCGGAGGTGTGAAAAGAGCAGCTGTGAGAAGCGGAAAAACCATCAAAAAACGACGATTGTTCGTGGAGGTTTCCACAGAAAGACCCCTCGGTTCTGACAAACGGATCACAATTACAGGTACCTGGGAGCATACCGATGGAATGAACGAAATACGAACAGTTAACATAATATAGTCATAGATCTTAGGTTGTAACTTGATCATGAGCGAATTTTTTGATGTTGCACCCACGAAGTATGGAAAGTGCCAAACATTGGGAACTACCCGGGGAGGAGTTAGGAACAGGAACAAGGAGAAGCGAGAACCACTTAAATGGAGGAATCGATTGTATTTCGTCCTTTGTTCCCCATAGCAACTGGGGATCAAAAAGCACCAAATTTGATGACTTATTAAAGGAAAGACGAAGTAAGAGCATGCTATTGAAGACGTTGCAACATATGTCGGGGAGGCCTCCGTTGATTGTGTACAAACAAAATACGAGTCCAAAGGAAGGGTAAGAAAGGGTTTAGCTAATGGAGATATTAACTCTTCCGGAAACCAGTAACGCGTAAACCATGTCAAACCAAGACCGATCAATATCCGAACGGAACGGATTCGAACTTCTCCTAGAATAGTTTCCGGTGCGAAATGAAATTCATAGGATATATATATGAGTAATTCAAAGGAAAAAAAGAAATATTTGATAGGATTCGATTCATATTAGTAATAATAACAAATAGGATTGATTATGTATCACAATTTCATCACTACACCGAAGGCTTTTTTGTAAATAGATTGATAAGATAGCTTGATACCCAAACTGTATCAATGATTGTGTACATAATTCGTCTTAGGATCTACCAAAGAAATTGGGTGGGTAAGTGAAGGCAGAGGGAGGCATTGCACAAAGACCTAATGAAAGGTTAAAAAGTTAAATCAAGCAGCTGACAGATCAGTATACTAATGGATCCTCGCAGCTGGAAAGTAAAAAGGAGCATTTGTTGTATCTCATCTGCTCTGTGATTATCTTCATCCCAACATATCCGCCAAAGAACACAACAATCAGTTTCTCTTAATCATATACTCAAATAAACAGTATTGAAGTATGCTAATAGCAAACCCTCCCAAGCATCATCACATCAAAGTACATCAAAGTAGCTTGAGGATTGGTCCCTGGAGATAGAGGGAATGTTGAGCCATCAACAACTCGAAGTGAACCAAGACCAAAGACACTGATCAACCACTTTCCCCACAACACAGCCCCCTGTGGTAATGCCATATGGTGCTAAGAGTTCGACGACAAAAATCAGCCATCTGGAAAAAGTTAAACTGGGCAACAGGAAATGCAGGCCCTACAAATAAATCTGAAATTTCGAGCTACACTATAAACCAACCATTTACGAAAGCAAAGGACCTCCATAGAGAGGCTCCTCAGCACATCCCCAATCTTGCGCGTACCATTTACACACGTCTCAAAATCTATTGTGTTAGAAAAGTAATTGAATCGACCAATTGGATTCACTCTTACATCTGTTGAAGCCAGCCTTAGTGAGCCAGTAGAAAAGTGGCCCAGTGATATTTTTTCTTCTTATCGATGATGTCCCTGTGAGTGAAGCAGTACTCCTCTTCCGTAGTGAATCCTGAAAAAAAAAATAGATATTCTTTTGACCTTTACTCTGCGGGAGATTGCGTGTGAGATACCGCTGACTTAAAAGAAAAAGCTGGAGATACTCCTCCCAAAGGGCACTAGGAGACTAGACATATTACGTTACGGGCACTAGATCTCGGGGCACTCAGACTAGTGATAACGGAAATCCTCCTTAGTATGGAACAGCGATTCGAAATGAAGCTGTCAATTATAAACCAGAACACTACCAAGAACATTCCAAAGAACCTCCTAAAGCCAAGGCCCGATGAGAAAGGCGAAACCAGTTCCCAACAGGCTTGAAAGTTAGATAAGCAAATCACGATCAAAGGAAAAGCTCCCCTTTCTGAAGGAATCCCCAAGCCGAATCTGGTTCCCAAAAGGGATGTCCGGCAGATGAAAGGCAAAGGAGTTGCCTACTCTGTACCTCCAAAAAAAATAAAGCAAAAAAAAAAAAAGAAAGAAGCGTGGGCCTCCTCGATAGAAGGACTTTCCTTTGTCTTGGTCCCAATTCAACTACATCTGCTATATCAAATAAGTGGTTATTTAGTTCGTGGGACACAAACAGAATCTTCAAGTTCAGATAGAAAGAGAGTGAAGAAGAGGTAAGAATTCTCTTTCGTTTACAGCTTTAGGAAGAAAAATCTTAGTCCACTACTCTAGTTGTCTTTGGCGCCTAGTATTTCAGTTCTTATTCTGAATGAATGTCAATTGGAACTTACTCCAATGCTTTCTTCCACTCCAATGCCACCTCCTATCTTATTTTAAGAATAGCGGACCATCGTCTGGGCCGTGCCCTGGATATGCCGCCTAACCCGAATCTATTGACTGAGCTGCATTCTTTCCTAACTTGACTTTCTTGAGTGGGACCGGGGCATCAACAGCTTCTTCAGCTCCGCGTTTCTTCTTTTTCTTGGGCTGTCTCAAGGGTGAAGCCGCCAAGTAGTCAGGCTGACCAGGCTCAGGAGGTTCTTGGAAAGTGATATCTGTCAAAACAAAGCTTGAACCAGGTCACAGGGAAAGCTTTTCTTCTCTTATTCTATTTCTGCTTGCCTTAGACTTCGAGTAGCGGCATTGAGCTTCCTATAGTCAATACAAACTCTCCATCCATTTGTCACCCTCGTGGATATCATCTCATCCTTCTCATTTTTGAGCACCGTCATCTCTCTCCTTTCTTGGGCACACATTTTTCCGGCCTCACCCAAGCACTATCCGAGATTGGATAGAGAATTCCGGCATCTAGAAGCTTTACAATCTTAGCCCTCACAACCTCTTGCATGTGTGGGTTCAATCTTCTTTGAGCTTCTACTCTTGGCTTGTACCCTTCTTCCAATAAGATCTTGTGCATGCAAAATAAATGCGGGATCAATACCTCTTATATCTGCTTAGGAATAAGGTATCCCGATCTTCTTTCGAAGAAGAAGAATAAGTCCCTCGCGAGCCGCCAATCGATTAGCTGAAGGCACAGGAATTCACCTTCAGCTGGCTTTTGTTCTATATCTATGGTCGAGAACCGATCGAAATATGTGTCGTCGAAGATCTCGGTGGGGGCGCACTTAGCCCATTGCCCGGAGCTTAGGAAAAGACTCTTGTCTCATGCCTCCTAGGGCTTGATCCGCCTTTCTACTCGCAGGCTGAACACACACACACATTCGGAACCCTAATCAGAACACTCGGAGCGAACGGGTCGAGGGCTTGAAAAGAACTGGATCGGACGTGTAAAGCGGGACACAGGTATGTTAAGAAAATAGCAGAGACCCTTCCGGACACGAGAGGGATCAGAACAAAAACCATTTATTGTTGGAGGAGACGAAATGGCTAATGAAGTATCCATGCTGACCCCGTACCGGAGCCTCGCCGCGCTCTCTCAATGCGCTCCTTTATCACGCTTCTCGAGTGTCTTCTTTTATAGCCAGGCTTGTTTATATCGCTGGCATTGGGTCAAGGGGATAGGTCAAAGGTCAGAACTCAATTCCGTTGTCAGTGTCTGGTGAAAGGAGGGTCCCCAGACAACGCAAGCCAGGCAGGAGAATCAACATCGTACCTAGCTGGACTTTGTGGTCTTTCGCGGAATCACCAACGTCCGCTAACGCAGTCTGAGGGTCAGAGCTGGACTCATGAAAGAAAGATTTTCACAAATGGATAGCGCTAGCTAGCCTTCCATCCATCAGCCTATCGACTTCTCGTAGCAAATGCCTATCACACCCATCTCGTGCCCATGGAGGTCCCCTCCTTGATCTCAGTCTTTCCCATTCGCCGTGCATTCGGTCTTTTGTGTTAGGTCAATCGCTTGACTCGACTTAAGGAAAGACGTAGGCTCCTTCCCTCTTCCCTTTGCTTATTTAGCTTAATGTTGACGGGTGCCCCTTCCGCTTTTATGCAACGGGCGTCAAACCCCTCCAAGATGGAAGTTTAGCTCCAGAAAAGTCTCTTTAGGAAAAGTCATTGGAACCGGGTATCAGAGCCCCCGTTGGACTAAGGGCCTTTTGGAACTTCTTTTCCCCTACCCTAGAAGAAAGGCTTCCTTTCATGCCTTCCTCCTATCCTTTAATCCGAATTCCTCTCTGACTCCGCTGACACGCTAAATAAGGAATGAATAGAATCACCATAGGCAGAAGTTCAACGAGAATAAGAAGAGCTCACCTTTCTTTAACACATGGCACAAAAGATAAAGAGAGAGATGAGCTTAGGACTTAGCAGGCATTAACTTCTTCATTAGCCGGGAATCCTATTGGAAAGAGTTAGTCGGATTGTTCGGAAGATAAGGAGTGAAAGAAGAAGCTAGAGAAGTGAGTGCACTAGATGTGCAACTAGAACTAGAAGAGTTACGAGTGGAACCACTCATTCTTTTAGTTAGCTGTCTGGGAATTAATTGGATTTGAACTCATACGCACGCATTAAATAAAGAATTTTTAGAAAGATATACGCAGGTAAGGTGGGAAGGATAAGAGGGGGATGCGAGAATGCCTTTACTCACTGGAATTGTTTTAGCATGGGAACTCCTTCCATCAAGGAGGTCTCATATAGTGAAGAAAGGGGTATCTAAGTTGCTCCTTTCTGAATCTGGATTTCGAGGAACGAACCTAATTGGAGTAGAGGGAAAAGCAACTGAATCCCGAGTTTAGTGCTTTGTCGACTCAGAGTTAGAGGGCTAAATGAGCTAGAAGCGGGTTATGGATCACTTTTTTATTCTTCTGGATCTCAAGTATTGATTTTTGCCTATTTTCGTTATTTGGTCGAGGAGGGAAGATAGTGAGCTAAAGTTAGTTTGGTGAATTCCGGTAAGGAGAAGCGAACTTGACTCCAGTGGGAACAATTCTTGGTGTCTCGGTTTCCTCTACCACGACTACTATCATAACTGAACTAAACTGAGCTGATTTGTCAAGGATGGGTTTCAGATTGAGATGTTGCCCGCATAGATCTCTGAACACTAGTTCATTCCTCAGCTAAAGATAGAAAAGAAGGGATTTTTAAACCGTAAAGATAGGAGCTGATACGCCCTTCATTGCTAGTAGTGCACTCAATTCGCCAAGGGAAGAAAAAGCTTCTTCTTATTCAATACTAGCTGACCCAGCCTATCCATCTCAGTTGGTAAGTCTCAAAAGCGAAAGCAAGAATGTAGTTTTTCGTAGTGTGGTGTGGGATTCGGATTTTTGGGAAAGAGCACTTCAATGGATGCAGGACATTGATAGAAGAGTTGCATCTGAATCTTTTTCCTTGGAAGACGAAAAACGCAACTTGGAATTTGTGGAGACAATGCTCAAAGAAAGCATGAATGCCGAGCAGGAAACGGCTTTTCACAATCACAAAAGGATCAATCATCAAATTGAGCTTCAAAGACTCCAAGACAGAATTTTGGAGCAAAGCAGACGTGAAAAAGAGAGTCTCCTCTTTCAGATAAAGATGACAGACTTTCTTAGGGATAAACAAGTGCTAGTTGATTTTTCCTATACGCTGGCCGTATCGAGTGTTTCATCCATATACGTCTAATCTAACGTAGGAGCACCTAAAGCTATGACTTGAAGAATATCCGTAATTACATGCATCTCCTTTTTGTTTCCTCCCTAGTCAAGATATACCACGCAAGGAAGAAAATAGGTAATAGGCAGCAGAGAGGGGACTGTAGCACTTTCGGATCAATGATTAGCATTCATATCCAGTGGATCAAGGGTAGGTTCTTAAAAGGCCTTCGAAAGGAAACTCCAACTGCAACTGTAAGGGATTACCCCTCTACGACTGATTGCTTGAAAGACTCTTACTTGGATTGATAATTTGCTTTATCAAAAGGGTAACTGGTATTGAAAGTAGATGCCTTCTTTTTCGAGAACTGTACATGCGAATCGAAGGCTATTAGAAAAAAGGGATGGAGGAAGACTAGCAACTACTCGTTCAATGAGAATAGCGTGAGGAAAAAAGTGCTAGCTTAGAGAAGATTGGATGCTCTTTTTAAAGGTCACTCAAATTAGATCGATAGGTTAGCTTGTCTTATCTTCCTTGAAAGAATCGTAAAAGGCCAAACTAAGAAAAAAAAGAAAGTGGGTAGCTAGGAAGAGAAAGAAAGTGGGTAGCTAGGAAGAGAAAGATCAGGTCTTAGTCACTCAACCTACTTCTTTGCGGAGAGGAGAAAAGAAGAAATCGCCGGTAGCTCGCTCACTTCAAGGTACAGGAGTGGCTTAGCTTGCTTGACCCGAATTCACTCCCCATTTCGAACTCGGGTTGAGCTGTCTTGCTTGCTCTTTGAAAAAGGCTGATCTGGGTGCAGCTTGATTCGAAATCATAAATAATCAATCCGCTTTCGAATGGGAGTAACTGCTTGCTTAAGCGATCAGCTCTCCATCTATAGAAGGAGAATGGCTAATAGCTGCTCTGCTGCTGCTAGGGCTGTCGGTAAAGTAGTCGAGTCTCTATCAGTCTACCCCCGTAGTCTCCCGAAAGTGCACTAAAGGGCAGGGCACGGACACCTCACCTATGTGTGGCTATCTCTTAAGTGGTGTTAGCGGTACATCATTCTTGGTCCATGCTGTAGGCCTTAACCAGCCTGCAGCTGGAAAAGGAGTTGTTTTGCCTGGAGAAAAATACGAGACTGAAGTAAAAGCTAATTTCTCTTACACGACCGTTCGATATAAGACTAAAGGCGTCCCAGTACGTCAACACCTTCATGGGTACACTCGGAGGTTACGAGGTAGTAATAAGTACGAAAACTGTTGAAAGAGTTGTACTTACGGAAAAAAGGGTGATTTTGTCATATTCTGGTTTCTGCGGGCCACTATAGCAGGAGTCCTTGTCCACTGGGCTGTCCTTGGGTTGGCTGTAGATTATTAGTACTAGTAGCTAAGTCTGCTTCCTCTTCAGTAGCAAGGGCCTGGAATCCATTTTGAGCACCTTCTATCTATATTAGAGTGGAGTTGGGCTTCTTATTCTTTTTCCGTCTTCTATTTCTCTTAGGCGAGAAGTTAGTAAGTAGTAGTGGTAAAGATTCTTTACTCGCGAGTGGAACGGCCGACATCTCACTCTAATGTCCTAGGATGTACCAGAGAGGGTGAACCAAGCCAAGCCCCTTTACGTTTGTTATCCCCGTTGAGTAGGTCTCTAAAAAAAATTCTTTGAGGTCATTGCCCTGCTTTTTCTTCCTTGCTTCAGGAAAGCTGATTGTTCAGAAGTGAATTAGCTCATCTCAACTTAGGTTCAGGGGAATGAGGGGCAAGTCAACTTGTTAAAGTATGGAATGGACGCCTTTTCACTGGTAGTCCTCGACTCAATCCAAACCAAAAGGGGAAGTCGGCTAACTCAGAGAAAGCGGCCAAAAAGAAAAAGGAAGTAGGGTACTGAACAAAGGCGAAGTCGTAATAGTCAATCTAACCTGTAAGCGGTAGAAGGGAAGTGAGAATCCTCAAACTAAGCAGCCAAGGCGGAATAGTCCGATCGAACCCCGGGTCAGTACCTTTTTTTTTTTATTACAGCCTGAGGGCGGGAAAGATTATCTCGGAATCATGTGGTTAAGAGTGCTTTTATTCTATTGCAGCAGTAAAGGGGGCTAAAAGAAAATTTCCCTTACCGACGATAGCCCAAGCCAATTGACTAGATAGGGAACGAGCTCCTTTCCTGTTGCTCGAGGTTTCTTATCCCTGGTCCTGAGTCAAAGTATGTACTAAGCTATCTTTTTCTGACGAACCAGTCCATCCTCTCCCGCTTATTGATTAGGGCGAGCTTCAGTACAGCCATCCTCTCCTTTTAGTCGTTTAATTCCCCTAGTTCTCTTCTCTGTCTTTTTTTTTCTTGGTTACGGACTTAACTACAAAGGTTAGGTTACCCTTTTTTAGATCTTGTGTCGTGGTCAGGTCTACATTAGCCGTCATGTCAAATTGAATGAGGATTCGTTTCCAGGCTCTCAAAGTACAACTAAGAATTTCTTTTCTTCACCCCTCACACTCAAAAGTCAACAACTTCTCACTCACTTTGGCCAATCGTAGTGCACTGTCTCCACAAACCCATCTTACTGGGAGTTCCACACAAGACCTGCCCATGTTATCATATATTAATTAACTCACAGATTAATATTGCACATCAATTTCCACTCATGCAAGGTCCATGCAAGTTGCCTTTTCACCTTTTCCTACCTACTACACTTTAATTTAATTTAATGTTCTCCCTCATCCCCATAATCTGAAACTCTCACAAGCATCTGACTTTTTTTCTTCCTCAACCTCAAGCCCCGCCCATTTCTAACTCTACCCAATCTCGTCATCCAATGGTTGCACGTCTGCAAGCTGGTGTTCGAGAGCCTAAAAAAGTCTTCTCTCTTCACTCTACTCTACATTCTTCTCCACAGTGAACCACCCAGCCAACTTCGCTACCTTCTTCTATGCAGTCCACTTCACCATCCTCATCCCTGCATCTTTCCCCCGCATTCGAAGGTTCTTCAAGATTTACACTCTACTTTTTGAGCAGGTCCGGGCTTCGAATTCCTGAATTCCCTCCGGCTATGGACATCATCCGAAAAAGACTTTCCCAGGTGGTCCGGAATCACAAGGCTGGGGCGCTTGCTGGGAAAGAGCATCCGTAGTTCCACCCGGTTCTGATCGAGTAGGAAGCTCACATACGGAAATGGAAGAGGGTGGGGTTGTAGCGGAGGTAGACTCTGGGAGTGGAGGAGAGAGTCGATGGGAGGTCTAAAAGAGGGATCTTTCAGAGCATATGCGAACTGCGGATCTGCCGACATCTACTCGATTTACCGGGCGGGCTGAGTTGGTAAAGACAAAAAAGTTCCGAAGGAACGAGGCGAACCAACTACCCTGCAGGCGTAGGCTCTCAGGATGTGGACCGGGCCATTAGAACTTCAGAAAGGGGAGATGGGCGAATTGATTGACCACGACATGAGCGCTGTGGAAGTCTCTCCAACGATTAATAGGGTACGGTACCTACCTGAAAGCCCCCTCGAGGAAGACGCAAACCCAGGCTACAATCGGGGAAAAGATAGATACGTATCTAAGGGAAGGCAGAGAACCTGAAGAGTACCGCATTGAAGAATTGCGGAGGCAAAAGAGATTCTCAATTTCCTGGATGAATCTATATGATTAAGCATTTTTGAAAGAAAGGCGAATGGAATCCGAAAAGGAACAAAGAGATACCCGGGAAGGCTATAGTAAAGACTATGCTTGAACTCTCCAACCTTTAACAAGTAAGCCTAGGAAACTACCCATTATCTAAAGCGAGTGAAGTGCACCATCCGGAAGCATAGAGTAATAGGCGATCTAATGGCCCGAAGCCCTATTTCAGTCTATCCGTCCCTTTACTTGAAAGCGGTGCTAAAGCCTTCTTCTTCAAAAGGTCTAGCTAAGCTAAGATCTTTCAGTCTCAAGCTATAAAGAGAGCGAGATTCTTCCGTCGCCTCGCTGACACTTAAAAGTCTTTTCGCCACATTCGCAAGCCGTACTGAACACAACCTACGGATTTATAAACGTCCCTTCTCTCGGGGGCGAGAGCGCAGAACTTCGGTGTAAAGTTCACTGTACCGTAACTGCAGGGGGGGGAGAATGCGGCTTTCTAGTTCACTATAATGTAAGACCAACTTCGAATGGATCCCCAAGTTCCCCTTTAACGCGGCGTCGTTATGAATAGTACATTAGAGCCAAAGCTCTTCGATAGCGGAGAAAAGTTTAGGCCACTACTCTATTATTTGAGTTCCCTTTCGGATGCCAAGACTCCATCTTATCGTCTATGGCTAGATTGCCATATTATAAACTTATAACCGTGGAACTGTGAAAGAAAATCGTGATCTGTGATCTAAGGATGGGGTCCTGTATCACTTAATTATCAATTCTTTTTTCGAGGTAACAAGGGGTTAAATGCCGATGCCGAGGGAAAAAGGGGAATTTATCTGGCTTTAACTGCACTAACTGCTATGACTTAAATGACTAAACTGTTTTATCTGGCCTTGTAAATAAATTCATTCTCGGTTTTAACTGCCAGGAAAGGTTTTAACTCAACTGCCATAACTTCACTGCTCTAAATTCACTTCCGGAACTGCCCCTTGCCCGAGAGAGTGAAGCATAGGCCAGCCCCTGTCCCGAATCAACCCTTACCTTAGACCGGGAAATTCTTATATAAATCCTGAAAAAGTAAGGTAATCTCAGTAATCGGTGCTACCCTTGCTTGAGTTTGGGTAAGCCTTAACTGCAAAAGGGGATTCCTTTACCTATTGGATTAATAATCTCTTCCCGGGGGCAAAGGCGAATAGGCTAATGGCATGAATCTCTTTTCCGGGCCAAGGGCGATAACATTTCCACTGCCAGGAGCGGATTCGATTACCGGGTTTGATCGATTTTCGGACATGGTTAAATAAACTTTTGGTAACTGCAATCTGCATTACCGAAGCGCGGGCGTAAAGCATCAAGTAGAGGTGCCGAATCCTTGCAATAGGGGTGGGTGGACCTGTTCTGAGAGATTCTTTTGGAGATTGTTAAAAAGGCAGAAAAAACAACGGCCATTTCCTAATTGATTAAAGGTTCTCCGGGATCGCTCCGATAGCTAGGGCTGGCTGATCTACAATCTTTCCCTTCTCATTCTTTTTTTGAAAGATTATCTTCCCCCTCTGGTCTAGGGTACTAGGGGTTGGATATAGGTCTTTGCCAACCAAGATCTTCTTTTACTTAATATCCCCAAGTATTCGAAGAAAAGAAGGCAGCCTGGCATAACTAGAGTAGAGGGCCTTGCTCCGGTCAATTCGAAACTTTCTTTTTCGCTATACCTTCTTTCTATCACTATCAAAAGGAGAGTTTCGGACTGGAAGAGTGAAGGTGTGAAGGGAAAGCCTTTTAAGCATAGTTTTCATTTCCTCCCCTTTCTATTCTTCAACGATTCGAATTATTAATTGGTATACTAATTCGGAATTGGTAAAGTTATATTATAGGAGATAGTGGCTAAGAGTGATGTGACTAGGCACAGAGAAATGAGCTTTCTCAATGTATGTCGATGTAAATTGACTTTTTCTTCTTCTTTCATTCCAATGTCGAGTGGATCGAAGTATTCACTATTTGTAGCTCCCGTTGGATTTTGAGCTTCCTCAATGGTGGATTGCAAGACATCTCTTTGTACTGCTGGTATGAGATCTCTATGCTCATGGAAGAAGTTGTCTAGGTTCTTTATCCAATGTTGAACAAAGTTAGGATTGACCAAGTCCAAAATGTCTGTTGAGAATGAAAACATAAGACTTGGAATGTAGGCATACCACGCTTGAAAGCCAAAGCATATTGCTAAATTCATTGCATTCGTGTTGGCTATGTATAATGAGACCATAGGGTCGATCATACTTACATATGTCTTGCACTGAATATCATTTGGAATGCTTTTTCTAAGCCATTTCACTAATGCTGGGGGACGTAACTCCTACTAGGCATAGTCCTCTCTAGAATAGATAAGACACCCGAACTATAGTGTCCTCTCTAGAATAGATAAGACACCCGAACTATAGTTATAGGATGCTATCCTTTCCAATATGGGAAGTGGCCTCCTCATGACGATAAGATGCTCACTTACCGATTGTGCACAAAAAGCGAAATATCGGGCAGATGCACAATAAAATAGAGGGGGATAAGAGCAAAGCATAGGTGATGAACTAAGAAATTTTTCATTAGGAAAGGAAATGAAAGCTACGTGTGTAGAGCTGACCAACTTAGCTAAGGCTGTAAAACTAACCTACTTCCGGAACCGTATAACTTGCTTGCTAGCCCACTAGCCTTATGTTCTGGATTTACCTTGCCTTATAGATTGTGTTCTGGATTTACCTTGCCTTATAGATTGAAAATAAACTACCCGTGACACTGGCTAGCAGGAAGAAGGCGATGTAAGAAAGAAAACTCGCATCAAGAATAGCTAGACTTGAAAGTGGATAGATAAAATACTATCATAGAATCGACATTTGTTGCGGTGGTATCTATTGAATTGAATGAAACTCAAGTGGTTTTTGAACGAAACCTACCGGCTTAGGGGCAATTGCTACGAAAATGGGTGTATCCGGAACGGGGTTCCAATCTCTAAATGGATCTGCTATAGCTACTCAATCTCGATCTGAAACTTGAAGGGGTGCTCCATAGCTTCAACTGAGACTGCCTTTAGTCAACATCGGCTATGGATCACGCCGATCATCATAAGGCCATCTCGGTATGGGGCTTTTGAATTTCTTTTATGCCTTTTGTACCTTGATGAATCAGGTATTTCATGAATATCTCGAGAAGTTCGTGGTGATGTATCTAGACGACATTTTTCTTTCTAATTCATCTATGGAAGAACATGTGGAACACCTTCGACTGGTCTTCAACAAATTGCGCGAGAACCAACTCTACTTGAAGAGAGAAAAATGTTCCTTTGCCCAACAACGCATCAAGTTCTGGGGCCATATCATTGAGCATGGCCACATTCAGATGGATTTGGGAAAGGTGAAGGCGAAAAAAGAATGGAAGACCCCCAAGAATGTGACGGAATTTAGGTCCTTTCTGGGACTAGCTAACTACTATCATCGCTTTTTGGAGGGCTTCTCACGAAGGGCTAGACCTCTGACTGCTCTTTTGAAGAAGGGACGAGATTGGAACTGGTCTAAAGAATGCCAAGTGGCCTTCGACGATTTGAAAGAGGCGATGATAAGTGACCCAGAAGAAACTTGCTCTTCCGGATGTAATGAAGCCCTTTGCTTTGAGAAAGGGATGCCTCGGATTTTTGCTGCCTTTCGGCCTTCTCTAATCTAATAGGGCACTCAATCAATCCCCAATCGATCTATCAATCCTTAGATTGTGCCTGAATTCGCCTTTCGGGTTCCTCTAACAGAGAGCCAATCGATCGATGCAACAAAGAGTATGTTTTGAGCTGTAGTGTAGGAGCACTGATCTGTACTTCTGGAGAAGAAATACAATCTGTGAAAAAGAAAGAATCGAGAGAATCTCTACTAATTTTATTCTTTTTTCATCAAAGAAAAGAAATGGATAGGCTTCTCAAAGGTGAGGATAGTTAGAAAGGAGATTTCGCAGAACAGAAGGAATGCGGTAGACTGATTAAGCGGCACCTGCCGTGGGATCTAGTTACTACTGACTGAGCACTAACCAAACTGAAACCGGAGCGAAGCCTATCAACAAAACAGGGCGGAGCAGGAAGACCTAATTGTGCGTGCTGTCACCCGCGGTCCCCGGGGAGACTAGAATAGAAGAGTCCGTCGACTCTTTTTAGTTTTAGAAGGTTTACCCGGAGTTAGTGGTAAGAGGTTCAAGGCTCGGTTAGTTGCCAAAGGCTATGCGCCAAAAGGAGGATGTAGATTTTTATGAGGTATTTTATCCTGTGGTGAAGCACACATCTATTAGAGTCTTGTTGTCCGTGGTTGCTTTGTTTGACTTCAAGCTTGAACAGCTTGATGTAAGAACAGTCTTCTTACATGGTTCTTTTTCAAAAGAAATTCTGATGCGTAAACCTGAAGGGTTTGAGGTGCACGGCAAAAGGACTATGTTTGAAAGTTGAAGAAATCGTTGTATGGCCTGGCCTGAAAGAGGCTCCCAGGCAATGGTACAAGCAATTTTATTCTTTCATGACAGCACCGGGGTACAAAAGGAGTGCGTATGATGGCTGTCTATACTTCAGGAGACTTGCAGATGGGGCGTACATATATCTGCTACTGTACGTTGATGACATGCTTAATTGCGTCTAATAGCATGTAAAGTATTAATGAGTTGAAGGAAGAACTGGGCAGGGACTTAGAAATGAAGGATTTAGGTGCGGCGAATAAGATTTATTGGGTATGGAAATAGACAGAGAGAGGAAGCTGTAGAAGGAAGGACTGATAGCTAACAGGAAGCGGAAGATAAGTGGAATGTCGCAAAGTACTAGTTTTAGGTACAAGGCTAAGGTCATGATTTACTTAGTGGTTCGTAAATCAACCCGCGGATTCTATAGTGCGATGCAGGCGCCAGGCGATGTGTGGCTGTGCTGGCCGTAGAATTTATGATAGCGCAGGTTAAAACAGTGGTTCCAGATGAACTCGCAGAAATAGATATAGATCTATATATTCTTTGGAATGAAAAGGAAACTCTTTCCCAACCTGTTGATAGAGCGAAATGTTCATTTCACGAGTAGATTAAGATCACTCTCTATTCACTATAGATCGGAACCTTGCTTCGACGAACTCTGGGAGTGGACTAAGTCTTACTTTGAAAATCTCCAAATCTTGGATTTGCAGGCTCTCTCGAAGGGAATATTTTACTGTCCGAGGGTGAGGATTTTTTCTTTAAACTTAGTTCTAGCTCCCAACTCAGCTTCTTTAACTACTTGAGCTCCTATTGTGTTGTGGGACTTTTTATTGCGTAAGAGAAGAAAAAGAAAAATTCTAAGATTAGAAAATCTTGCTTCCGATCCGTACGCGGAAGAAGCGGGCTAAAGGCAAGAGTTCGCTCGGGCGGTTGTCCCAATTCCTTGAGAAGATCGCTACCGAACGCCCCCCAAAAGCCCAGTCTTTAGAAGGAACGGATTTCTTAGTTCGTGCAATGAAGAATCTTATCCCTAGGTGGAGACTTTTTAAGCTCCGATTTTTTAGGAACTTTAGGGGTTGACCAAGTCCCATGCCGGAAGAAGGAAAGATGCCCACCCCTTGAACTCTGTAACTCGCTTTGGACGGACTCATCAAGTGAAATTGAACTGATACCGTCTGGTGACTTAAGATTTATTCGCCTCTTAGATTACATCTTTCTCACTCGGATGCAACTACAAAAGAGAGGGGAGCTTTTCATAGTGATAAGCCTTCCGCCCTTTATATTATAACTTTGAATCGAATCCTTATAATTTGAAGTGGTAAGTGATTGTGGAGTAAGCCCTAGCTTGTTCATTTCTTTTTAATAGTAAAGAAAATCCTCAGGAATAGTATATTTTTTCTTTCTATACGAAATTAGTTCGACCCTTTATTTCATTTCAATTTCAGCGAGACATAGCCCAGAAGCTCATGCACAGATTGACGAGGAGATGTACAGAATGAGCATTTCCAAACTCATGTTTAACCACGAGGGGAAATTACCTAGTTGAAAACATGAAAAAACCGGTGCCCCGATGTTGAGGACATTGAATCAACGGCTAGCTAGGTCGTTAGAATCGTTACGGAGATTCACCCTACCCACTTCCTCTGGTAGGGCCGTCTTCCAGGGTTCATCCTATAGCTACTTAGGATCCGATCTATAGCGCGCCACCCAATTACGGCTACCTGCAGCGGTCTGCCCTTGCACTGAACATCTACAAAAAGATGGTGAGTGGTTAGGAGTTGTATGTGACCATCGATCGGCCTCTTCTTTCCTGATGAATTTCCATGGGCAAGCCATACTAGCCGGATCCTGGGACTCCTCTCTACGTGATTTGATTTGAAGATAGGGGTTGTTCCCAACCCTTACTGATCTACGAGATTTACAGATCTTTTTTGAAGGCAGGTGCAAGGAAATGGGACAAGATAAGATCAGCAGTTCGCGTTGACGGACGGAAGAAGAGAATAAGAAGCCTACAAAACCGGAAGCCCTTTGAAGCTTTTAGGGAAGCTAGGGAACGTAGTATTCGGATTGGACTTCACTGAAGAGATTTTTTTGTGAAGGAAGAAGAAGTTTTTCAAGTAAAGTCTTACGAAAAGGTAGAAAAAAGTGGGAATCCGGTAACCTTGTAGGGTTCATTTCCGAAGATGAAGGAGTGAGTCCACTTGACCCAGTGAAAGATGTTCCGGAACGATAGCCACTCGTGGAGTTTGGTGTGGTAGCTCGAGCGAAGAGAAAAAAGAACTCGATCATCAGATCGGTGAGGGCTTAAGTAAGGAGAAGCGGCGGATCAAAGATCGGAATACCTTCCTTTAACAGCTAGAGGTGGATTGAATGAGAGGCCGCTATTTGCTTGCTTCTCCTGTTCGCTCTAGTTCACCTGGTTTACAACGGTCTGTTTGCTAGGTTTTAGACGAGAGCTAAGGGCGAGTCAACCCTCTTAGCAGCTCTTTCCAAAAGAAAAGGCGGCAAATAAAAGACATCTCCTGAATAAGCTTCACGACCTAGTGGTCTTCGTAATAGAAGAGACATTTGGCGATAAGC
The DNA here is from genome assembly GCA_039660915.1 of Euphorbia tirucalli. Taxonomy (NCBI): domain Eukaryota; kingdom Viridiplantae; phylum Streptophyta; class Magnoliopsida; order Malpighiales; family Euphorbiaceae; genus Euphorbia; species Euphorbia tirucalli. The sequence continues at coordinate 954,998 of JAZDXJ010000011.1, forward strand.
CTGCGCTTGTTTGGAGAGATCATCATAAATGATTAGAGTGTGTCGTTCACGGTACATAAAATATTCAGCCAGAGCTGCTCCTGTATAAGGGGTATTGTAATGTTGCCGGAGAATCCGCCGTTTCGGCTACAGAAAATAGTGTACTCCATTGCTCCTTTTTCCTGTAACGTAGTCACTACCTGAGCCACAGAAGACGCTTTTTGCCCAATAGCTACATAAACACATATATCATTTTTTCCTTGTTGATTCAGAATTGTATCTGTGGCTACTGCTGTTTTACTGGTCTGTCTGTCCCCAATAATTAATTATCGTTGACCACGTCCTATAGGGATCATCTCGAATTAATAGCAATAAGTCCTCTTTGAAGAGGCTCATATACGGGGAACGTCTCGAAATAATACCTGGAGCGGGAGATGAAATTAACCGAGATTCAGAAGCTGAAATTTCCCCTCGACCGTCAATAGGTTTAGCCAGGGCATTTATAACACGACCCAAATAAGCTTCACTCACCGGTATCTGAGCAATTCTTCCTGTTGCCCTTACGGGTCTTCCCTCTTGTATCATTAAACCATCACCCATTAATACCACACCGACATTATTTGATTCCAAATTCAGAGCAATGCCTATTGTACCCTCTTCAAATTCTACTAATTCACCTGCCATTACTTCATCAAGACCATAAATACGAGCAATGCCGTCGCCTACTTGAAGTACGGTACCAGTATTTACAATCTTTACTTCCCTATTATATTGCTCAATACGTTCGCGAATAATATTACTAATCCCGTCGGCTCGAATGGTTACTATGAGATTACTAAGAGCAGGTTCAAGCTTTAGTAGCCTAAGTTCCAATCATGCTCAAAAAGGAATATGCTTAACACACGCATGTCGAAAGTGAGAGTGAAGCCGCGTGGGCAGGTCCATGCTCTACTCCATCGGAGTCCCTTCCATCTTGGCAGATATGAATGTTCGAAGTCATTCGACGCCGTCCCCGTGGGCGGCAGATACCGAGAGTGATCCATGCGGGATCAACCTATCCGTTGCTTCTAATGGCGAGTTCGGTGAGAGAGCTTTCGTTTCCCTGCCTAGGGTGTGGCTCTCCCAGGCCCAAGACTGGCTCGAGGTAACTTAGGGCGCTGTTAGTGGATCGGCAAACTAGGTTTTACGTGAGGAGGAATGGCGTCTATGAAGTACCCTCCGAATTGAGCCTCTCCAGCATCCCATTTGAGTTGAATCTATGTTGGTGGGGCTTGCAACGACCTGCCTTTCTTCAGGAATTGTGTCAGCTGCAAAAAGAAAGTGGAAGAATAAAAAATCAATTGTATTTGATTTTTTATCAACCTTGGCTTTGGACAACATATTAGACAGCACATTCATGACAATGAGAAAGGGTTAGAGCGGGTCACCCTTGCTAATTATGGGAAGAATGCTTCTGTTGGTGAATTAGGATTGAGTATGACACCTTGGTTACGCATTGCATAACCCAGGACTGAGAAAATCCCATTCAATGCAGGCCGTCTCGGTCCAGTTCAGAATTTTACTACCTTTTCCATCCCGCTTCCTTGTTAGTTGGGAAACTCCTCCGCATCCGCAGCGCAGAGAATGATCAATCGACGACTTATCTTTCGTTACCGGGACTAAAAACGGAGCCCAATTTGTGTACTCCTAGCCCTGGCATGGGATCATCGCCGCTCACTGGTTCCAGACCGAGACACCGCTTTATCTTGTCTTATTCCATCATCATCTTCTCGCTCACTTCGATACGGAGATCTTGGCTCCGACCGACTAACTCCTATCTCGCTCGAGAGCTTTTAGTTCTGATTTGCACTAAGATCGCCCCATAGGATTTTTTTTCATCATATAAAGTTCCCCTTTTTCGTAAGCAGAACGTCGTTTTGGAAAATTTTTAGGAAAGTCAAACTGAGACTGCATTCGGTTTCCTCTCAGATTAAACTGAGAGTTATGGATTCTTTTTGCACTCAGTTTTGGGGAGTGCATGGTCACCCTGCTCAGCCATCTATGTCTGAATCTGATTCTTCTTCGAACCCTCCTGAAAAAAAAAGTGAACACAGACAGTTCAGTAGCAATAGAGGCTGCTGCGGCTGCGAGATAGCAAGGGACTTTATCGATCGGCCATCCTCTTTGGGCTTTCCGGAAGACGGTTGAGTGGAGAAAGATTTGGAAGGCGGAACTTTATGCAATCCACCATACGGTGGAGATGGCTTCGCGAATGGGCATTCGGAACCTTTGGCTAGAGTCTGACTCATTATATGCAGTGCAGTCAAGATGATTAACTCCCAATGCAAGCCCCATAAGCGCGAAATATGCTGCTGAGCTTCACTGAAAATGCAAGAGCCTTACAGTACAGTCTTTTAGAGTCACCCATTGTTAGAGGGATAGAAAAAGAGCCGCCGACTTTATTGCGGGATGTCGAGTTATGTCTATAATGTATCCAAGAGACCGCCCTTAGCTCTTAATAAAAAATTTTAAAGAGAATATGCAGTGCAGGAACTGATTTATGTACGTGTATGATATATTATGTACCCTTTTTTTTATTTAAATAGCAGCTGCAAAACCAAAACAGGATGCAAAAAACCGAAAGCCCTTCTTTCTTTTAAGTTCCTCCCAGATACATGACTTACATACCCGGCTCAACATTCTTGGAAAACAATCGAATCGAGGGTTCAGAGGGGAATTGGCCATTCAATCTTGTAAACTAATCGAGACCGAAATTGGAAAAAGAGATACGAACGGAGAGGAATAACCAATCGATGAAGGAACATGAAACCATTCTGTTTCAATAGAGGTACGAGAAACGGTTGGGGGCAATAAAGTAGGTGAAGTGGTTGGATTTTGCGAGCTGTTCCAACCACTGCTGGATGTTCTTCCAAGAGCCGAACAAGAATGAATACCACACAGAAGAGTCAAGACCAGGCTCCCTAATGGAATGTTTAACCAATCCATTCCGGATCGACCGAATTGGTACGGAAGTTGTAACATGGGAAAACCACGGAAAACACAACTTATTTGAATAACCCGGTGACCTACCAATTGTAGAAGTAGGATCTTTGGCAAGCAATAAGCACTTAAATAATACAATTCGAGCGTACCATCTTCTTTCTCATTTCGAGGAAAAGGTGCGGGAGGAAAAGGAAACAACGGAGAGATCCGAATCAGACCTAAATGGGAATGACATGAAAAGTCTTTTTCAAAACCTAGCATTAAGGGCGTTACGACGATATACGAGAGGAATGAAGAAAAACTCGTGATTGGTGTGGAAGGGAAGATCTGTTTATGATATAGTTCAAGAAAGAGGCGTCTCATTTCTTTCCTTCTCTTCTTTCTTCTTTTTATGTAATCGTAAAGGGTCATTAGTCGAAAAAATTTGTGGATACCCACCCTTTCTTTGAACCTTGTCAATGATCGAACTTAAAGATAGAAAGTGAGTGCCATTTGATGAGTAACTGAGAACAAGGGAGAGGGATATAGAAAGGATGAAGTAATGAAAGAGGAAGTCATTGCTAGTAGTAAGGACTTGTTACGATCCATTGGTTCATATAGAATCCATGTCCTAGGTGTATCAAAAAACATTCTTTTCGCTAAGCGTATATAATAAAATAGAGTGAAAGAGTCCACCCCGAAACCGAGGGGGTACTAACTAAGAGCTGAGTCCTCTCCGAACCGCAAGAGATAGTTGCCCATCATACGGCTCACCAACTTCACTTGCCTCTATGGGAGGCTCGCTCCGGGCAGGTTCGGATCACTTACAATACACAGCTCTACGAAGGAAGGGGTTGGGTTAGGAACGTTTTCAATATGATTTTTTTCCTTTATTTGTTCTATGAGAAATGCGAGATGAAAAAGGAACCCATCTTTTCGACCGGGAAATGCGAGTCTGTTTTGTCAACTTTCTCCATCCCCCTCTATAAAAATGATCAAAAAGGAACGTAGTCTTTCTTATTCCCGTGTTCGATCTCTTCCATCTCTGCCTCGCTCCTTGTCACCTATGTTGAAGAACCTGTAAAGAATGAAGAGGGGCCAAGGATCTTCCTCTCAAGAGTGCTTCTCGAGGCTCCACTCTCCCCCCTGAATAAGTAAGGCCTCCTTCGGGCGAAGATGGGGATAAGGAATAAGGATTGAAGCCCCTTAGCTCTGCCAGGCACTGGACAGGGGTTAGCTCTGTAAATGTGTAGAGCCAAGTGTAGTGTGGTTGGTATAGTAGTAGGCACTTCTAGGCCCCTTCCCGGCTACTGGATCACTCCAGTGCTTTGAGTACTACGGACCCTCTGCCATCCATTGCAGCAGAGCCGTTTCATGAGCGGGGGGGCTAAGCGCAGTTCTTTGAATCAAACGTTGAATGAAATCGATTCTTTTTTATTTAAATCTAAATCGGATAGGATAGATGGATGGATCTATCTTTCTATTCATATATATTAAAAAGAAAATGGATTTATATATATAGTCTTTCTATAGTTAAGTAGCGTAGCAAGAAGCCCCAAATCCTTGATTTGACCAGGAAAGACTGCACTGCTTTGGGCCCAGGAATCGAAGGGAATGAGCTCGTTCTCCTCCATACTTATTTTTCTCCGTGCCCGTTCCGCATGCGCTTCGCGCGCCATTGGCGCTTTGTTCTCCTCTTATTCTTCATTGGACGGTCCGGATGGAATGGACTTCGCCGTTCTTTCCCAACTAAAATAGAAAAGGAATTTTCAAATCGAGATGTCGATTCGTTTTCCGCCCCCAATGAGATGGGGAATTTGTAACCCCCTTTTTCTACTTTTTTTTTTTGCCCTTCATCTTTCTGAATCGAGGCCCAGCCTGGCTCGCGTCGTTCCAACAACCGGCGGGGAGCACCTCAGTATACGATCGCGCGCAGTAACTGGGAGTCCTATTACACCTAAAGCCAACTTCAATTCACCAAACCAAGGTTCATCTCGTGTAGTGATTGTGGACTCGTACAAGGATATTGAGTAGACGGTTGATGTATCAGACTCGACCCTATTTTTCGTAGCATGCATTCCCATCCGTGTCGCAACTGATTCGGTAAGCTACGTGTCCGGTGCACGGAGAACTTCCTTCGGCCCCCCAAACTGACTTACTCGTGGCAACCTTCCGGCCGCCCAACGACCTATAACGCTAGTCACTACTCCCACTGGGGCTAGGAAGTAAGCCCCACAACCCAAAGCGGCGAAGAACAAATAGAATTTGCTACAAAAGCCGGCTAACGGGGGTATTCCTGCGTATGAGAACATAGTAATGGAGAAGGTAATAGCCGAAATAGGATTCGTTTTGGCTAGAGCGCCCAAATCCGCTATATATTTGACACGGGTTTGCCGTAATGCTAAAACTATGGCGAATGCATCTATCGTCATTAATGCATAAATAAAGATACCAATTAGTAGTGATTGAATTCCTTCTATGGTTCCACATGAGAACCCAGTACGAATATAACCTACATGTCCAATTGAACTATGAGCTAGAGGTCTTTTTACTTTCGTTTGGGCCATGGCGGCCAGTGCTCCTAAGATCATAGAAGCAATGCTGCAGAAAAAGAAGATTTGTTGCAATGTAGCTCCATAGGAACCATAAATAGAAAGACGTGAAATATTAGCAAAAATAGATATTTTAGGCGCAATAGAAAGGAATGCTGTAACCGGGGTGGGTGAACCCTCATAGATATCAGGTGCCCACATATATAGAGTCAAAAGAGATATGGAGTCCGAAGGGGAGGGGGTTTTCTTCGGGGCTCGAGAGATGGAATAGATAGGGCCCCACAAGTTTTAAATTCGCCGCTGGGGAATTCACACGAAAGGGAACGAGGAATTTTCAACGAAAAAAGTGCTCTCTGAACCGAACGTGAAAGTAGTTTTCCATCAGACGGCTGTTCCCTCCACTCTCGACTTGGATTATATATCCAAAAAGGTCCGCTCTCGGCCATTCCACACGCTGCCTAGCGGAGGCGTGGTTATCTGAAGTGGATTCTCTCTTTTCTAGTAGATGCCGAACCTGCTGCCCCATTGACTAAGAAGGGGGCGGGCGCAGCAGCTACATGGACCCCTTCCTTTCTGTTGTTGCCAGCGCTTTCCCGGGCCGAGCCGGAATTCTTTATTAGAAAGGGCAGGCAAAGCCCGAAGGCTGCTATCCCAATAGAAAACAGCGGTCGGAACGAGGAGAGGGTCCGGCAATCATACCACCGCGGTCGAAAAAGCGTGTTCCCTTCAGATAACACGCACCGTAGACCATCCTCGGCCTTCTTCGTTTTCGATGAAAAAGAAATCCAATCTCGATCTCCGAAAGCGTTTTCCTTCCCCCGCCGCATCTCCCCTCCTTCGTCGAGCCTTTCCTTTAATGGTTGGGGGAAGCATTCCCTTATCTGAACTTGGCGGGCATTCTTTCCAGCCTTATTCAAATTCAAATAGGGGGGGGTTGTTTTGAACATAGGCTCAAACATGATTTGAAGGTCCTAGCTACGCCATGCGTTCAATACAAAATCTGGAAAGCTGCAAGGATGACAAAAAGAGGGCCCTTTCCTGTGTTGCACTGAAAAAAGAAGGACCTAAGAGAAAACACTCTTCTCTTAGGTTTCTTCCTCCTGCGCCCGCCGCCGCCCGGCCCGCGTTAGAGGGGAAAATTAGCAAAGCGAGAAAAGACAGAGGGAGGGAGAGCAGCATCTTATTCTTTTCGCGAGAACTTCCAGATCAGAAAAGCATTCGGAACGGGCTCCGCGTTCATTTCGTTGGCAGAAAGGATCCAATCCATTCGGTGCTTCGGGGAACCTAAAAGTATTTCGACTTGATTCATAGATAGAATCAATGATAGATAGACAAAAGATAGATGAACGAGATTTTTTTCTCTACAAAAAAAAGAGGAATAGAATAGACATCCCTTTAGATGTTTATGTATCCTTTATCATCTTCCGATTCTTTTTTCTTTATATATATATCTGCTCTCTCTAAAAAAAATGGAGAGAGAAAGAGCAGATGGATCCTATCCCCTATATCGAACATCAATTCCTATCTATTGATAGATAGGAAGATCTTCGACCCGACTACTTTGCCTTTTTTTTAGGAATTCCTCATATCCAAGGCAGCTTACCACAAGCACCTCACCCCATACGACTAGTTGGGGGGCTGTTCGCCTTTTGAATCAAAGAAAGTAAGTAGTAGGGGCTTCATACATTCTAAAGGAAAGCGAAGAACCAACCTTTAGTCAATACAATAGGAGCCCTACTTCCCTCTTTACGACCTCATCACTTCAATTCAAGCGCAAACCAATTTCTTTCTTAGTCACCGGGCGGAGCGCACCTTTGTTCAGTAGGGCGTTTGATAGTGACTTCCTTCGGGGCGACGAAAGGCTACTTCAATGACGGAAAGAGCCGGAAACTCAAAAGGGTCGCCTTTTGAAGCGTTCGCCGGTAACCAAAGCGTCACGACATAAGAAAAAGGAAGGAGTGACGCTGACTGAATCCAATCCATAAACCCGGAAACGAAACAAAGTTCGTTCCCTTTCGTCAAGTAGGTAAAGTAGGCATATGAACCACTTTTGCTTTGCCTTATACTCTATTGGAACAAAGCAAAGAAAGAGGCAGAATGGAGGGGCAAGGGCGGTCTTGCTTGGCGCGAAGGCTGCTGGTTTGGGGGCAGGGTACGGTACTAAAGGTCCTCGGACTTCCAGGCGGTCTTTCTTTTGGGCAGCTGTTCACCGTTGGATCTCGCCAATACAGCCCCCTATAGTTTTCGTTACCGAGATATCTTTTTTTTCATTGTTCCCAGGGATTTTTTGGGTAATCCGCTCCCATGCTGCAAACAGTCAAAGCTGAACTAAACCTTGTCGCTCTTCTTTCTTTCCTCGCGGGCAGGAAGCACACCAGCAGCGTGCGTTGCGTGATTCTACTGTGTTTTTTGCACTTGACTGGGTGGACAGTTGACCGGAAGAGAACTTAGATTCGCCCGGCCAGCAGGCGGGCGGTGTGCTTATCTTGTGTGACAACACTACAGAGCGAGTGGCGCTTCTAGGCGGGCAGCTGTGTGACAACACTACAGAGAAAGCGGCGCTTTTGTGTAACATGCTATGGTCTCAATGCCCTTACGAGGTAGTGATGAGTTTCACGCGCTCTAAGCCCGGCCCGCGCGCGGTTAGGAAGATTGGCCGCAATCTGAGCGGTACCACCCACCCTACCCTACCACCTATAGGCGGCCGTCCGTCCTACAGCCGCCCGAAAAGGAACTGCAGTGATCTTGAATAGGAATCCTACAGCGATAGATAGAATCCCCATAAAAATACCACTAGATCGAGCACCAGTGATTTCGTATCCGGTCAAAATCTTGGCTAATTGATCGAAGTGGGTAGCTCCAGTAGACCCATAGATCATGGAACAAATAGGGTAGGTAGGGCCAACCACCACACTACACGTATAGACGCGAACCCCCCTCGTTACCGTACGTGCGACTCTCACCGCATACGGCTCGCACAAAGACTCCTAAATCCATCCCGAGCCTTCCACCTCTCCTCTCCAATCCTCGATCAAACTTGCGTTCCCCAGGCGCTATTAGGATCTTTCCTTCGCCTATCGTATGTATCGGCTTCGTCCCGAAGGAGGCATTCTGGCGGGCGCGTGCGTGTAGGAAGGCCGACCACTACATAAATAAGCTCAAACTAAAAGACTACGACTACAAGCTAAGCCAGCCGGAAGCGACTCGCTTCTATTCTCGTTGGGATTGGAATATAGATGGGGAATCTATAGATCGTAGTAGTTCGCCAACCTCTCTAACTAACATACGATACAATTTCACTTCACGGCAAAAAAAAAAAAGAAAGAGCTTCGCTCGGTGGGCCTTCCTACGCTGACGAATGCCTCCTTTCTCTTCTCTGAAGTCTACAACAAAAAAGTGGGAGAGGCAGGATTCGAACCTACGTAGAAAAACTTCAACAGATTTACAGTCTGCCGCTTTTGACCACTCGGCCACTCTCCCCTTCCCGGGCCGAGGCCCCCCTCTCTGGGTTCTAAGAAGGAGGGCGGCGCCTTGAATCAATCAAATTATTGATTTGATTTGATTCAAGGGAACTAATACTATTTTTTAGCTTAGCTAGCGTTCCGGAAGAATCTAGTCATTTAGTCAGTTCATAACAATCTCTGTAAAGCAAGGGGCAAAGCTTCTACGACAGCTTCCCCCTCATGTCATGTAGTCGTCGGCCTTCCCCAGCCCCCCCCCTTCGTCGCTTCTGGCGAAGCTGTGAGTTCATGAGCAAGTGAATGAACGAGCCATCTTCCTAAAAGGAGTGACCTTCTTTGTTTTCTTCCCTTCTCCTATCCTTTCAAAGCCCATAGGTTGGGCGCTAGCGTTTTACTAATATAAGAAAAGTAAGGCTCTTCTGCTGAGCGAACCTGCGAGCCTACCCTTCTCGAGCCTACTTAAATAGCTTACGCTTACCCAGCCTAGTCTACTAAAATAGGGCTACAGCAAGCAAGCTTTCCCTCTTTGTTTGTTGTGGGTCGCGCCTCGCCGTAGGCACTGAATGAATGAAATGAGTGGAGATCTTCCTTCCCCCTTGAGAATTTCCAAGAACTTCGTTGGTACTAGTGGCGAAGAAAAATTAGACCATCCCACCCAAAAACAACTCGGAACCTAAAGAAAGAGAAGAGAGTTCAGTCTACAAGAAGCTGGTGGAGCTTTAGCCATTGGACTACATCCATCTATCCTACCTAAACAGTAAGCCTTTTCTTGTTCGTTCTTCGAATGACGCTAGTGGAGAAAAATTCCTTCCGGCTAATGAAGATACTACTCCGGTCTTCCCATTCATTCCCAGTGGATCCTTCTTCCCCCTAAGAATTGAACGAACCAAGTTCACCTATACGAGAGTGAGGAATAAAAACCAACAATCAACTTCCCATTCCCACTTTTGATGTCCCACGATTCTGCGAGTTTAGAAACTAAAGAGAAAAAACAGGGGTCGCTAGGTCAGAAAAGCGATAACTAAAAATTCTCCCCAAGTAGGATTTGAACCTACGACCAGTCAGTTAACAGCCGACCGCTCTACCACTGAGCTACTGAGGAAGAACTCCCTTCAGGAAGCCGACTCTCGTTCTTTGGACCAACCTATGACCGAACAAAAATGGGTTCGTCACTCTTTTTCACATACACCGGGAAAAAAGGTTACGATAGCAAGCCCCTACCCGGCCGGAGAGCCTCCAGGATAAGGGGGCGGCGGTCAACCATCCACTCTCGAGATTCATATTGATCAATCGATCTCTGCGTCCTGCCAGTTCGCTAAGTAGACTCACTCTACCGAGGGGCAACGCTGGAACTATTCCTGCCAAAAACAAGGGATCTACCTCTCATCCTAGGAGTTAGCAGGTATGATAGAGTCCCCTCTCTGTTTGTCTCTCTGACTTTCTACTACTAAGTAGCACTTCTGCTATTCAATCATAGAATCGATTCCGATCAAGCTGAAAAAGCCCTATATTCTATTCTATTTTTTATTTATTAGTAAGCTAGCGCGCCCCCTTCTTTCTCAAAGTAAAGTTTCTCGCTTGTTAGTCAAACTTTGAAGCCCCTACCTTTATTTATTATGTATGGGATGGATATTTGAAGAAGCGCGCAGTTCAAGGTTTTTTTCCCGGCTTTTTCCCCAACCTATACAAAGTGCTGGTCTCGATCTCGCTTGGTGGTGCCCCTCCCGATGATTGTTGACTCAACATTGATTTCGTGCTTGAGTTGGAGGCCCCTCCCCCTATCCATCGAGTCAAGTAATTCGCTATCGGAAATTTTTCCGCCGCCTATCTCATGCCATGCTTCTTCTTTCTCCGAATCGGTTCCTAGTGCTCAGATAAAACAATCAAGATTCGCCATCAAGAGAGGGAAGAGCCTTTACTTTAACTTTAGGTTAGGCCGGTCTCGTCATTCACGAAATTCCCCCGTCCATCGATCAATCACGCGAGTACGCATCCAGTCAGCACATAGCGAACGAAAAAAGCGTTCATCCTGGACACTTCGTGCCTCAATAAAAATGTATGTCTATTAATGGATCCCTATTCATTCGGTCAAAGTCTCCACGGCGTTTTCACGCCCCTCTACTGAGAGGTGCACCATGTTGATAGGAATCGGCAAAGACCTTCTTGTACACGTCCTCGAGGGGAGCATTCATGGCAATCATCACTACTTTCTCCCGAGGGCATGGTATGGCTTTGTTCTTGGTGTTGTTTAATAGATGTCGAGTGCCGCTTTTCCCCGTCCGAGAATTTCCATCTGCTCTAAGTGGGCGAGCTAGAATCCTTATGTCAGGTTGGTTGTTCAAAAGACTTATTCTTTACCCTTTGCATCTTCATCTTTTCGAAAGCCCAGACCTTGGATCTTCATTAGTCCTATTTCAGGTGCAAAGCCTCTTCAATAAAGACCTCTTTCTCTCTTCTCTTTCTTTCTCCCCCTGTTGATTGAAAGAGGATAAGCGCTATCCATTGAGTAAAGGGAGGATTTGCTACAGTGATTCGGGCGGTTGGTGGCCCCTTCGAGAGTTGCGGGTCCTTGCCGCTGCATAAGTGGTAGCTCATGCTCAAAACTTCTCCGACACGAGTCCTAGTCGTTGCGCTGCGGTCCGTTTTCCGGCTTCGCTTGCGCGATTTGCACTTCTGATTGGTTTCATCCATCTCCGACCCTAATGAATCGAGTATGAAGGGGTTAGCCAGTCAATCAGTTCGGGTTCTCGGTCGGTTCCCGTTCGCCTGTCCCCCTCATAGTCTATTAGTAGGTAGGGTGGTAAACTTAGAGGGCGCCCGCCTCCTCTTCAGACGTGTCCTCGACAACCTGGCGGTTGTTCGGTCTCCGCTTTTGGGGGCGGGAGTGCTTGGTCGCTGGGATTTCCTTTTCCTCAACCAATTCGGTTGTGTCAGCCCGGTCTAACATTTTGTTATGAGCTGGCGGCTGAACAAAGATGGATTGAAGGTAAGATAGATTTGAGTTTAACTGGCATAGGACCTTCGATCGACCATAGGGCGTATTTATTTTATTCTAAAAACTGAATTTGAAGCGTAACGTAAAAAGCTCCTTCTCATGTTGCATTTCTTTGGTTTGGGAGTTCCAGTATGTTGTCTTTTTCTAACAAAGGAAAGCTCCCTTATGCCATTTGATTAATGAAAGTTCAGTGCTGCTCGCCACTCCCCGAGGCCAAGGACGGGGTCGAACCGTCATTCCAGGATTTGCAGTCCGATACATTTCCATTATGTTACCTAGCCAAACCCGCCACCGCATATGTAGAAAAAGAGGGGGAAGAACAATCGTTTAACTTTGGAACATGAGGTGGCGGGCGGAGCGCTCTATATGACCGGCGGCGGCTTACCAGAGAAGAGGGGACAACTTCTTTCTCCCGCTCAAATTTTCCTTTTCTGATTGAAAGTAGCAAGCCACTCCACTACTGGTATATAGGCCAGATAGAAGGTTGCTCATCCAGCCCGGCGGATCCATTGTTTATGCGGCAGTACGATGCAGCTGAAAAATTTTAATATTAGTAAGGTATAGGTTGCGGAAAACTCCAAAAAAAACTAGGGTTCCAAAATAAAAAGCTTACCTTATCTTATATATAATATATATATATTTTATATAAGTTTTGAAAAGAATAAGTTTTGAAAAGGGCACCCTCCTACTATACCCCTAAACTACAAGCTAGCGCGCAACGGCTTTTCAGCCGTTGTTGCTTGCTGCTTGCAAGCTCGAAAATCTCTCTTTCGCCTTTCCTCCCTGTCTCCATTCTGATTGATTCGCTTCTTCCTTCGCGCAAGCGCTTGGTTCGCCCCTTGTTGTGTTTGTTGCATTTCGTGATCCTCCGCTTCAGTCTACGTTTTTCGGATAGCCGGGATCCGACGTTGATTTCCGATTTAAATGTCAGCTCCAGGTTTTGGGCGGCCCATCTGGTTAGTCTGGTTAGTTCAGCTATCACTGCTGTAAGCCCCTGCGGTTGTTCGGCTGCGTACTCCCCGTCCGCCTATCTCACACTCTTAAAGCATCTTTTTTATTTCATATTGCTTTCTATCCATAGGTCGGTTTCGTGCAGATAGATGTTTGCCGGGGTAGATTGGTGCTCCTTGAGGTATGCCCTTCCGGTGGGTTGTTCTCTTCTCTGTCTTTTCCATCCAGTGCCTGCACTGCGTCAGAAAATCTTCGTCTTCGATCTCTCTTCGCAACGCAATAAATCAGTCTAACAAACAGTTTTTCATAGTCTTTAACGTGTCAGCCATTCTTCTCCCATTAGACTTGTAAATCCTTTGGCTCTTTCTCTCTTCCAGTTCTCTCCCTCTACTTTATTTGACAGGGGCGGAGAATACCACTCTATCAATAACAAGAAAAAAGTAGCAATTCCGTTTCAAATGGTTTGAGCTTGGAAGCAACCTGCTATCTATCGATAGGCGAGAACAGACTGCTATTGGCTGCTTCGCCTATCTATTCTATTATGGCCGGCTTGGAGACAGAAGAGGAAGACCATCATCTCTATCCGGGTACGATCATAGCTTCATTCATTCGTTGAACCTTGGGGATAACCATTAGCATTGAGGTCAATCACCACACCACCTCTATCATACATACGACATTACATGACGCGAGAGCGCATGGTCAACACACACCTAAAGCGCCCTCGTTCCGCTTGCAGCCAATACAACCACAACCTAACTTGCACGAGATTCAACAACCGAAACTACTGGTAGTCCCGAGGAGACGGCATCTTCCTCTAATAGTTAGCAGTACTGAACAAGCGAGTCATCGGTCAGCAAAAAGGGCGGTCGGCCGCTTTTTCGGGACCTATTCTCTTAATAGGCAGCAAAGCTGAAATGGATAAAAGATCGTTGGACCCTTATTGCACTATATCCGATGAAGACTCGCCCCCCGGGGCATACTACCAAGGAACAATGCTTGCCTGATTGCGTGCGCCTATTACCCCTTCTCCGAAAATAAGACTGTTGAGTCACCCATAAACCGTGTGGGAGTCCTATCTCACTTAGCCCCGAGCCAATCCTTTCGGTTGTTTAAGCTGGCTAGCGGACAAGCGGGAACCCCCCCTTTCTTAGCCTAGGTGCTTTCTTTCTTTTTTCTTTATTATGCAGTTAGGAGTGGGGCGTGCTAGCAGGAAGTCCGGTAATGAAAATAGAAAACCTTGCTTCCATCCCCTTGCATCAGGTGTCGGTGGAAAGGAATCCTCTCGTCCTCAGACCAGGGATAATGGATAATGGACCTAAATAGTGGAAAATCTCTTTCTAGCTCACAGAGAGGCTTTCGGGAAGGCAAAGGTGGGCTAGCTCAACTTAGGCTACCGAGTTAACTGTGCCCTGGATGCTTAGAGACAGGGAGAACATTAAATGAAAGTAAAGTTTAGTAGGAGACTCAGGTGAAAAGGCAACTTGCTTGTTGTTGTTATATAGGTAGCCCAGTGTATTAATAGATCTTATTCTATACTAGTCGTAGTGGGCGAATCGCTTGATAAAAGGATCTAACTCTTTGCCCCAACATTAAGTGGAGGGTAGTCTTGCTGTAGTTCCCATTTTCGAATCGAATATCTAATTTACTTTACTTTCTATTCGACGGGAAGGAGCGGGCGGTGAGGTCTCTGCCCCCCGTGCCAGTCTCGATGTTAAGGCAATGCATTTTTTTTAACTAAGGATTGGATTGATGTTCTATCTTTTCGCCAGAGCATAGGGCTTAGTTAGCCTTAAGAATCATAAACTTCTTCCCGTAGCGCGACGTGGCATCTTTTCGGCAAGCTCGTTTAAAGTAGTACGAATTCGGGCTTCTTTCGCTAGCATATAGATATGCCAACTAGCCTTTCTTTATTGTTGTGCGCAGTAGCTTGCAGAACGGATCTTTCCTGTGCTGTAGTCTCCCCACAAATTCATTCTTCTTTTTCGATAGTGATCGGTTGTGTTATCCTTCTTCCTTTCTTCTTTCTGTTTTTAGTACCTAACTATCTGGTTTACTGTCACTTGGGATTCTTTAGAGAAAGATCATAAGAGAAGAAAGGAAAGCCTGCCGAAGACTTATAGGCAAGGAAAGGGTCGATGTAATTGAGCAGCACAGCAGTTGAATAGAATTTTTCCTATCCCCTTATTAAATTTAGCAGGTGATGTTGAATGCTCTAGTTCGCTAGAGTAGAGAGAGCACTAGAACAAGGGTTGACATCTTTTCGTTCACATCCCGCTTAGGGCGAGACTACTCTTCCCCGCTTATTTCTTAGGGCCGAGTCACCCTCCAAGTCGCCCTTAGCCTTTTCAGTGGGTACACCTTTGAGTTCTCAGGGCGGTATAGTTCTTGGAAGTAGAGTTAGTGGTCTCCATCTCAAGTCAATTGATACATCCACTAGTTCGAGGTCAACGGAACCAAGAAAATTAGTCGAAAGCCAATTCTCCTTCTCCCTTGCCCTTTTACCGGGTTTCCCTCTTTCTGGTTAAAATCAAATGCCAACGTGCTTAAAACATGAAGTTCGAAGTGGGATGGGATCTAGCCTTTGGGCTTAGTTCAGAGTTCTGCCTTCTTCCTTAATTAGGAAAAGCCTGAAATCGGGGGCTTTGATTTGAAGAGGTTCATTTATTAGCTATTCCACTTGAGTTCTTCGACTCCATTTTGAATCTTGATTTGGTAGTTGTTCATGGAACCCGGGTCGTTTGACTGACTACATTTTCTTTTCCCTTCTTTCAAGAACCTTAGGGAAGCCCCTTTCTTTATGGCGTCCAAAGGAAGGAGCATTGGTCTAAGCTCGACCGGAAAGAAGATTCACTCGCCCGAGACTCGACCCCCGATTTCCCATACTATTGAAACCTTAAAGAAAAATGACTTGCAAGGTCTTGCTTATTGACAATCCCACTAAGGCACCTGCCCATACCATAGCTCCACTTTCGGTGATTATGAATCTCTATCAGACTCTGATCGAATGAATAGGTTTGTGTGAAATACAAGCTCACGCTCCGGAAAGAATTTCTTATAGGCGTGAGGATAGGCATAAATAGATTGAGAACCAGTTCTTCAACTGAAACTGAGCAATATGGTTTTCACAAGGGATTGCCCCTTTTTCGAATAAGATAAAGGCTACGGGAATGCTTCCACAACCGGAAAGACATAAACTCGCTTTGGAGAGCTAAGAGACTAGATACTTACGATTGATTCCCTTAGGGGCCACTGGGGGAGTTTGAAAAAGCCCTACTAGGACTGGAAAGCTGACAAGGCGGGAAGACTGATAACTAGCCAAAACTCAAGGAAAGCAAATGCGCCAAGCTAGAAAGAAGCATAGGACTACTCCCGGGTCCTCCGAAAGGAAACCCGGCCCCTCGCTTAGAAAGACATACGAAATGGACTGGTTACGGAATATCAGACTAGACGGAATAGAGAGCTTTTAATGTAGTTTTTCCTGTAGTAAACTTCTTTCTTTTTCGCGATTATTGACATAGGGAATAGAAGCTTGGAGGCGCTGAAGGATCCTCTTCAGATTATTAAGAATTTAGCTTCAGATTATTAAGAATTTAGCTGATGAGCAGGGAATCTCAGCAGGGGAGAAGGCTAGGATGTTGGCACTCCGAAGAGGAGATAAAAATTATAGTGGGGCAGGTACTTAGTGCGGCGGAAAGAAAAAAAAAATGGATTCTAAGATCCAAACCTTCCTTCAGCAGAAAACCAAGGCTAATAAGACTAAGAAAAGAAAGGCTGAGGCTAATAAGAAGGACAATAGCTCATTCCCTAGACCAAAACCAGATGAATAAGATGAGAAAGCTAGCTAGTTAGCGCATATTTAGGATTGGCTTTTTGAATAACATCTTTCACCAACCATCAATCTTCTATTCGATCAATCTTCTATTCGTATGATAAGTATATGTAGGATCAGAGTCTACGACTCAAGGAGAGGAATCGACTAAAGGAGGCTACTCCCCGAAAATGCCCGTTCTCAAAGTCAGTCAGAACTCTAGAGGACTCTTTGGCGGAGGAGTAGGCCCGTAGCCGCAAGTCAGATCTGTTGGCTTTTATTCCTGAACCGACCTGCCTACCTAAAGAAGAACTGCCCTTGGCCAAAGACATACCCGGCATACTCAGATGAATCATCTAAGTTCATAGCCGTCGGAGTAGAGTCTAATCGGTCAATCTCTCTGCCAGCCCTTGTGACATCAACAAACAAAGCGAGTTGAGGGCGAACAGCTTCGGAAATGACTTCTGTCAATAGGCAAGTAGCGCCCAATCGAGCGAGAGAAGGTAAGGATTTCTCCTCTAAGGCCAAGATCAGAGGATGTGAATGGACTTGGGTGTGTGATGAAATTGATGTGGAATTAACCCATGTCAACAGGTCTACCAATCGACATGCTGATTCTTTGAAGCGTCAGTGTCCAAAGAATCAGTTCGAAGATGATGAAGATGAAGATGAAGCTGTCATTAAGATGAGCAAGCGAATGAACGTAAGCTCATGGAACTTTAACGATAAGCTATATGAAGATGTCATTAAAGAAGGAGATTGGAGACATGCTGTAATTCAAGAACTAAAACAATCAGTGTCGTCAGTGCGGAAAGACTTGAAGTGCTTCACTAAATTATGTGGAAATTTTTACTAGAAGATGTCCGATGGCTCGATGCCTTGGCGTTGAAGAAGCAGCAAAGAGACTTGAAAAAGTTCATGATAAGGTCTGTGGGACAACAACACTGGTAAACCTCTACAGAAGATTGCAAAGACAAGGTTACTATTTGGCCTGATATGGCTAGGGATGAAAAAGCTCGAGAAGAGGCTTGTCTAAAATGCACATGGATGCCCGATAGAGCAGAATGTGCCTTCCTTTGCTTATGGATGAGAACAAGGGGTTAAGTAACTAATAAAGCAAGGAGAAGCGATTTGCATACTTGGGATTAGCTTATGATTTGGGAGTAGCCTGTAGCTAGATTTGGCTGTAGTTAGAGAGGGCTTGCAAAGGACATCTGTCCCAGTTAGATGACTTCAGCAGTTGCAAATTCATTGACCAAGTTTCCCTCTCCTTTAAGTCGAGTATCTTGAAACCTCTCGAAAACTCGTTTCTCAACCCCACATTCTATGCTTTGCCGCTCTTGGTCTTGCTCCTCAATCTCAATTGGTATGATTTTAAGTACAGGACGTAAGCATCATGCATGGGTGGGAGATGGAAAGGACGAAAGGTCGCTCTTCGAAAAGTGGTCAACAAAACAAGCGAAGGTCTTGACCTGGAAGGATCGAAGAGAGCGCTAGTAGATCGAGCTGTAGGTGCATGGACTTGTGTAAAGGAAGAGAAAGAGAGCAACTCCTTTCACAGCTCGTCACTAATACCCCTTAGTGACTTCTTTTGTCTTTTAATAGAGAGCCCCATTAACCAGACAAGCTACCTCACAGAAAGGATGACGAAGGGCCAGTTGACGCAGCAAGCTAGAGCTATGAAACCTCCCCTTTCTTTAAGCCTTATGATGTAATTGACTAATTACTTATTCAGTAATGGACTAAGGGATATACCGATCCACAAGAGATGGGTCAAAGGCCAACCTTGGATTTAGCCTACTTTCTTTATGCATATCCAACGACCCTCATGGAAGATTCCCTTCTAGGGGTCTCTTTCTCTAGAATAGATCTTTGTGATTCAAAGCTTTATCCTTAAACATTTTCATTCTTTCTTTCACCCAGTAAGTGCTATCTTGAAGAAGGAAAAGTTCTGTCTGGGGATAGCGAAAACTCGCAACTTCCCCGATTCAATTACTTTCTGCGGCTGATACCTCTTCCCCTGCTTGAAGTTTTTTTCCGGTTAGCCGGATCGGATTAGTCGCCAAAAAAAGGAATCCACTAATCCCGGTCATCCCAAGCACCCTATGTAGCCCAATAACCAGAGAAAGGGGGTCCCAGCGTAAGGAGCCACTCCTCCCCCTAACCTATACAATGTAGCCTATGCGCAGCAAGCCGGAACTGGCTAGCTTTCCAATCGCAGGCTTACTTGCTTTCCTTCCCCGGCTTTGAGTCTAATTCTGGGGTTCAGGAATAGGGGAAGATTGAATCTATTGGTATGGGTCCTAATCGCTCGTAACGATCCTTGCAGATCCCTTCTGTTATGAGTGAATCTCTATGGCTTATTTTTTTTCTTTCGCCCGGCGAGACTGATTAGTTTTTGAATGCTTTTAGTCCGAGGAAAATAATGAACCAACAAAAGCACGGGTGTGATGTTTCAACCCTAAGATGAGTATTCGTGGAAGGTTTCCCAATCATCAAGCCTACCGGGGGGGTAACTTCTAAGAAAATCTTACTCATCTCAGCGTTTTCTTCTTGTTCTTTGCGGTATAACGGCCACTTCAATTTCAGAATCTCCAGTTTGGTTGGACATAAGTTCCTATACTTTGAGGTACGAGCTATATTATTATATATAATATATATATCATTCTGACTTCCCTCATTCGCCATGCTTTCTTTGGATTAGAGGATGGCAAAAGATAACGATGTTGGCGTGGAAGACTAGTAGGGCGATTCTCCTTGTATAAGAAAGGTAAGAAGAGTAAACCAAACCGAGCCTAGCAGCCCGATTTCATTACACCTTGACTATAGAAGATATTTTTTTCATCCCCCGAAGAGAAAGATAAGAATTTCTCCACATGTACAAAAGACTGCTACTCATGTATCTCTAGGAAGTGGTATTACGTACAAACCTTTGTTTTTTTACTTCTCCGGATTCCCCAGGTTCAACAAAGCCTGAAGAGATGCTTGAAGCGGCCCTTGAAAGAAGGAAGATTGCTGCCATTGAAGAAGAAAGATATCTTTCTCTTGCCCTTTCCTAGCTGTTGACATGGATATGGATCTATGTCGGGGAGGAAGAAATGCTTACACTCACGGAACACTGACTCCATTCTCTTTTTTGCTGGATCATCTGGAGTTAGATCAGCTGGAAGAGCTACTTAGCTTACAGGTGTCCGAAGAAGTTGGTACTCATATGAGATGTGAAAGCGATTGTAGACTAGTAGTTGACTAATGTTTTCCGACTTAAAGACTAGTAGTTGACTAAGAAGTAGAGCCGAGTCTAAGGGGAAGGTGGCAGACTGAAAGAAGGAATCGAACAAGCTTTGATGAAACAACCCGTACTTGACCATCCCCTTGTCACTGTAAAACCGTTAGCCTCATTTGTTGATACTGGAATAGGAACTGATAGAGGAGCATATCCATCCCAGCCAAACTCCTCTCTTCTGTGTTGACGTTCTACCAAGCAGCTCGTGGAAGAACCTAACACTTTCTCTCTTCCTTGGCTCCTTCAATCCCAGTTTTCTACTCCCTTGATTGAGACATGGAACTAGTACTGGGAGCAGCAAGCATCCATGGCAGTCAAAGAGGTTTCTTTCTCATTTTTTGTATAGGAAGAGATAAACTTCATTGTCTATAGAGGTCGAAACCTCGCGCAAAATGAGAGAGATTTTCGGTTGGATCCGTGTAATCTAACGAAGGTGGAAAACCCAGACCGAAAGGGGCAGCCTGTAATGCCCTAGCGAGCGACTTCCATTACATATTCTTTTTCTCAAGACGAAATGAGAAAATGTTGGATCATGTGACCATAGCGAATTCACACCTCCAAGCCTTCCCGAAGTGCGAGGATTTCCTTTCAAGGAGGCAGATCAGCATCAGCTCTATGAATTTTTCCTTGTTGTGAGAGCTTGACTTGTGCGAGATTAAAGTTAGGATTCTGACCGAGGCAGAGGTGCTGGTTCGAATCCAGTCTGTGACAAATGCAAAGAAAGGATGAGGCAACGTAGGCAGTTCCATCATCCTTTCTTTTCTTTCCTCCTCCTTATTGAGGTGTCTTATAGAGCAGATCGTAGGTGAGACTGATTGTTCTCAGCTCGTTTGCTAAACAGTAACCTCGTAGACCAATCTTCGCTAATTTCATTCTCTTCTTTCTATTTTCACATGAATTCCACTGAACTGCATTTCATATGATCCACAGGTCACTCTGCCAAGGTGAACTATTTCCTTTTGGTTGGTTTCTTAGAAATAAGAAGGAGAAGGACTTCGACTGAGACTCTTGAAACATCAAGTGCGCGTCCTATCAAACTATACCTGTCGCACTATATAACTTTTGCTGGGGTGGGTTCCGGAGCTGACCACGACGTATCAAGTCACCACCAAAGGGGCTTATTGTGCATCTCCCTTTAGGCGCAAAGCATTCTTTAATGAATGCAAGTGGGATGCTGTCCATCTCAAGCACGAGCCGAGCTGCCTCATGACTGACTTTCAGGCTCGGGCTCATCAGACACCAAGTCTTTAGTCGCAGCTCACAGGTACGTAGGTCCGTCCATCCGTTCGCTTCCGCCGCTTCCCTCGTCGTACGTAGTCCTCTTAGGTATATTCTTTTTCTTCGAGGCCCTAAAGTCCAACATCCAAATGATCATCTGAACCCATGCGAGCATCCAAATCCACATCAGAATTCGCCGCATCAGAAGCAGCAGTAGCTATGGATATATCAGATACTAGGAATTGCCAACCCCCCCCTTAAAGTACTCAACCAGTGAGCCTTCCAGTTCATCCGGAAGAGGCGGAGGATCCATATCCAAAGTGAGTCATATCCAGTATAGGCTGGCTAACACTTATGTACCTAAAAGGGAAAGGGAAGGGTCTTATCTCTCGAAAGCAGCATAAGGAGTTGCTTATCGTGAATCATCAACTTAATGAGACGGGAAGTAACTTCAGCTCATGGATCAAAGGAATAGAGATGGCGTTAATCGGAAAGAACAAATTGGGTTTTGTGGATGGTACCATACCTGAGCGAGATCCAGACGATTTGCTTTATCCCAGTTGGAGAAGATGTAACAATGTTGTTAAGTCATGGATCCTTAGTTCTGTGCATCAAGAAGTTTCAGAAGGTGTGATTTACTTACCCACAGCGCAAGAGGTCTGGGAAGAACTGAAGGAACGCTATCGACAGAACAATGGGCCCAGAATCTTTCAGATCAAGAAGGAATTATGCAGCTTACAACAGGGATCGATGTCGGTTACAGCTTACTATACTCAGCTGAAGAAGCTTTTGGAACGATTGAAGGAGTATCAACCAATTACAGACGCCAACAGGGCAGACATATCTATTTGCGTATATAACAAGAGACTTTTACTTTTATTGCCAAAGTAAAGAAGTTACCGTGCTGGGGCGGAATAGACAAAGACGCTTTCAAAAGAGCTTACCTCGACCGATAGGAAGAAGGATGAAGAACCCTTAAGATGTGAGCCTTACCTCATCCTCCTATCATTCTCACATATCTTCAACATGCAATTTGAATTGTGGAAGTATAGCGTTCTTCTTCTTCACCTCGTTCGTTATAATGCTTACCTTACTTACAACGTTTAGTTCTGCTCTTTTTTTGCTATTGCTGCTATGCTATGGACAAGGACGCGTGGAAGCAGGTGAACAAATCAGCATTCTTCTTTGAGTAGGACGGGACTGGTTCAAAAAGAAGTGGATCAAGGTCTTATAATATGGGACATTCCATTTCTTCCTCAGAATGAGGCATTTGAGAAATCGACTAGTCTCAGCGAATGAGCAATTGCTTTCTCTATGAGGTCAATACCTACGTAGTGATCCGGGTCTGAGGGGGAGTGAAGCCGTGCTTATTATTAACAATAGGACTTCGTAGAAGATGCTTTCAACAAAATGATAGGGCCAATGGCCTACATACAAGTCTCAAATCATAGCATTGGATAGCACTCGTTGTAAATCTGATCAAAATAAAAAAAAAACCTCACTTCGATCGCCCGGCGCCTAAGCCTTCCATAAGCTATAGAGCCTTCTTTCTGTAAGTTTGTCCCCCGTATCGTATATAGGGTCCAGTAGCTGAGGCGAGCTATGAGTGAGGCGCAAAGATCAAACCTACCGCACTGCAGCCCGGACTACTTCACAAAAGAATCTTTCCAGAGAGCTCCACCAGAAAGCAGAGTTATTGCGTACTATAAGATCAAGATGGACGAGAGACAACTGAATTTCTAAAACTTCTTGGCAAGTCGCTTTTGGCGTCGTGAGCAGAGAAATTTCTTAAGTAAAGCTCACTTCTTGTCTGATGTTTGACGCTTTGGAAAGTGGAAGTGAGAGTTTCCGAGGGACCAAATGAGCCCAGTCCTTAGCGCAATAGTAGTCTCAAGTCTTTCCTTTATCACTAGTTGATACCCTGTTTAGGCTAAACTATGGACAGGCTAGCTCGCGCCTCAGCTAAAGGAAAAGAGCTATAGAATGAATAAGGCAAGATAAGCACCCATAGCTTTTCCTCGAAGTCAGGTTAATCTGTTGGGTGGCTTTCAATTGACCTTAGGTATTCACTTCACTATAAAGGAAGGAGAGCATGACTAAGCCAAAGCTTCGGGTGCGCATTATCAGGAGTTCCATCTCCGTCTCCACAAAGCATGCGCTCCTACTATCTATTGTGCCTACCCGGCTTACTTTCTTTCTAACCCTACGTAACAAAGGGGATCAAGGACATCATTGACTTACAGCCAGCGATTAAAAGAGCTAATTCCCTCTTGGTCTACAGCCTTATCTTTCTGATAAGAGATAGCATTAGGGCAGACTGCATTAAATTCTCTCAGATAGAATTACTTAAGTTGATAGAATTACTTAAGTTATGTAAGGATGTTCGAGAAAAAGTTAGGCTTTCGAGTCAAGTAAGCAAGTCCAACAAGGGGATTGTGAACAGGAAGGTTGATCGATATTGTGAACAGGAAGGTTGATCGATATGGTGTAGTTGAATTAATTGCTTGATTTCGTACCGATCGGAATTTAGCAGTGGTGCTTTGCTTCCTTTCCTGGCTTTGCTGCAGAATAATGCCTTGTCTGGTCCCGCTTTCATTTACTTGCTCACTGGATTGATTGTCCCTTGCTTCCACTACAGAGGCTTACAAAAGCACTGAAACCAGATCAATGACAGAAGGAATAGAGGGGCTTACCTTTTTAACTGGAGGGGGTAATTCTATATCATATATATTTATAGTAAAAAGTATACTATAACTATAGGGGCAAGCATATGAAAGTAGTCCTCCAAATCATATTCTTTCTAGGAGTCCCAAAGATTAGAACTAGAACTCCGTGGGCTTATGACTGGCTAGGAAACTGAGATCACACTCTTTCCTACTCCAACGGGATACGGACTCTAACTCAAGCCTACTGCTCCGTACAGAGTCAGGATTCAGGGATTTCAAACACTCGTTTGGACTCTAACAGCTGAGTAGTACAATGGTTTCTAAGTCAGAGTTCGCAAGAGCTCTTTTCAGGGATTAGTTCCCCAGTGGTAGTAAAGCCTTCCAGGGCAGTTGTTTAAGATTCGGATTATCCACAGGCCCAGAATTTTACCTTTGAACTCAAGCCCCAGACCGTGCTTTACGGCTAAAAGGCTATGAATAGGTCAGTATATCGTTCCATGACTCAGGGGTAGAGCAACGACAACCTATCTTGCTGCTACGAGTGCCTACTCAATAGCCGATTCTTTTCTGCTAATTTGTTTGATTTCTCGGTAATCCACATCAAGTGGAAGAAGGGTCAATCTCATCTTAGGACGAGACCCCGGAACATTCTTACTGAGGCGGATCTGCCGACCAGTGAGGAAGTAAGTTCTAAGTCCTTCTTGTTAAGCGTGTAAGGCAGGAAAAAATTGAGAGTTGTTCTTCCGCAATGCAGGATAAAGCTCTTCTTATTCAAGTTCCTCTATCTTACGCACCTTATTATAAAGTTGCTGTCCTTCGGCCTGGCCTTATACTTCTAGTGAGCTAGATAAAGGTCTAATCTTATGCATCGATGGCTGTTTTAGATCCAATTCCAGTTCTTGTTCCTTTTTTATTTTAGTTGGCAAGGTCAATCCAGTTTCTGTTATAGTTGGATTCTAGGCAGTGGAAGTTCCAGTTGCTGCAGTCCTAAGAGTTGTTATCCTCGACTCCAGGGATGAAATTGCGAGACCTTCGCCTCATACTCATAAAAGAAGTAGAGTTTTTTCACTTTTTTCCGCGTGTCCAAGGGAATAGCATTAAGACTCTCGCCTTCTTATTCTTAAGGTGGATAACGGGCAGAACGGTAATAGTCCTAATATGAATAAGGTCTTTCATTCCTAGGGCGGGCTATCTAGTCCTCCGCTTATTAATATTAAGGAGCTAATAACATTCCTAGGCCTTGAAGTACTATCATTATGTGAAGAGAGGGATTGACTTGCGATCACATTGGGATGCTCGGTCGCTTTCTATACGGAAATGTTTACAGCCGAGTCTTTCCTGCCAAGTTTCTTTCCATAGAAAAGCTCAAAGGAAAAACCTTTCCTATCATAGAAGTTAGCTCAAAACCATATTTCTAGCTTGGTAATCTCTCGCTTACTTGACTTTTTTGACTGTAGCGGTTATGGCTAGACTACTTTGCTCAGAGAACCAAGTCCTTGCTTCATTTTTGAATGCAGTTCGGGATCGAACGAGGTTTGGGAAAAGAAAGACTTTTTTTCCGTTACGGGCTTATGGATCTAGTGGATCATCCCTGTAAAGTACTACTTATACTAACTACTTAGTTATCGTCACTGGCTGCAGATCTGGCTTTGCTCGATAGGCTATGGAATAAACGGATGGAGGCAGGCTTGCTTGACCCTAGCCCTAGCTTCTGAAACAAGAGAACGGGCCGACTCTAACTAATCCACTCCTAATAACAGGAAGGGTAAAGGCAGACCTCGTCCTACTTTCACTCTACTCTTTCCATTTCAATGCTAGCTCGATTGCAGCTATCTTTCTCAGTAGGGACTACTAATGGACTATCACGAACGAAGTGAGGGATTGGACGACGGACGGGACAACTAGCTAATTGGGGGGACGGAAGGACAGAGAGATTAGACCACAGCTTGGCACGAGATCAAACTCTTGGCAAGAGATTACGAATGTAGCATTTTGCCTTTGGCAGGTAGACTCGCCGGTTTATGAAGCTAAAAGAAAAAAACGATTCCTAAAGAAAGCGCACCGCTTTCAGCCGGTAGAAGATGGACTACTATATAGGAACAGCTGGCCTCGGCTGTGAATTGAAGCTTTAAGTGAAAGTGAACACAGCTCGCTCGCCTTCTGATTGATTATAATCCGTGCTCGCAGTTCTCCTATCTGCGCCTTCTAGCCTTCAATCTCCACTTTCATTTGACTAGTCTATTTTATTTTATTTTACCGGCTAAATATGAGAAAAGTGATGAAAGACATCCCATCAACTGACTACAAGACTGCAGCCTAACACCCAAGTTAGCCTGACGGTCAGCTAAATGAGTCGCTTCCCCCTTCACATGATGAAGTTTAACTCAACATTGATAATTTTTTATCACATAAAGGATCTTTCCGGGTAAACCATCGTCCCTATATGCTCATATGGAACCTCCGACCTTACCTTATCTGAATTCGCCTCGTAATCGGGCTAGCCCTCTATCAGAGGCTGATTCTACTCTCATCGATAGCCACTCGATCTTCGGAATGAAAGGGATCCCTGACTTTTCTACTTTTTCAACTATAAAGAAAGGGTCCGGGAGGTAGAGAAAGGGGGAGCATTACGTCCGATCAAGACAGCAGTATATCCTCTATTAGAGGGTGCTATATAAGCAATTAGGCACTGAACTGAGGTTTAGACTGAGGTTTAGCAGTTCTTATCATTCAGTACGGCCAGCCCTAGCAGTTAGTCTAGTCCGTATGCTAGCTAGTCTATTCTTGAAATCTTTCCAGTCTTCGGATTCGGTGCTAGCTTTCGAGTGGTCTAAGCCCTCTCGTAATCCATTCTGTCTGTCGGTGATCGAGGGTAAGGCCCATTCCCCTTATCGTGTAAGTAAGGAGAATGCTTTCCATTAGCAGTCCAAGCTGTCATTTCAATCGTCTAATTTTAATACAAGCCATCGAGTAGGCCAGCCCGCGCTATCAGTCCAGTCCCTATGCCCGTCTTCCTTAAAGTAAAGTAAGTAATTCGTATTTCGATCTATGATTCTAAGTGGTCTTTGGATTGTATTCCGGTCAGAGAGGGTGCATTGCCCTTCCCTTTTGGCCTGATTTCCTTCTCTCTCTCTAAGTCCATGGGCTAAGGTGCAATTGCCTTGAGACTCTTTACTTCCTCAAAAGAAAAGGAAGTCCTTAAAAGCACATCATCCTTTTAGCGTTAGCGAGGTGCAAAGCGAAAGAAAAATCGGGGGAAAAGACTAAAGCAAAAGGGCAGAAGGCTTAGAAGTAGAAGCCCGAATAGGATAAGGCGCTTACTGATTGATTTACTGATTGATTCGCCGACGGATGGATTGGAAAGGCATTTCGCCTTAGACCAAGAGACAGGGAAAGCCCTTACACCAGTAGGGGAAATGGGTAAAAACCCGAAAGACCCTCGCCCACCTTAGTCGGAGTACCTTTCTCCGATTCTCACATCCCTTTCCCCGAGTAGAAAGTAAATTCATAGATAAGGCAAAGAATAAAGCAAAAGCACACAGCACACGACCCAAACTTCAATCCCTTATTTATGTCATTACACGAATCGAAAATGAGCCTAATGGCGTAGATCTCAGCCTTAATCTACAAAGGGTAGAGGGAAAGCTTCTCAATCAAGACAGAGGGAAAAAAAGTGCCTATAGACTAAGCCAAACTTGCATTCTCACGTTATAAAAGAGAACATAGATTGAGATTGATAGAGCTTTCTTGGCCATAGCCAGAATCCCCCTTGCACTGATATAGAGTCGGCAACTTGACTTGCAAGGGCTTCTTGGTATTCCATCAATCTGATATTATATTGAATACGAAAGAACTACCAAAGCAAAGTACCCCATAGCTCTGTTTGGAGTAGGGGAGTAAGGTGACCCTTTCTCTCTTCTCCACGTAGACTGAGAAGTGGTAGTGTACTTTCTACGTGTGAGCATCAGTAAGTAAGCACCGCTCTAAGGGAAGGCGACGGACATGGCTCCTGGGGAGGGAGAATGAACGATCGACTGCTAAAGATCTTGAATAAAGCATTGATAGCTTGGCAGAGGAGAAAAACTTTTCTTCTTCCCGAAGGTGTTCCTTGCATGCTGAAGTGAACAGGGGCGGTACCAACTACGACTAGAAAGCGGTCACTCCTGTCAATGAATACCTTTCATAGTTGTCCATGTTAGTAACATAGCCATAACGACTTTGTTTTACTGCTCGAGGTGGTGATAGCTTTTTTATATTTACTTAATTAGAATTACTTAATTATAAGCTTGCATAGTGCTCTTCCTATTTGTTTTCTCGGCTTTCTTCTGCCGAAGCGAACGAAGACAGTTTCTCTCCCCTCTGTACCTATTGCACTGATATCTTCTCTTTCACTCTCTTTCTTCATTCGGGAAAGGTGAAGATTGAATCGGGAACAGAAAACGAAGCAGGAACAGACTTGTCCTTTGGTCGAAAAGTCTTGTACGGTTCCTCAGTCCGGGGGCACTGCAAGAACCCCTATGACACTTGGAGATTGCTTGCCTATTTCACTTGTACAGTCCTGTAACATGGTAAGTGTGCCATATCCGTCTTGGCTTCAAAGTCTGATTCTGAAGAGAGAGAGACCGACCCTAGTCAGTGTAAATGATGTAGACAGAACCCGCTCCGGACTTGATTACCACCGAAAATTTCCCGAGAATGTAAACTCTACGGTGAAGAAGAAAAGATTGCCCGGCTTAGATGAGCCTTTCGATTATGATTTGTTAGCACAACTAGCTAATGTACCAGCTAGAATTACCTTGTTGAGGTTGTCACCTGACATCCGACAAGTGTCAAGGCTCTATCAGAAGCCGATAAGTATGCACCCCATGTACACCAGATACAAGTGAATGATGTACCTCAAGAAGAGAACCGAGGCATACAAGAGAAGATGAAGGCGTAGGAGCCAGACCTCACATTTTTTCTTTTCGAGAAGACTTTTTTGTTGCTAGGGGACCTTCACCATAATAGTCCACTGTACCCTTCAGGATATATTGGTGAAGTAAAACTCCGACAAGTGCAAGTAGATCCGGGGAAAGCTATAAATGTTATACCCGGGTAAGGAAGCTCGGGATTCCCACCAGGAAGCTGAACAGCATTAAGACCCAGGGTACAACGCTGAGTCTCAGAAAGCTATGGGCAAGATTCGCCTCAAGTGCCAGATTGCAGATCTTAAAACAGAAGTAATTTGCTCCGTGATCGAGAACGAGACTTCCAACAGCCTTTTGCTGGGAAGGCCTTGGATCCATGCAAACGGCATTGTACCTTCAACTTTGCACCTGTGTTTCAAGTACAGTACGTTGACAAAAACGGTAAAGTACAAAGACTCTTTGCGGAGAGGAAGCCTAAGGAAGAGAAGGGGACAAGGGAATTATGGAGGGAGCGTAAGGGAATTGTTTTCTGAGTAGAAGGAAAATGCCAAAAGAAGGCAAGGAACTTCACTGAAAGCTGGGTAATGGATAAATGCCACAGAAGTCCGACCGTAAAGAGCTCTTGTCGGCGTAAGCATTGAAGAAGAATCCGCAGTAGAAGAAGGTGCTGCTATTACAGGTTGTTTACACATGTCCAAGCTCTGGGACTGATTATTTTACTCTTTCTGGTGAGTGAATAGCCGGTGAATTAAATTGAATCAGAATAGAATCTCCTCTTTGAGAATAAGCAGCTGGTGGAAAGAGGAATTTCACAATGTGCTCTCGAATTCGCTGCATCGAATACCCAGTTTGGCTCTTTGATAGAAGGAGGGAATGGAAGAATTGGTTCAGCATCAACCCGGGATTCTTTCCCCGACTACAAGAAAAGAAAGCCTTGCTTGAAGCTTGCATTCAGGAAAGTCTGTTGCTCGTTCAAGTTCAATCCCATCGCGGAATTCTGACTTCTGCTTTTCGTTCGATCCAACCGGATTCCCCTAAGCTAAGGGCTCTCGGAATTCCCCTGAAAGAGTCACTCTAACGGGGCATTTCACTAGTAGAATTTCCTCGGGTATAAGAACGTAACTCAATTCAGCTTAGAATGAATCTATTCCATTTTGAAGGGCGGATCTTGTTTACTCTGATTCCTTCCTTGGTTTGGTACTGTTTTCAGCCTTATAGCTCATCTCATATACGCAATTATAGGAGGAGGAGCGAAAGCCACTTGTTTGACAGAACAAGGAGCGAAAGCAGCTCGACCAGACCAATGGGAGATTCGTCGAACTGGGGTGAAAGCAGCCTGAACAAAACTAGTAAGTAGCGGAGCTAAATCCAACATTTCATTTCTGGAATCCCGTGCATGCAAAAACAAGAGAAAAGACAGATTGAATTTCATTCAAAAAAACACGGTAAAACGAACTTTTTCAAGGCCTAGCTGCTACTTTCCCCTCTAGAAGACCGATCTTGCCTGATCCCGCTAAAGAAAGATCATAGAGTATCTGATTTCCGCTAATTATCTAATTTGATCGAAAAAAGGCGGGTTTTGGTCAAGTTTTGCTAGCTTTTTGGGGTCGTTATTCGTCATGCTTGGAAACTTATTCAGCGAGATTGGTTGTCTAGTGTCCCTTGTACAACCAGAGGAGCGCTAACGAACCGGTGGTCTTTCTACTTCGTTCCTCGCCTTTCCTTTTTCCCCTGTAAAGTACAGAAAGTTCAAAGCCGGGCAAGCTTCAAAGCAACTTCCCAAGCCGGAACCCCAACCTCAGGTCGAGCTGCCTTTGTTGTACCTCTCCGGGCAACTACCCCCCTCTCCCTCCAGGAGAGCTACTTCGTTCCTCTGGCCGAGCAGCTTCCTTAACAGTCCTTTCCGGACCTTCTCCTTTCCAGTCCTTTCCGCACCTCTCCTCTCGAAAGCTTAGTCCCTCTGCTCGAGAAGACCTTGCTTACCCGAACCCAGCTATTAAATATCGTATAAGATAGCGGATTATAAATTAGGACCGAAAAGAGTACGACTGTTTTGCTATTACACCGAACCCTACTTTTGCTATTACATACATAAGATATCTTCTTTTCAATTACGACTGATTTGCGGACAAAAAAGAGGGGTTTACAGCTGAATGTTCTTGCTTTTTGGGGTCATTTTACGGGGAACTTAGGAACTGAATCACCGCGATTGTTCAAGTGTACCCTTTAGCTACTAGTACCTCAGGTCTCGCTACTATAAAGTTACTTCGTTCCCGCTACTTCGTTTTGTTCCCGGGTAAGCTCCTAAAGTTTTATTCCCCCTCGTAACAAGGTACCTTGCTTTGATTGAACCCTGCGCTTGCCAGTCGAGCTGTTTTACCCCGGGGATAAAACCTTTAAATTGGGGGTTGACAGGGAAAGAAAGTCGCTCGATATCATCTTTTGGCTTTATTACTACATTTCGTAAAACTTGAATAGGAGCCTTAGCTGGTCTGGTCTTCCCCTGAGAAAAAGCATATCTCAAAGCTTACTTCTTCCCACATGGAGCAGAGAAGCTCGACAGTAAAGAAGAGGGTGGGGCCACCCCTTCTTCTCCGGGTTTACGCCACTTATCCAGCTCTTTCGGTTTCAGCGAAAGACCTTTACTAGCATCTCATAAACTCCGGGCCGTAACGAGTCTCGTACCTGGCTGATTAGATCTGCAGATTGACTTCTCTTCTTTGTTCTTTCTTCAATGCTTGAGGGACTTCTTTCTTTCAATCAGCCATCAGCCCTCTTCAAGCTTTCGAATATAGATAGGAGATCCACTTCAAGTTCAAGGCTGGCAGCAAGCGTAAGTGCAATCGCAATCCCTATGAATATCATTAATCAATATCTCTCTGGCCCACTAGCACTCTGTTATGGCGCAATCACTGACTGAGGTTCTGGAGTTCGAGCGGGGGTAGCATTCCGGTCTTAAGCAAAGCCGTCCTGCCCGGCCATATGTCCTGTTTAGTCAGTTGCGGTAAGCATGAAAGAAAAGAAAATATAACTTCAACGACTTAGCCTTAGGCAAAAGTGGACGGTCTTGATGAAGCCGATTGGGAATTAGGATTCCTGTTAGACCTTTATCACCATTCACTCGATACAACAAAGCCGCCCAAAATATCTATATATAGGAGTCTTAGCCTCGGCTCTATCATATCCGATCCATGAAATAACTACTGTGCCCAAAGCCCAAACCTTTTTCAGAGGTTGTGTCAGAGCCCAATGCCTGGTTCACTCAATTTTGTTCAGGAGCTCCAGACCCCTCGTACGATTGCCCTGACTAAGAGAGGCTGCTTCCTCTATTGTTTCGGATTCGATCCTATCTTTTGTGCCTTAAACCGAGTGTCAGTTCTGGGTAAGGATTCGTTCCTACATCTCCTCAAGGCGACAGACCATATTCAGTAAGAGGATGGCATTACTGGAACCTTCCATTCAAGTCAAGGTAAGGCAGTTTATTCTTTACCTAATAAGAACCAATGTAAAAAGAATGAAAGATTCTCTGCACAGATCAAAAGACCCTGCCGAAGCTTTCAAAGCAATCTTTTCTGCTGGAAGGAAGGCTAGAATCTTCTTTCACAATCGCTTTCAAAAGCTTGTGTCAAAGTCCTCTCGTCTACCGATCTGGGGCCCTATGTTTACCGATCTCTCTCGTTCGACTTTTTCTACCCGTCCGATCACTTTCAGAGAATCTGTCCAACTTGAGGAATAGGAATAGGATGTTGATATGCCCGGGCACTCCAATGATTGTGCAGCTTTCTTCTATTAGCGACTAAGAGAAAAAGGGCACACGGACCGTACTCGATTGATGAGCCAGCCCTCTACACTACGTTATTATTGGTATGGAAGTTTATCGGCAGGGTCGCACTGTTATCCTTCGTCAGCAGAAAAAGATGCCCTAGATCTCTTGCGTCGTGCAGACATGCTTGATTCTCGTGCAGACATGCTTGATTCTCGTCCTTTGGACACTCCTCGTACTAGTGGTACCGAGCTTCCGATAGCACTTCCCTATCTGATCCCAACTATTTCATTCTTCTATTTAAGTGTGAGGAAAAAGACTTTCATGCTTTATGGTCTGAATTCAACGAATCAGAAAGAAGATATTTCTGAGCTTGAAGCTTTAGGTCGGGTGTATACCCATTCATTCCCGACGCCAACCATTAGCTTTCTAATCGTCTAAGGGGCCATCCTCTTTTCCTTTCTTTGTTGCCTGACTCACAGGCGTGTGAATTCGATTCTTGCTTGTCGTATTTCTTCTTCTTTTATTCAGTGTAAGAAGTAAAAACTTTGACGGCTCATGAAAAAAATCCTCGTGTAATAGCTCCTAGAGCAGTCCCATGAGTTCGGAATTCCTATGTCCGGAAGTGGGCCAAGTCTTCCGGGACGACAAATGACTTGAGTCCACTGGCCTATCAATAGGAGTTTGACGGCAGGCAGATCTTGGTATTTGGAGAGAGAAGGCAGGCGAATCCAGTCAGATAGAACTCCTTTGGATTTACTGCTCTCCTTTTGCGCATGTTGTGGTCAGATGCCACTCCTTAAGGAGCCTTAAAGAGAGACAATCTAGCATAACTGCAGACTTGCTTAGCATCCTTCCTAGTACAGGTTGGGTTGAATCTGCTTTGAGTGTGCCTACGTTCATATGTATGCCAATTTCCTTCTTTAAAAATTATGTGAACATACCTTCATCGAGGGCTATTCCTACTTGTTTTGTGATATTTCCACCCCGAAAGGTGGTGCTGCTAGCCAAGGTTATGACTATAAGGAATAAAGCAATGGTATACGAATCCGCTGAAGCAAGAGAGACTCAGGAGAGGGATTTTCATCCTCCATGCAGCAGAATTGGATAAAAGTTCATCTATGGAACCAGAAAACCTGTTCTGCTGAAGGTAAAGCCCCACAAGACTCTGCATTTGCGACAGTGATGAATCAAGCTCACCGCCAAGTTAATTATTGCTTAAATGCAGGTGGTTGAGTTCTGTCAAGTTGCTGAAACTGAGAGGAATTGATCCATGTAACTTATTGGCAGTCAAATTCAGCTTTAGCAACCTGCGCAAACCACCTAAGGTTTCAGGGATTGTACCTGACAGCTGATTATTCGCAAGATATAACCCCTGAAGCTTAGAAGACAAGCTGATCTGTGGAGGAATGGAACCACTTATAAAATTTCCAGACAAATCCAAGGTTGTCAGATTTGCTAAGTTTGAAAGCGATTGTGGAACTTCACCAGAAAGCATGTTATTGTTAATCAGAAGATTGACTATGTTCACAAGGTTCCCCAATTCCTCTGGTATTGAACCAGACAACATATTATGTGACAGATCAAACACTCCAAGATGTTGAATAAAGCTCCACTCAGGTATAATACTCGATCGAAAATACAAGGACGGCTTTGAAGGAATTGACCCGGATAAATTATTGTGTGAAAGAACCAAGTACTGTAATTGAGGCAAATCTTCAATCTTCTCCGGAATTGGCCCACTTAGTCTGTTATTCCCTAGGTCCAATGTGGTCAGTGAAATGCAATTTCCAATTGAGATTGGAATATTCCCGTCCAGCAGATTAGAGTTCAAATTCAGAACAGAAAGAAGCGTGAGATTGCCAATCTCCCTGGGGAGTTTTCCCTTCAACCTGTTGCTGCTAAGCACCAGCATCTCCAATTCAACTGCATTGCCGATTTCTACAGGAAGATGGCCCTCCAACATATTATTTGCCGCAGAGAATTCCATCAAACTGGATCTCCATATGCTAACAGGTATTGGACCCTTTAAACTCTTTTTGTCAATTCTAAGTATCAACAAATTAGGAAGCTCTCCCAAGTACTCTGGTATGAAGCCATTAATCTGATTATCTTCCAGATCCAATTCGGTCAAGTTAGTGCACTTGGAAAATACATCATCAACGGAACCAGACAAGTTGTTCCCATTAAGGTTAACCTGCGTACGTGAACCCGCATCACAGAGCTCTCTTGGTATCTCCCCAGTCAAATTGTTGTTGCTTAAACTGAGAACTGTCAGTGCCGAACAGTTTCCAATTTCAGCCGGTAATGTCCCCGAAAACTGATTACTGTCAAGCAAAAGCGAATCGAGTTGATTCCATCTCCCCAGCCAAGACGGCAATGGCCCAGAAAGCTGATTCTCATCGGCACTAAAGGTAATGATCGGCAGCTTAGAAAGTTCTTCGGGCAAGGACCCAGAAAGAGAATTGAAAGAAATCATCAACATACTCAAACTCTTGCAGTCGCCAAGC
Source organism: Euphorbia tirucalli (assembly GCA_039660915.1). Taxonomy (NCBI): domain Eukaryota; kingdom Viridiplantae; phylum Streptophyta; class Magnoliopsida; order Malpighiales; family Euphorbiaceae; genus Euphorbia; species Euphorbia tirucalli. The sequence continues at coordinate 990,055 of JAZDXJ010000011.1, forward strand.
TCTGCAGGTATCGAGCCATTAAGCTCAGAGGAGACTAGATTCAGTATCCTCAAGTTCCGCAACCTCCCTAAGAACTTTGGTATTGAACACTTCAATGGGTTATGGGAAATGTAAAGCTCCGTGAGCGACTCTAATTTAGACATTTCTTCAGGCAATGGGCCTATGATCGAACAGTTTGTCGCGGAAAGGGTTGTAAGCCGTGAAAGAGACCCAATTTCTGGTGGTAACTGACCGGAAAATGAGTTATGCCAGATGTATAGGTCAGTGAGGTTTTTGAGGTTCGAATCCGAATAAGGGCAAGAAAGAGATGTGGAAGATAGAAAGTGTTCCGCGAGGATTCCCAGTGTTCTATCTCGTTACAAAAGATCTCCCACATCGAACATGTTGTCGCATACTCCTGCTACTCCGATCTACGCTTCTCACATCGCATCCTTGGTCCTTAAAGGACGGTATATTCTTTTTTCCTTTCCGGGTTCTATGAGCCGCCTTTCTTCGACATATGAATATGCCTCGAAGATAAAGAAATCCTGGGAGATTCTCCACACGAACGACCCGTCAGGTTCGAAGTGACATAGGTAAATCGGACCAATACCTATCAACCACCAACAAGGCCCAATCATAGTAAAAAGATTCGACGAGGAGAAAAAATCGTGAATGTTTTCAATTGAAAAAAAAAAACATTAGGGATTGATTTTATGGCACTGGCCTTGGTCTTCTTCAACTAGGAAATGGAAACTTTCGTAGTTGATGCTAACTCGACTGAGGACCTCCATTCTTTGGCAAGGAAGGCTGGTCGGTCAAAAGAAGGTACCAACCTGGGTTCCGAGCGGTTTCATGAATTCAATTCAGAAAGGTCTCCCTTTCGACCGTAACGTAGACAGATGAGGTAAAAGAAAAAGAAGACCACCGCCTCTTAACCGCTCCCTCACTTATAGTTTCGCGCATAAATACCTCTACCTCCCTCCTCATTTCTTTCATCTTTATTTGCATTCTCTCTGAAGGAAAGCCTTCTCTTACTGGCCTTCTCACTCTTCTCTCTCCGCCATGGGCATCTCTTTGCGATTCACAGTGCTCTTCGCAATCTCGATCCTCGCAATGCTCTGCAACCTGAGGGTGACCGCCATTGAAGGACTGGAAGGTGTGAGGCTTGCTTCCGCTCCCGTTCGGGCCGAAATCCATTCACTACCGCTATTATTACACACGGTTACGGAACTTTACTCAAAAAGGGCCTTAGTGAGATCAGGGCCTCTTTTTCTTCTCGACTCCTTACCTGTATTACCTGTATTCCTTCTCTTACTAGCCTAGCTAGAATATTTATTTATACTAACGGCAAACATTTTTGACTCCCCGTAAGCTCGTTACGCTTAACGCCCACTTACTTAAAGACTCGTTGGTTCACGACTCTATAAATGAAAATCTTTATTTGAGTCCTTACAACAATCTTTGTTCCGTACCAATAGTTAAATATACTGTTCTCTTTCCTCAGAAGAAAGTTCCTTGCTGAGGTATGTGAGCTCTGGATTTCTTTCAGTGCCCAGATGTTTTCCAGCTTGTCAATCGTGGACTTGGGTAGTACCTTCATCCAACTTTTCTGGTGTAGGCATAACTTAAATGTAGCCTGCTGGGATTTCATCGTCCTTCGTGCCTGAAACATAGGCTTCATTCGAATTATAATTGTTGAGCACAATCAATCGTCATATATACGGTCAGAATCTCTATTCCAGTTTCTAGGTCGACCTCTTCCTTACCTGTAAAGCCTAACCCTTTGGTGTTGAGCTTGCCAAGAATGGCAAGTATCCAGTTTTGTGGGTTATCCATATAAAATATCTCTTCATCAGACTCTTTAGTTTAGGAACCCACCTGTTTAAATCATGGGACTGTCGAAAAGGTGTATTTACATCTGTTTCCACGGTAAGGGACTCCGCTCTGGGTGCAGCCCTTATTACGTTCTTAGAAGACTGACTTCCCTGCCCCCTTCACTTGTTTTTCGCGCTCATCAGCGGATCCATCCGTTCGAGAGGGCCCCCTTCTTTGCTTCTTTCTTTTTACAGCCTGCTTTCAAACCTCGGGCGAAGGCCCCAGAAAAAGAGATCATTAGACAGGATAAGAGCTGCGATAGTGCACGGCATCAAATTTAGAGTTCGAAGATTGGAGTTTTAGCCCGAGGAAATAGGTGTAAGCCTGAAAATAAATTCTTCTTCAAGGTTAGCCCTGAGTATCCCTCTAGAAAAAAGGACTTCGGCCTTTCAAACCTTTCTTTACCCTATGGTAATGCCGCTTTAACGACGCTGCCATACAAATTTGATTGCACTGCCCATTCAGTTCTATGCAACGACGCTTCCAACGCATTCCGCCCTCTCATAATCCTAACCAACACTTGGTGCTCTTCTGGCTCCGTTAATTCTGATGGAACCCTCATCCAAACCGGCGGTGATGGTAAAGGTGAACGTCTTGCCCGTACATTCATCCCGTGTGATGATAATTCTTGCGATTGGTTTGAGCTTAATAACAGCAGAGATGGTATTCTAGTAATCAGATTGGTAGAATTCTAATTGTCGTTGGCGGTAGAAAAGTTTTTTTTTACGTCTGAATCCTAATCCATTAGTTAATAGTTAAAGAAAAACCCTTTTTGGTAAAAACTAGGAACCCACTAGAATAGAAGAGAACAATTTTGACCCCAAGAGAAAAGCAGCTCTAGCTTGCAGGACTTATGCTCCTACCTATGCTAATCCTTACAGCCAAAACAGACTATTCCGCGGTCTCCGAATCAGCTGATAGAGGTCCTGCGAAATCAACATTGTTGGAATATCCGCTCTTTGCTCTTAAGTCGGGAATGAGCTAGAAGACCGAAAGCTCTTTTTCAAATGGCAAGGAGGAAGGAAAATGACTTTTTAAGTGCAAGAAACTGGGAGACGTAGACTATGTTTATTATCCCCGGACTGGGCTATCAACTACTGCTACAAATCCCACTATGAAATACTCGCTAGCACTGGCCATATTAACCACTCTTACAGGTTAACTTGCAGTGGATGGAAGTAAAAATGAGACTAGAAAGGTATTACCCAAAGTATTTAAGGGTGCCAAGTAAACGGTTAATAACATAAGAGTTTTCCCTAAGAGGGATAGGGTGGCTAAGAGTAAGAACTTTCCTTTAATAACGTGCTAACGGCTAAGGTATAACTTTCTCAGTAGCCAGTGAAATATGGATAGTAGTCATCTCTCTTTCTTGATCTTAAAATTCCTATTTTTTTTATTAGTTATATTTAGGAACTTCACTCGAAGGTCAGTAGTAGTACTAGGAGAAGTAGCTATCTTTATATTTATTTTAAAGTAGTATAGTAAAATCTCTTATGTCTGCAGTCTTTCTTTCGCTTTCATAAGATGATTCCAAGCTCCCAAGTGAAATGCTATTGGAAAATGCCTTTCCACAAGCGTACTCCGTAGCTACTACTTTTTACCTCCTTGCTGTCCTAGTCCCCCTTTTTGCTTCCTTACTGTACTTTCCATTGCTTTGCTTCTTCCTAGGGATGAGGTCTCGCGAATCCCCCTTCCTAACAGCTTTCATGGAAGAATAGGCGCTTAGGCTTTTTTGCTAGGTGATTCAAAAGAAAAAGTGAAACCTTTATTTCTCTAAAAAGGTAACTTTCAATAGCCTAAAGGTTTTTGAAAGGAAGCTTGAGTGAAGTGAACTCTAGTTTCATTACTCTTCCGTAGGTCCAAACATGTGGCTGTCTTACTATCTGCTTGCTTCGAACTTACTTAAGAGGGCCCACTAGACCACGAAATGACTAGGACAGAGGAACAAAGGAGAACACCACCGCCTTACACGACTTCCTGTTATCAAGACATCTCTTCTTTACTTCCCTTTCTGACTACAGCTTTCGGACTACTGGGATTAAAGGAGCTTACTTCCCTTTTGAACTAGCTCCATCCCTTGCTTCGCCCACTACTGCTAGACGAATACCTGACTTCATAGACTGACTAAAGGCACTCATTAGAGTCATCGACTCTTCTCTTGTTGATTGACAATCCCTATCCCTTTTTTAAAAGAAATAACTAACGAACCACCAAGCAAAGGCACGTTGCGCGGTAGTAGTCTGTCAATTCCAGCTCTTAAGCCAGTTGAAGTCTTTTCGAAGTGCTTCCCTTTACAGAAGCCTTTAAGAGATAGGGGTGGAACGGTCTTCATGCTTTGTCTTCCTAGCGCTTCGCACCTTGCTTCGCTATAATGCTAAAGTCGAAAGGTTGATATGAGTGGCACATAGGAGAATACCCACCTCTTAAAGTTTACTAAATACCTTCCTATATGGACCGTGTGACTAGTTTATCTAATAGACTCTTCCTTCTCCCCACCGTCAGTCGTATATCAAAGCTGCATTCCTCGGTAGTTAGAAGTGTTCTAGAAAGCTTACAACTGACCTCACACTCGATTGCTTATGAGAGACTCCTGGCTTAAGCGCAACAAGAGCTTGCTTGGTTGAGCCCATCCGGTCCTTCTTTTTCTTCATTCCGGGTATGCTTTATCAGTCTGTCCCGACTAGTTATGGACTTGCTATCTATGCCCATTTCTATTTAGAAAAAAGGCCAGTGCAAGCAATCGAATGAGAACTACTAAGCTACTAATAAGTATCGATAAGAAAGCGATATATCTATGCTGTTTAGCTCATCTGTAATGGTCAACTGTCAAAGATGGGAATATTAGGAGAACCTTCATCATGGCCGATTTAGTCTAGTCAAAATACGTCTTCAAGCTAGCTCATAGGCAGAGGTGCCTTCCGGTCAAAGCATATTGTAGCCAATCAGAATGAAAGTAGAGCGATCAGTGACATCAGCCTTACCAGCTGCCTTGTCGAGGTAGAAGACCGAGTCTACCTTTTTCTTCTTTCTATTGCCTTACCTCGGCTCTGACGCATCCCTGTGTACTGAAAATGTCTTAGGTAAAGGTCTCTTTTTCGTATATCTACTATACAGAATCATCTTCTGGGCATCCTACTAGCAGCGCCTTCAGTGCCCCTTCTTCGCTTGCGCCAGCTTTCCTAAAAAACCTTCCCTACTGGTCTAAGCTTGACTTTATATCTGCCGCTTTCTCATATGAATATGAGATAAAAAAACTTTATTTAAGTGCCTTCAAATGAAAGGGCTTTCTAACTTACTTTTATCACAGCACATGATTTTGTTTTGCTTTGTAACCTAGCTTGAAAAGTAACTGGCTTTATCACTGGATGAGGATAGCTTGCATTTGCCCTATAACCTGGAAAATTTCAACGCAGCTATATAAACATCCCCTGCTGGGGATTGCAACTAGCTCTATGGCTTTTCCCTACCCAGCCCTGTACCCTGATGGCTTGACTTGCTTGCCTTATTTCCTGGCCCTATTCGATCGAAAAAAGGACCTAAAAATGGATGGAACAGAATGCCCCAGGGAAAAGGAGTGGAAGGGGATGTAAAAAAACTCCCAGCAAGAAGATAAAAAATAGACTATATGGGCGAAGGGAAGAAAGTAGATGCTAGTGGTTCAAATCATGTATTAAGCCAACCCATTCTTTCTATCTATTCTTTTTATCAGTAAAGAGGTGCCTCAGGTTCTTTTCCAAGGGGCAGAGGGTATTGAGAAGCAGGTAGAGAAGGAAGGAAAGATCCCTTTAACAATAACAAGCCGCAAGCAAGCTGCATATCTTTCTTCTCTTTTCAAATATCGGGGCCCCCGCTGAGATTCATTCCTCGTATCATCTAGGAGTGAATAGGGCTTACGGAACAGCAACTGAAAAAGTTTACTTCCCGAGCTCACTGCCTCACACCACTATAAGTAGTGCTTTCTTCTTTGCTAAATAGAATGTCAAACCTGAAAAAAAAAGCATATTAAAGCTCTTTTCCTTCCTTTTGGACAGGGTTGCTTTATTCTTTCGATTCTGGGCATATTCTACTAGGGAAATCGTCTGGTCATGTTAGCTCTAGAGCGGATTGGTACAACTGATAGTGCTTCAAAGCCTATTACGACATATGCAAGCCATAGAAAAGAGAGTAAGAGAGTCTCCTTTAGGGATGCTTATCCTTGAACCAACTCCCCTTTCATCTAGTCTAGTGCTTGAGTCATTCATTCCCGCGCCTGTACGTATAGATCATTTCTTTTTTGGCTTTAGTTCTTTATGGCTTTCCCTTTTTTCCTTTCTCCTCCCACTTTCTTTTTTTCTTCACTCGGAGTTCTTTCTGAAACAGAAAGAGAATGCCCCTACCCCTACTAACCCACCAAGACCGGAGAAGCTGCTAACAAGGGGCTAGCTGCCCTTATCAATAGCTGCGGAGTCGCGAAACCTTTGAAAGCGCTGATTCAATAGCAGTCTTCCAATTCGACTGAATAAGTCTTAGTGTGGTTAAGCCGGGGCCAGGGGCAGAAGTTGTTCCATCTCCCAGATCAGGCAGAGCCTCTACGCCTTCTTCCTTTGCCCGGGTATTCATTCAAATGAATTTTTCTTTCTACCATGGGAGGAGAACTTTCATCTATAAGATATAGTCTTAGAAGACCGAGTGCCAGAAGGCAGATGAGCTAACCGTAGCCCTCGTCTCGTAAGGCCAACTCGTAGGGGTCTCGAAGGAAGATAGTTGATTCCGTCAAAGAAATGGATCCTCCCTCTAAAATAAGTAATTTAGAGCCCTCTTTCTTCAGTCATTGATGAAGAGGAATGAGTGCCCTAGGGTCTCTCTTGCTTGGCGGAGAAATGGAACCTGTTGGAGAGGAAAAAGGGCAGCTAGTCT
>JAZDXJ010000011.1:1004307-1056807 GCA_039660915.1 Euphorbia tirucalli
TATTTACCCGGTGACCGGTCGACTAGGTTGCTCGCTTGAAGGAGCAGGCAAGAGGAGGATTTTCGCCATTGGCAACTATATTAACCAACGGCTCTTACATCCGATCCATAGGTGGGTCGCAAAAGTACTATCAAAGATAGATAATGATGGTACTTTTGATCAGACCAAACCTCTGTTTAGGTTAAAGGGTGCGTGCAAGACTTTCTCATATGACTTGTCGGCTGCCACTGATAGGTGGCCGTTGGTCATTATGTTCGAAGTCTTTCAGTATCTGTTCGACCGGTCGTTTGCATCCAGTGTGGTTAATTCGGCTCTTGCCACAAATATCTTCGAAGTTCCATTTGTAAAAAGAAGGAACTCGACAGTTTCGTTTGTGACGGGGCAGCCTTTGGGCTATTACGCCTCTTGGCCACTCTTCGCCTTCTCTCATCATTTAATGGTTTGGTTGGCGGCAGAACAAGTTTATCCAGGTAAACGTTTCGACGGGTACGCGGTTCTTGGTGATGATGTTCTCATCACCGACCCCCATGTTGCCCCGGTCTATGCTAATCTGTTAGACAGGCTAGGTGTGAGCATTTCTTATGCAAAATCTCTAGTATCTGAAACAGGTTGTGTAGAGTTTGCCAAGCGGTTCCTTGTCGATAGGTTACAGGTAGATTTATCTCCTGTGTCCCTTCGTTGTTGCCAGAACTACTATTACCCCACAGGGTTGATGGCGATTCATATGAAATATAATATCAATCGCTTCTCAACTTTGTGTCGTATTGGTGGTGCTGGCTACAGAACCCTTTCTTCACTGTCAAAACCTTCTTCTTCAAGTGTGAAAAGGAAGGAGGCGATGTGGCTGAAGATCAAATACCCACTGGAAATCTGGTTGGGTCGAGGCAAACCTCTTAATCCCTACCTTTGTGGTATCCTAATAGCTAAGCTCCTCTCGGAGCTCAAGCCAAAGGAGCTCAAGGTGATTCCGGATCAATACTTCACCCAACCGGGTATGAAGGACTTTCTGGAATGGTCTCTTCTGAGATCGTGGGTTAAGGCTTGGACCAAGATGGTTCACTGGTACTCGTCTATAGCGTTGTTACCTGATGCCACCCTCGAGCAGCTGCTCGATGGTCCGCCAGTTGTATCTACTTCCTGGAATGCTACCCTGAAAGATTAAAATCTTGTAAGGTTTGGTATTCTATGGAAGTGTTATGATTTGGTTGGTTCCCTTGGTTTGCTATGGCAACCAGGGATATTGCCAGAGAGTTCACCCCTCTTGGGGGGCTACTTGTGTGGTGGCGTGGCAGGCGACTCCTTTTTGGTGTGTGCTCAAGGCCTTGAACAACCTCGAGCACACAAGGGTGTAGTCAAAATCAGACATGATAATGACGAACCCTCCACGGCCATTTAACTTGCTCTGAAGCAATTGTTGCCTGCACTTGAGGTAGCAGTTGTTGTGTGACATTCCCGGATTGTTACTGGTCTACTGCCGCCGATAGAAGTTTTAAAAATCTTGCCCCTCTCGGGAGCCGTTGATACTGTGCCCTTATTAAGATAAGATAGGGGTGCCCGTAGCTGATGAAGGCGCCAGGTCATCTAGTCGGGGTCGACCACAATTTTTAAAGTAATAAAGAGAGATAATTTAACTAATTGGAAGGAAAAGGAGGGCTTCGATCCATTGTGATTCGGTTCCTTGGTGTGGAGAGATCTGATCTCCGCCATAAAACAGAGAGCTCGTAGGTAGCGAGGGAGCCTAGAAAGTAGGATACCATGCCCAGAGAACTCAATTCGTTAAGAGCTTAGCTAAAAGAGAAAGGGCTTACTTTCTTTCCTGCTTTACTCTGCCCCACCGCTTGCTGCCCAACTAAAAAACAATTCTAGCGACCGCTAACAGTCTCAATTGCCTTCACTAAAGCAGCACTCAAACGACTATTGTCACCCCCGCGCCTTTCCTAGGGCTATAAGTAAGGACTTAACAGTAGGTTAGACTGTAGTCAAGGAGGTAGGCTTAAAGCCAGCAATAAAGCTAACAAAGACAGCTCTACCGCGACGCGAGCGAGTAGCCTTTGCCAAAGCAAAGAAGCGCTAAGAGCTTACTTGTTTGTTGCCTTGTCAAAGTTAGGGGATGTCAGGAGTGAACGGATGCAAGAAGAGTTCTGTTCCTACTTGATTAGGATGGATTGCCCGGAATGGGAACCAAGCATTTTCTTCCGCTATTTAGAGAGTCGATAGTTTCTTGCTTGCCGGGAATGAAGAATAGCCTAAACTGACTTCATCACCATGAATTGCTAAGATACTCCAAGTATAAGCAACCCTATTTCACTCACCATCAACAGGAAAGCAAGAAAGGGAAAAGCTATTTGTGTCTGTCTGAAAATAAGTCCTCTTTGGATAAGTTAACATCGGGTAACGAATTTTGGTAATTATGTAAAACGAATTCCAAAAAGAATAAGAATCCACTTTTTCTTACCTTCCCGGTCAGCAGTGATAGCTTATAACAGCCAATTCCAGTTTTGATTGATTCAGACTTGGTTGCAGAAGAGATCACAGAAAGTGCTGAAGTAATTTTGGAAGGAAGAAGACGGGCTGGAAGAAATTCATGAATTGAAAGCCGCCTCCCAGAAGTTAGATGACACAAAGTGCCAGGTTGAAGATCCTTTAGAGGAAATCAACCTTGGAACTTCCGAAGAACCTAAAGTCACTTACATCAGTGGTTTACTTAAGCCACACTTAAGAAGATCATTGAACTTCTCCACGAGTTCAAAGTTTTGCATGGAGCTACGAGGAAATGCCAGGCCTAGACCGAAGTTTGGTGGAACACTGGCTGCCGATCAAACCTGATTTTCAGCCGTACCGCCAACCACCCCGAAAAAAGTCCAAGGAGGTTTAACTCAAAGTTAAAGAGGAGATCAAAAGCACTTCTTATTCTCGCCCACCCGCTTCTCTTTTCCTTCTGGGGCAGAGGTGAGCATTCTCTGCTTATTATTATATGATGTCAATAGCTTTCCTTAGGGCTAGGCTAAGCCTTTAGCTGCGCTTACGGAAGCACCGGAGTCAAAGAATTCTGATTCAATTCCAGCAAGACCGCTTATTCACCAGAAAGAGGAAAGATTGGCATCATTCTATGAGAATCCCACGAGCACTTATTCCTCACAGCCTTTCTTCCGCAGATATAATAGCGAAGTGAGATAGCATTTTCTATTCTTTCTTGGCGGATTCTAGAGCTGCTCCTGAGACTAGTGCAACGATAGATCGCCTTGCGCCTCTCCCACGTGTGTGCTAGGCGGATTCCGTGTCCAATCCGACACTCCCTACAGCGGCGAATGGTTTCACTTCTTTTTTACCTGAAAAAAAAAGATGGGTCGGTCAAGCCGTAACTAAAAGAGCCAATCCAACCGGGGTGAAGGAATAATGAATCCGGTGCTATTGGACTGCCTTCAAGCGCAGAACGGAAGAAGAAAAAAAGAAAGGCAGTATGGTAAGTTAGGAGTTCCATAAGCCAACTTATTCCCAGGGTCACGAAGATCTAAGTAAGGAGGGAGTTATAGTGCGCCATGGATCCAGGAGTGTATATTGAGGAGTTCTTACGTGCGTTAGTTCGGAAGAACAGAATTCCTGTTTTCAAGAAAGATGCGCTTCCTCCTGGATTCCCCCCGGTCACCAGCCCCCTATACAAGAGCATCCTGCTGACCATCCGTCTCTCGAAGCTTATGCGAGGCTTCTTGAGAACCACGTCGCAGTGGCCGATTTTATTCAAGATATTCACCGGGAACTGCACACACGCGTTCCGGTAGTCCTTCTAGCAAGGAAAGAGTAAGATAAGACCCTCTAAGCAGAATTAGATTACACACGAAAATGAAGCTCTCGAAAGAGCTACAAAGCTACATCAATTCACAGGAATTCAATCCTAGATCTCTCCACCACCTCGTAAAGCCGTAATAGCAGTAATGCGCCCTCAAGGTTCAGCCTAAGGACAAATGCAGAGGCTCGGCAGGAGACTCTTTCTAACTAAGCACCTAATTGAATCGGGATTAAGCTACTTTTTTGCACCCGAAGTCTTATAGTCTGGTTCTTTCGCCTAGTATAGTTTTAATAGCAGTTGTCCTTTCTTATACTATTACAGCTCGTACAAAAAAACAATGCCTTGAGGAATCTGTGCATCGATATTAACATATGAGACTAGTGCCTTTGGCTGTCCCCTGAGACTAGTGAAATAAGTTACTTGCCCTAGTGCTACTCCCTGGCTTCCTTCCTCCACAGAAGACTTGCTAGAGGAGCTTGTGTCACTTCTTTGCAAAAAAAGATTCTCTTTATAATTAAGGAAAAAGCAAGAATAGCCTTCACTTCCTCTTTCTTTGAGTCTTGTGGCACCTACCCAGTTATTTTTTATTGTAACTGATCATTGAAATCGGTTAATGACGGAAATACTCTAGCACGATTCGCTGGCAGGCACTTCCCTACTGCTTTCGGCTTTCTGCAGTGGGACTAGTTACCGTGGTCAAAATGCATGGGAAGGGTCACAACCTTCAATTAGGCTTCTTTTCAGTCACTCCGGAATGCAGTTACATAGCGCAAAGTCTTCGTCCCTGACTTTAGGTTTCGTATGGAAAGTCATTGGGGGCCCCACCCAGGTATCGCACCTTGGCTTTGCTTGCCTTGCTCTGCTCAAGGGAGCTTTCGTTTCCTCTTATCTTAATAAGGCACCGTAACTTGAAGCGAACCAGAAAGCACTCACTGCAGTGGTCCCCGCGAACTTATATAGTGTCACTGCTGCTGCTCTCTCTTCTTCGTCTAATTCAGCGGCATTTACCTGGCACCTGGCTTTCTTTCATTTCCTAGAGCCAGCCAGCCAGCCGAGCCTTTCCTTTAAGCTCGAAAAGCCGACCCGAGGCACCGACATCCTCTGAGTAGCCTGGCTAATCCCTCTTTCTGCCAGAAAGAGGCACTGTAGATCGTGAACCCTCGGCTTTATTCGTATTCGTGGGAATTTACAACTTTTTCTTTGTTGGTGACATAGCACGCACAGCTTTGGCAGCGGGAATCCTTTCGTGCGCTACAAGACCTGCTCGCTCCGAACCAACCCTACCACAGGCTTACCGCATTACATAGCTTTCTATACGCGTTAAGAAAGCCTAAGAGTAAGAGATAGGCGGCAAGGAAAAGGTAATTCCCAAGGTCAGTCTTCTTGAAAGGGATATTTCTGAGAATCAAGCAAAAGGTATTTATGTGTGTAATTCCCCCGATTCTGTCATAGATTAGAGAGAGAGAAGGGAAGAGCAGCCCTCTTTCTTCCCCCTGGAACGAGATTCTATTCGGATAGCAAGGCAAGATACCCAGAGTCCACCACACAGGGATACCGACTAGAGAGAAGAGACAGCTATAGCCAGCGAGAGAATCGGTTAGAGCGAAGCAGCGGGAGTTACTGTCAGCAGGAGGAAGACTCTTTTATGCCGTACTTTCAATCTGACTAGGACTACTAAACCACTTAAAAAACCTCAAGGCAATCAATCCTTCTTCCTTTCTCTTCCTGCTTTGGTTGGATGCTCCCACTCTCCCTCCTTCCCTTTGCTTGGCTATTTGTCTTTAGCGCGCACTCTTGCTTACCTTGCCTGAGCTTAAGCGAAGCGATCCGTTTTTCCGCTTGAAGTCCCCTATCCGGCTTTGTAACTAGTTTTCAAAAGCCAGTCGTTCCAACCAAGTAAGCGACGCGAAGGATGTTATTATCAAGCCCCACGATTCTAGTTCTGCTCTTTTTGTTGCCGGTGACTCATAGGCAGTGGCTTGGTTAAGGGAACCCACCGGAGCCGTAGCGAAAGCGAGTCTTCATAGGGCAATTGTCACTGCTTATGGACCCGAACCTGGGTGATCTATCCATGACCAGGATGAAGCTTGGGTGAAACTAAGGACCTACGAGGAAATTCCTTGCGACGACCAATCAACGCGGCACACCATTAGAGATTATTTTCCTCTTCAAAAGCTCAGAGATTGTTTCCTCTTCAAAAGCTCTTAGTGGTTCTAGCTATATCTCTATACAGTTCCGTAACAACTTAGGAGGAGGCCAACATCTCAAGCAACCTAACTCTAGTCCAAATGTTCCATGACATCATCATCCGGACTTGCTACCCGATGATGGGTAGGGAATGGAATGGTAAACCCTCAATCTTTGAGCTGAATACATTTCCACCAACAAACACTTTTCTGCCTCTGAGAAATAGCACTTTTTTCTCTTCTGTGAAATGCAGCAACCCCAATTCCGCCCGTGGAACACCTGATCAATTTAACTTTTTGCTTCTGTGAAATGTTGCAAATTTCTTTCTTTCTAGGAACAAGTTTAAAGAAAACCGATCTTCCCGCCTCGATCCCCGGCCCGGTTAGAGCTGCTTCCTTGCTTTCAGTCGAACGAAGTTACGGGGAAAAAAGTAGCTCGACTGGAAAGGGGAGAAGTTACGAGACCAACCGGAGAGGTACAAGGAAAGCGAAAGGAGAGGTACTTTACCGGAGAGGTACAAGGAAAGCGAAAGGTTCGGACTAGCTTTACCGGAAGAAAACTCTAGTATCTTTACCGGGACCAGGAGAGGTTCGAAGTAAGCCGACCAAGGGCTGAGGTACGTAGTTACTCGAGTCCGACGAGAGGAACAAGGTTGCTTTACCGGTTGGTAAGGTACGAAGTTACGAGAGTTCGGCGAAAGGTACGAGAGAAAGGCGAAGTTACGAGACTGTTAACGAGAGGAATGGGGAACAGACTAGCTTTTTAGTTGCTTTACCGGGGGAAGAAAACTTAAGGCTTTATCTTACTTACTTCTAGCTTTACGAAAGATTTTTTACTTCTAGGGGACACTTGACACCAAGGCAACCCCGGTTCATAAGAATGAGAAACGAAAGGAACGGGCTAGCTCGGAGAGGTTCAAAGACAGAAAACAAAAGCAGCTTGACCGGCTAATCTACTCTCAAACTCTCAAACTTTGGTAGTTGCTTTACGGGAGTACGAAACGGGAAGTACTAAGTAGCTTGACTTTTCTTCCTCTGTCGGCTAAACTAAAGGGTCTTCCCGAAAAATTAGAGCTGGAACGAAGCAGCTCGGCTGTTAAGACGGGACTACGAACTTCCTTTAACTTTGGGATTGTAGCACGGAACACTCGAACAGAACAATCTTTCAGATTAAGTTCCCGGGCGCTATATTTAGTCCGTCTTTTTTCCTTTGAAATCAATCGTTAGAAAGAAAGCTCAAATCACTATATGGGATTAGTTTTTACTGGATGGGATTAGTTTTTACTGGAAAGGTACGAAAGGTGGTTCCGAGCGGAGACGACTTTTTCTATTGCCTTTTCTCGCCTTGCAAGCTCAGGGTCTGAGAAATGAAACTTTTTCCAGCTGTGAAATCAAGCAACTTTCTGCCCAGGACCAAGCTTTCGAGAGGAGTGAAGCTGCTCGACTAAAAGGAGAGGAGTGTTACGCTGGGTCACTCGAGTCGGAGAGGTTTGCTGAACAGAAAGGAAATCTGGGCGAGAAAGAGTGTAAAGCATGGCGTCAAAGTCCTCTAAAAAGAAAGAATAAGTTGAGAAAAACCCGTCTTTTGGGCCAAGAGAAAGATCTTTCTTATTTACATACTCTATATGTAATTAAAAAAGGGTCAAGCTACGGGAGGTACAGACTAGCTTTACCGGAAAAGTCTTTAGTCGGCTAAAGTTAAAGTCCTTGCTCCTGAAATCAAACTTAATTAAGGCTTCTAGCTTTAGGGGGACACAGAGCACTTTCACAATCTCAGCATTTAAGAAAAGAAGCATGACCTAAAATTAGTAGAAAAAGCTCTCAAAACTTGACCAAAACCCGGCTTTTTTCGATCAAAACCGCTAAAAAGAGAAAAGAAGCTATCTTATGTAATTCAATTAGCGGGATCAGGCAAGAAAGGTCTTCTATAGGGGAAAGTCCTTGCTAGTCCCGCAATAAAGTTCATTTTCCCGGTTGAAAGCCCACTTCCTTTCCTAAACTGGCATCCAAATCGGACAAGTTAGCCTTATCCCGTGATTTTTCTTGCAACTTTCTTTCCTTTCCTACGGGATACTGTAAAAAAATCGTATGAATTTACGTTTTCTCGGGATTTTTGCTTGCAAGTCCACTTCCTTTCCTAAGTGAGAGTTCAATCGTGCCATTCTTTCATTTTCTCGGGAATTTTGCTTGCACAATTAACATTGCCTTCCGTCACTGTAAAATAAGATGAGAAGTTTACGTTTTCTCGGGATTTTATCGTTGCACAATTAATCTTGCCTTTCCTTTGTCTTTTTGCCGGAGTACTCTTTACTCTGGTCGACTAAAGCTAAAGCCACCAACTCCTTAAGGGTAGGAAGGATGATTTTGTACGCGATACGAGCTATTCCCTGCTGATATCCCTTTTTTCCATTTTATTTTGCCTTATCAAAAGAAGGACTTAGCACTGGTCTTAGGGCTAGCTGGCTAAGAGATTCTCACTCAAAGAGGCTCGAAGAGAGAAGCAAAGGAAAAAAAAACTATAACTTAAGGCCTGCCATCAAATAGAAAAAGGGGGACTGCAGGAAAAAGGACTTCGCTTGACCTAACCATTTCGTACTCTGTTGGCTTAAGATTGGCTGGAGGTGAAGACCTTAAGACTCCGACGGGAACTTCCACTCAATCAATCCCCATTCAAGGGCACTTCCAATGGCGCGCTTGGAGAAGGAATGGCACTAGATAAATGGTATGGCCACTTTAAATTAAAGAGCACTGGAATGTGAAAAACCCATACCGAGAGAAAGCCTAGTCACAGGAACTGAAACAATAAAATTACCCGAGGCTATCCCAGTTCAAGTTTCGCTAACACGAGGAAAGCCCGTCTTTTTGGCATAACTGCCTCTAGCAGCTCCTTCTGTAAGACCTTGGTCAATCAGTTCCTTTTACTCATATTCATGTGCTGCGGATTCTCGAACAAGAACAGCAGATTCAATGCCATCCTCTTCTACTAGTGATTCATGTGCGAAAACAGACTCTTCTGGGCATGTCCCTGAGACTAGTGCAATCCGGGCATTTCGGGATAAAACCGTTAGCAAGAAATCCCTCTCGCCAAGATACCGCAGTTCGGTCTCTGATACGATTCTCAGAATTGACCTGCCCATTAGCAACGTATGCTCAGTGATTCTTGTATACGCAATAAGATAAGTGAAGTGCGCTAAAAGAGACCTCATAGCTCGCAAAGTTAAGTCGATTGGGCATTCCTATGGTTGATAAGCTCCGCCCTCTTCTTCCAACCAATGCTTGCCATGGCCAGTGCTTCCTTGTTCTTATCTCCATAGAAAGCGAACCGCACTTTCCAATCCGGCCTTATGCCATTCATCAACTTCCTTTCTCCTTCGTCTATTCTCGATAGGTCTTGACGATCCTGGTCCGGGCATTGACTCATTGAGAGCAGACGAAAAGTCAGAAGACTTGAGGATAGCACGTGAGATCAACTACTTAGAATACGCTACCATCTGTCTTCGATTATGCTCGTTCTACTTTTCGGTTCGATGTCAAATTTAGGGGGGAATCTGTTCTGCTTTGGAACTCAAGCTAAAAGATTTAGTGTTCCGCGTAACAATCCTTACCAGTCTACTTCCAGTCTTCGTTCCCCCGGTCTCACATCTTCAAACCCCCTGTAAAAAAGAAGCTTAAAAGCTACTTCGTACTCCCGTCAAACTACTCCAGTTTTCTTGTCCCCCCGTAAAGACACTTCAAAGCCCGGTCGAGCATCTTTGCTCTTTCCCGGTAAACAATTGCTTCGATCGATCCTTCCCGGCTAGCGAAGTTCCCCCCAAAGTACCGGACTACTGGAACAAATGAATCGAATTGCCTGTGCATACGAGAAAAAGAGAAATAGTTTAAAACAAGTTGATCGAAAAAAGACGGTAAAACGAAAAAAAGAAAGTAGTGTCTGCTCGGGAAGACCTTTCTTGCCATCACCCGAAAAAAAAAATATCATATAGTATCTTCTTTTCTAAAATTAGCTAATTTAATGCAAAAAAGACGGGTTTTACTAAACTAAATATAGCTTTTTGGGGTCGTTATTCGTCATGCTTAACACATGCAATTCGATGCATTTTAGACGAAAGAAAAGATAAAGAAAAGGAGTTACGTAAAGATCAATTAGCTAAAGAAAAGGAGTAAATAGAAATTCAATTCAATTATGTAAGTAAAGAAAGATTTGTTTTCTTAAAGTTTCTTTTGTCTCGCTGCTACGCTACGCTCCGCTCCTCTCCTTCCAGTTTCAATTCAATGGTTTGTTCCAGCTAGTTTAGTTTACTAGTGAAATTCAATAATAATCAAATGAAGCTAGTTTACTAGTGAAATTCTATTCTTAATTATTCAATTCAAAACTTTAAGCTGTGAAATTAACTTATTACAGTTGTAATTCAATTCTAGAATATGGCTTAGCTGCGGAAGCTAGTTTACTAGTGAAATTCAATGTTAGCTTGTAAGTTTCACTTCAATTCTATTCAATGTTAGCTAGTAATTAGTCCATGCTTAACACAGATTGTTTGATTCGATGTGGGAGAAAGAAAAGAGAAATGAAATACGTAAAGCTACTTCAATTAACTTATGTAAGTTTCAATGGAAGCTAGTTTACGTTTACTAGTGAAATTAAATTATGTAAGTAATCTTAAGAAAGATTGATAAAGAAAGAAAAGTTTTCTTCCGCTCCTTCGTCTTCCTTAACAGTTGGTCTCGCTGCGTAGCTCTTTCTTTGAATTGATGCTCGACTCCCAGAGAGCTTAGCCTAGAGTAGTCCTAATTTCGTTCTAACTGAGCTAGCTCGTGGCTTGTTCTTCAGTGACATGATCTTCCCTTTTATTACTTTTCTGCCTATTGACCGACTCCCCTGCATTTCTATTTTATCTTCGCGATAGCCAGATAGTGAAGAAAGAAGGGCGGTCTCCATCCTCATAAGTAAGTGCCGAGAGCTTGCTTGCTATTGAGCTACGGAGATTCGTTCCCCAGAAAAGAAAGAGTCTCCCTTATCTATGAAATTCTGTTATTAGCTTATTCAAAGGTCATTCCCCCTTCGAGAGCTAGCAGGTTGAGAAAGAGATAAGGTATGGTCTTTATGGAATTGATTTAATTAGCATTACCGCCTCTTTGCACTCGCTTCGAAAGTTGGGATTCCGCGCGAGATCGAGATCTTTCAGCAGCACCGCCCACAGCTCATGTCATTCCCTGAGGGTTGTCGTAGTACTTCAACTCTAGCTTGGTTTACTTCTGGCTCGCTTAGCCCTAGCTCGAACATGCTAACAGCATTCCGTTCACTTACGCAACATTTACTCGTTTACTTGTAAGCTAGCGCTATTCCAACATTTGCTCGGGAATATCTAAATCTAAGGTTCTGAAAGACCCTAACCCTAGACCCGTAACCTCTCAATTCTGTCTTACACAAGCAGAACTCTTGCTCTACCTCCGTAACCTCTTACACCAGTACTATTTGGCTTAGACCATCACTCTACTCCGTAACGTCTTACACCGGTCAATACAGTATTATTGTGTTTGCTTAGACCAGAACTCTAGTCTACCTCCGTATAGAGAGGGTGGGTATTACTTGGGTTATAGAGAGAGTGGGTATTACTTAGGTAAAGAATAGAGTGGGTACTTCAGACTAACTAACCTTGCTTTCTCTTGCTTACTTCACACTAACTAAGAATAGAGTGGTTATAGATGACAAGCTTGATCTTGCTTACACTAAGCTTGTTTACTGAACACTAAGTAAAAGCTTACTTTGTACTAACTCAATCTCCTTGCTTACTGAACTAACTAACCTTGCTTTCTCTTCTTTACTTCAGACTAAGCTTACTGAACAGTAACTCAATCAAGATAGAATAGAGTCCACGCACATTCAAGATAGACTAATAGAAAGATAGAGTATAGTCCCCGCACCGCAGCTACATTGTCTTACCTAATAGAATAGATAGAATAGAGTCCACGCAGCTACCTTGTCTGACTCTTACCTAATATCAAGTATACTAACTCTGTCTTACCTAATATCAAGTATACTCAGTTAAAGAAGGTAAGATTGACTTACACAGACTTGGAGGTAAGGTTGACTTACTTGCTAGCTTACTTGCTTACTAGCTTTAATTCGTTACTCTTCACTTCATTCGTTACTTCGTAACTGTTGAGTTGACTTACGACTTGTTTATTCGTTCCAAAGTAAAGTCTGTTCTCTTATGATATTCTATTATTACTTAACCTAATTAGGTCTAATGAAGAGAGAAGATCTAAGCAGGAAGAAGATGGGGAAGAAGTTACGCGTAAACATGAAATATTGGGATTAAGGCTAGCTTGGTTCTAGTCCTAAGGTAAGGGAACAGATCCGATCTTACCCGGCTTTAGCCCCTTAATTCAGTGCCTATTCGATAAGGTTTTTCTATCTGTAATCTGCCATAGGCGTAGCGTACCCGAACAGGCCCTTTTCCCCTCTTTTTTGGTCTACGAACCTCTTTTCTCTTTCTTTCTCTCTTATTACCTACGGGAAACTTAGAGGTATATTGAGAACTCCGCTTCGTGCTTCGTATCCTCCTCCCCCATTTGTGGCTTTCCCGGTAACAAGGATTGCACCTCGTCAAGGCTTTCTTCTCAACATAATGTTTCACCGTCCTCGAGTCGATCTAGCAGGACAAGTAGTTCGAGTCTGCTTTTCTGTTCAAGAGGGAAGAAAGCCAAAGCTCTCTTTCCAGAATCACAGGGGATGCAATAAAAAAATAGAATTCCTGATGTATTTGACCCCGAAGTGCCATTGGCGCATTAGAAGTTTTGACAAAGCCCCAGTCTAAGGCTAAAGGGAGGTCTCCACAGTCTCCAATGGAAGTCGTATCATCTCCTTGACATTCTTATTACAGAGGGCCCTCTTTCCTAAATGAAGTGGTTTGAGCCCCATTTCACTAGTTTTCTGGTAAGGACTCGCACACCCCAATTCTCATGTCTTAAGCACGATGGATTGGTTCTATTTTTCAATAACTGAAGTACGTAAGAAAGGGACATGATAGCTTCGACGATTCCCCTTTGGATTCATTGATATCCCTGTTTCAGGAAAGATGCTCGGGTCTAGTGTATCGATTCGGCTAAGAAAACCAAGACAATCTCTGCTTTTACTGAGAATCTTTTCGATTAAATGATCAACTTCAACGAGAAGTCCACAACGAGATATCATCTCAGTGCCAAAACCGACGATGAGACTTGAAGAAGCATATATCATCGTTCCAATTTCATAGCAGTAAAAGGCCCTTAGGCAAGGAATTCTGAATGATTAGAAAGGGCTGGACCTCCACTTGCGGAAAGGGAAAGATCACCGGAGACTCGCTTTTGATTACATCGGAGATGGATTCTTGTAACCTTCTCTACATCAATGCACTCACTCTGAAAAAGCAAAGCAGCATAGGGAAAAGAGGTAGTTGACTACGAAGTTATTCTAACTATGTTTACATTTCTGGTAACGAATAGGTAACGAAAGAGAGTAAGCGGGAAGGTTTAGACAGTACAGTAAACCTGTATTCTTGCTTTTTCTTCTTCTCTTAAGATATTTCTTTCTTTAGCAGTTGATTCTCGATATGAAAGCTAAAAAGAGAAGATTAGGCATGTGTATCGCGAGTAAGGTCTCGCTTTTCTTCTTTGACTTCACTCTTGTTGAGACAGAGCTCTTCTTAATTCTATTACTAATGTAATGTAATTGATGAACATCTTCAAGGATGCTCTCGAAGGCAAGGTTCTTAGTTACGGGGCAGACCCCCTCTTTCGAGACCAAAGACGGGGCAGGGCATAGTGAGCAGGCAGCGTAATACTTGAACTTTCAGTTTCTGCTTTCACGTAGACTTCGTAAGAGTCAATTCTATCTCATTCTTGTAGCGAGGTCTAGTCCCATTCGCTGTTTTGGTGAAGCGGAATGCTTTCGATTCCTTTCAAACTAGTACTTTTTCTAATCTACTCTATAGCTCCTTTTTTCTTACATTGTCTAGGGAACAGAAAGATATCTGTGACACTAATTCTTTTACACAAAGCTATCCGTGCAAACAATTTCATTGAATTTCTAGCTTAAATCGCTAGCTGGGCAACTCACTCTTTCCTTAGTCTTTCCGTAAAACCTTTCTTTCTACCCTCTCCTTTTCTCATTTCTTCTTTCCTTGCTTACTTCCCGCAAGGATCAGGATCAGAGCTCCCCTACCAATCCCCTTCATAAGAAGAGTATGTGGTCGAATCTATTGCAGCTTTCGACTGGGCTGTGGTCCGTCGAGGTGAAAGCTGCTAGGAAGGAATTTCATTTTTCTCATCCCGTGCAAACAAAAGAATTTCAACTTATTATCAATTTTTCATTGAAAAAACACGGTAAAACGAAATAGTTCAAGTAGTGTCTGCTCGGTAAGACCCTGATTATCAGATCCCGAGAATTTAATTACATAAGATATCTTATTTATAATTTTTATCTAATTTAATGCAAAAAAGACGGGTTTTATAAAAGTTTTTTCAGAAGAAATCAGTTCTTTGAAGCCATGCTTAACACAGATTGTTTGATTCGATGAATTCTAGTAATAATAAGAAAGAAATTCAATGATATTATTACAGTTGTAATTCAATTCAATGTGGGCATAGAAACCTAGTCCTAGCTTGAAGCTACTTTCTTACGTTTGTAACCGAAGTTAGTCGACTGAACCGAAAGGGAAGGTACGGACTAAGTCGACTGATAACGAAAGTAGCTTTACCGCACCGCGAGGTAGAAGGCAAGCAAGAGGTAGGAAGTTGCGAGACCAGAGGAAAGGTAAGGTACGGACTTGCTCGAAAGGGAAGTGAAAGGAAAAAGGTAAGTTCAAGGGAGCGTAGCGTAGCGTAGCAGCGAAAGCAGAGGTACGAAGTAACGAGACCGTCTTTCTCTTTACTTACATAAGTAAATTTCACTAGTAAACGTATTTTCTTCTTTACTCGCTTCTCCTTTCTTTTCTTATTATTTCATTTCAACTCGAAATATCATAAGAGAAGAAAAGCTTGATCGAGGGATCTGCCCCTCTTTCCCCATTAACGGAAAACCTTTCGCCCAGAGAGCTTAGCCTAGAGTGGACCGAAATGGGCCCGCGAAGCCGGTCACCGAAAGGCAGAGTAAGTTAAGGAGTGAAAGT
The DNA here is from genome assembly GCA_039660915.1 of Euphorbia tirucalli. Lineage (NCBI taxonomy): Eukaryota > Viridiplantae > Streptophyta > Magnoliopsida > Malpighiales > Euphorbiaceae > Euphorbia > Euphorbia tirucalli. Next base: position 1,019,430 of record JAZDXJ010000011.1, read on the forward strand.
AGCGGACAGAAAGTAGAAAGAGCTTTGCTTTACACAAGTAAATCGATTGCTTGACTAAGGTGAAATTCATATTTCAATGTTAGCTTTCCAGTCCCATTGGTCTGGTCTCGCAGCGTAGCTCCCGGGTAACTAGCGTTCCCCCTCTCCTTAGCAGTCGAGCAGCTTTGCACCCCTCCTTTCTGAAATTCAGATTTTTTTAATTATTTGAAATGATTAAAAATTCAATTATTACAGTTGAAAAGAGAAAGAAAAGCGAGGTAAGGTAAGCAGTGAAATTCAATGGAAGCGAGTTTACTAGTTCTCAACAAGGAAATGGAAGCGAGTTGAAATGAAATTAACTTATTACAGTAAGATTGATGTTGAAATGGAAGCGAGTTTACTCGTTAGCTTTCCAGTAATGAAATGTTAGCTTTTGCTTTGCATTCACCTGGATTGTTAAAGTGTTCAGCGCAGCCATCCCAGGTTGTTAAGGACCTTTCAGTCGAGTAACTTTACTAGTTTACTTTAGCTAAAGCGAGTTTACTAGTTCTCAACAAGGAAGCGAGTCAGTCAAGCTACTTCTTGAAATGAAAGAATAAGAATCCACTTTTTCTTACCTTCCCGGTCAGCAGTGATAGCTTATAACAGCCAATTCCAGTTTTGATTGATTCAGACTTGGTTGCACATTCAATCTTTCTTTCCATGTAAGAAAAGAAACTGTCGACTGTCAATCGATCTTATCTGTACACTGTCTAGCTTCTATTTCAGTTACAGAGCGGCGAAAGATAATCAATCGTCTACGGAAGAAGATTACCCGGTATCAGACTCTACTAGAATATCCTCCGATGAAGCGAAATCTATTACCAAAGCATCTTCTGACTGAGCAGCAGAAAGTGATTCGAAAAAAGAACCCGATTCCGTGGCAACATCCGATGGAGAAAAAAGTAATAATATGAAGGTCAAGTCATAACTCAACTAGAGGGGGCGAAAAGAGCCATAAGGGTAAGGCAACACCAAGAAATTTATATTATTAAATAACTATGGTACAGTTAAAAAGTCTTTTAAATTGTGTAGCACATGCCTTACAATCTGCCCCTTCTTCGAATATTGTAGTTTCAAAAAAAAATCATATTATATCTTCTAATCCGTCCACGTCCAATTCCTATATCACGTCCAATTCAAAAATTATCTCTAATCATCCTATTTCTTCAATTATCTCTAATCATCCAATTTCAAAAATTATCTCTAATCATCCTATTTCATCATCATTAAAATCTGCTTTATCGGTCTTAAGACCTCGTGGATTGGAAGAAAAAACTTCTTCTTCCATTTTACCTAGTTACATTCTGGATCTTATTTCTGAAAGCGATAGCTGTCCTCGGGATCTCATTCCGTACAACCTTCCATGGGATGTCATTCCGTACAGCCTTCGTAGGGATGTCATTCTTAGGGATCTCATTCCTACTAGCAGTCCTCTTAATCTCATTCCCTCTACCTATAGTAGTAAAATCATCGTATCTCTAGGTGTTCGGGATTTCCCCCCCACCATCACTGAAATTAGTTCTGATCTCATTTTTTCTACCTCTCCAGGTGTTCGGGACATCATCCCCTATAGCTATAGTAGTGAAATACTTTATGATAGCGGTGCTCGGGATATCATTCCAGAGGGTAGTTCAATCATTTTATCCTGCTCTAACAATAGTTCACTAATCTTATCAAGATCTATTTTCAGAAGTAGTGATCCTACTAGATCTCTTTCTATGGAGAAAGTATTCTTGATACTAACACTATTCGTCCTTCAATATCGTTGTCAGCTGGATCCTTCTTATCTAGTCGATTTATATGGTACCGTGGGTGAACTTTATTTCGATTCGAATTCTTTATACCACGATACGCTAGAACATTTTCTCGATTCTTATGAGAACTTCGGCCATAAGGTAAAGAAATTTATCGATTCTGCCGAAGACCTAAAAATGAGTCTTGTAGAATCTGACGAGGGTAGGGACATAGAACCCTATAGAAGGACGCCCCACGACACGGTAGAGGTGTGGACTTCCAACGAAAGTGGTGAAAATGAGTGCCAGCAAAAAAACTGGAAAGGACTCATACTTATAGGTCTAAGCATGCTTGTAATCACTGTTTTGATCCTTTCTTCATCACAGCCCTCCGACCCAACTTTTTTGGTACCAACTTGATTCGATCTCTACTAAGCCAAGGCAAAGAGAAAGAGCACTAAGACTAACTCAAAGATTATTTGACTATCGACTAAGGCGTCAACCGATTCCTCCAACGCTTTAAAGGTGCCCTTATTTCCAGGGAACAAGAACCTAAGAGTGATATCCTTACTTTGAGCTTAGCAGCACCGACTGAGGAATGACTTTTTAGGCGGGAAAGCTAATCAGAGGAACTACTGGCATGGCAGCTATCCCTCGCTTTCTAAGAGTGGGAACTCGAATTCAACAGTCGAAATGGCTTAGCTGCAGGGAAAGCCTCACATGCAGGAATTACAGTCGACAATAAATACAAGAACGTGCCAGACAATCAAGCTTTGACGCAGGGAGATGTATTAGAACCCTTCCTTTAGCCAACTTTCTATCCCCAAAAATAAATATTCCTAGCCCGCTAATCCATCTTTCTATGGTCACCCTTTTTCGGAAGTAGGGTAAGGTGATTCAAAGTAAACTAGAGAAAGCTATCCCGTAAGCTAGCCTTTTTCTTTTATGAGTAGGAGTAGGAGTCAGCCAGTGAGTCCCCCCCTGGTTCTAGAGTGAGAAAAGTGTTAGAGTCATTCCGAGCTAGAGGAAGCAAGTAAGGAAGAAAGATGAGCTATTTTACGTAATTCTCTGCCCGAGTCAGCCTCATCTTATTTTAAGAAAGCGGGGGGAGGTTATAGTTCTAGTTTACAGTCCCCAGTTCTAGAGAAAGGATTGGGATGACTCCCTCGTGCTATCGGTTATAGAGTCAGAGTTGGGAAGTCCCAGGTTCTGGAGGCATTAAGCAAATCAGCTAACCCAGAGTGAACAGTCGATTCAACTATAGCAAACCGAACAAGAGGAAGAAGAGCTGAGTCAACAAGACGTGTGAACAGCGCCTTGAGCCTTTCGCCTGCACTCCTAATCAAGAGATTTTCTGGGTATTCAACCCCAAAAGCCATTGTCCACAGCTTCGGCTTAGTTCAAAAAGAGTCCTAGCTAGAGAAATCCTTCTACCTTCCTTCTTAGCGCGTATCATCCCTTGCCTTGCTTCTTTCCTTTTGTGAATGAACCGGAGCTTCTTACTAAGAGCTACCTGACCACAGTCACTCTTACTCCCGGGCTCTTTAAAGGTCTGAGCAAGGAGTTCTATATCAGTGGTACTTTACATGTCTTGTCTTAGTGTTAGATTCTATTTATAATGAAGATGACATTCCCGTACATCAAGGACCCTAAGAAGCGTGTTCGCAGAGCCAGTGTCATAGTCCAGAACCTAATCCCCTGAAGGGTAACTGTTGCTGTAACCATAACCATCGGAATCGGGCTTGCGGAATTGGTCGAAGACCCAGAGATCGTAGTAGTTGTCGGCGCCTGTGAAATCGTTGCGGCGGGAACTCCCGAAATAAAGACAGAGAACCTTAGATAGAAAGCTCACAAGAAGCGTCTTCTGCGTGCTAGGCCGACCGTAGAGGAAAAGCTGTCTCGGTTTGATTGGCCGTTGAAAACAGAGCTGGCACGCAACCCAGTCCAAAAAGACGTACTTTTCCTTGAGCTCCTCAGGAGTGTACTCCGCGGGCTAATTATGCTTACTGAGATAGTCTATAAACTTGGCACCCAACGGAGTCCTTAACTGCTTAAGAACCTTCTGATCGTCAAAGGCACTTCTCAAGGTACCGTAAGAACGAAAAAGCCTATTAACGAGGACCTCATTAGAGTATATATCAAACCTGTCTTCGCACTTGGATAGGTTGTCCAAGACCACTTGATTGGGGACGGTAGTATCCTTCTTCTTATGATGCCTAGAGCTTTGGATGGACAAGAGCTCGTTCAGAAACGAATTCATCAACCGAAGAAGCGAGTTCCAAAAGAGCAGAGCGGACCGGGGCCGAAAGACTTCCTTTATCCTATTATGCAATTGGTATTTACTGCTAGCGGGCAGGTGAGTAGTCGCCTAGGCTGACAGAGGAGGAGCGAAAGCCAAGTCAAGAAAGGAAATCGAAGATTGTGTGCTGCGAACGAGCGAGCCAAGGCTATCTGAATAGAAGAAAATGGCATGATTCAGTAGATGGGACGTTGCGTTGAGATTGAGGGCCTGGAAAGGCAATGAGAATTTTTGAAGAGGGATTCAAAGAAATTCCATTTATGTTCCTCCCCATAAGAAGAAAAAAGGGAACTAGAGCGGAGACAAATCCATACCATTCATTCAACCTCCGATCGTGCTATTTGATTCATTAGTGCGAAATGGCCACTTAACTTGTTTGACGAATTGACCGCGTATTCAGTTAAGAAAAAGTATAATAAGCATTGAAAAGCATCCGACTATGCTATGGGTATCTTCCTCGCATGCCCCATTGTCTGAAGCCTATCCCCTAGTCCTTACCGGTCTAAGCGAAGTCTTGAGTTTTTTGGACTAGGTCGATGGTCTTGGTAAGTCCAATTTTTCATGGATCTCCCCAATGCGAGGTGGGTCTGTCGGGCATGACGTGCTTTTTTCCTCTCCCTATTCATCAAGAATAGATAGCAGCTAATCTAGTTGCGGCGGAGGTGAGGTGAGGACGGACAAAGCGGGGGCGAAGCCAAAAAGAGAGATAGCATCTCCAAGTTTCAGTTAGACCGGGTATGAGGCAAAGCCAAAGCCAGAAGTGCTTTATCCGGGCTGGTGAAACCAGTTTTACCGAAAGAAGGACCAATAGCATAATGCAATCGCTATCATGAGCATAGATAGAAAAGGTATGGGTATAGGTAAAATGCACACATCTACCAAGTATGTGAAACTCTCAATCCATATCCGGTGATCCCTACCTCTCTATCCACAACCGACCCATCTCCGTCGAAGCCGGGTAGGCTGATCGATCGAATTCATTCATGGTTGCGAGTCTCTCACTTCGAACATGGGCGAATGCTTCTCTTTCTGATCCATCCTTCCCATTCGCCGAATGAGATTATAATCGGCATTCGATCGACCGGAAACGGACTAGGCCTTGGTTATTCCTTCCGCCCGCGGGCTATTAGTCTCAGTTGCATGATTAGATAACCTATTTAAGCAAACCTTTTTATCTCCTCCGGGATACTCGCCCGACGAACTCGACATTTCGCCTTATTCGAATATAGGTAAACGACTCTCCTCTCCGGGCCAATTATTTGCCCTGAAAAACCCGTAGCAAAAGCCGATCGGGATCTAAGTCTTTCAAATTCTCCTGAATGAACAGAGCATCATTGAGAGAAAAAGATGTCAAGCGGGGAATGAGAAAGAGAGATGTGAATGATGAAGGAGGCGTCGGGACTGGGCTTGGATTCACTTACCGAAGTTGAGTGGCTCCATGTCACAGCTATATAGCTTGTCACAACTCAACACTTATTCAATCGGAACTTATTCCCCGGAGAAAGAGAAGGCTTGATCCACCGGAAAGAAAAAGTTGGGTAGAAACTGAGCTTGTAGAAGGATCCCGTTGATCTTCGGGCTGGCCCTTGCCTATGGAAAGAAGGGTGTCTAATCAATTTGTTGAATAAGCAGTGTTAGCAATAGACGTTGTGTAGAAGCTCTTCCTTAGAGAAAGTGTTACTAAATGGACAATGGACGAGTCATAACTCTCTTTACTGCGGATGGCAGAAGACAGAACAGCTATTTCATTACATTAGCTTTATTGGACTGTAAGGAACGATAAAGAAAGGGGAGTCTGCTCATTCCGATTGAATGGACAGAGAAGAGCAAATGACATAGAAGAATAAGGCAACGAATGCAAACCAACAGCTTTTTCACTTGTTCCTGTGCATATTCTGTCAATCTTGATATAGGTTGGCCGGGGTCTAAGGTCACTGTCCCTACAGGAACCGCGAAGGCCCCTCCACTAACTGAGAGTGTCCCTCCAGTCACTAAGAACCCCCCTGTCCCTCCACTAACTGAGAGTGTCCCTCATTTCATTCATAACTCTCCTACGGCAGAACTTAACTTCATTCTTAGTGACATTGACATAGAAAGAAGAATAAAAACTATCCGTAGGCAAACCTTAAACCTAGAACTTACGTGACATAGAAAGCATAGATTAGGAGTTCATCCGTATCAAAAGGCAAAAAAGTCTACAAGTCCTAGATCTTAGAGCGCGCAGGGACAAGGAAAGGAGGAACCCTGGCGCAGTTTACGTCACAGCAACTTTTTGCTACTACTATACTAAGATATTATATAAAAGAAGAACAGGCTTGTCATAAATTATCACAATCACAGAACCTTCCGCCCGATATGTCAGAATAGAACACTTCCAATCCCAATCTTTCGGGGGTCGTCCCAAGTTGTGTAGAGAAAATCTCTCTTTCCGCCTTTCTTGTATTTGATAGTCTTTAACCTTCTCTTAAGAGAGCCTAACAATAAGCAAGGGTTCCCGAACCCCCCTGTCGACTGGCAGGATTGCTTACCTAGAGCATTCCGCTCGGATAACTTCACTCGAGGTCTGCGCTAGTTAGCTCTGCAGCAACCAAAACCCCATTTCATTTCTTTTATTTCAGATATGGGATTCCACTTATTATTTCTATACAGGGGAAGACAAGTAGGAAGTCTTATTTACAATCAATATAGGAATTGAAAGCAAGGGGGAGATAGAACAGATACTTGCAAGTTGAGCTCTTCCTCTAGTGAACTCATTAATCCGAGTAATTGCATCGCTAGGTTAGAAAAAATCTTTCTATTCTTGGTTGCCCATCTATTGATTATCTGACTTACTGTGCCTGTTCAATCCGAACTCAACTCTTCCTATTTTTTCTTATTCTTCCATGCGCACATCGGAATCCGAGTAGCTACTTCAAAGGGCTTCCCTTCTTAAGTGCCAGGAGAGTAAAAGGAGGTGAATGAATCTCCTCCTCTCTAGTTGCACTTCTGCCTATACTTTCTTACCAGCTAATCAAAAAAGAAATAGGAGGTATTCCTCTTGAACTTCTTTTCCCTTCGAGCTTTCATGCTTCCAATTCTTTATGACTTTTCTTCATGCTTATGGTAATCATCCTCTCAGTGAAACCAAAGCATAATCTTCCATGCTATCGCACAGAAGGTCGTACGCCACTGGCAATCAAAACTTTTTCTCCTTACAAGATGCATTGCTACATAACCAATCCGTGAATGCCAAGGAAAGGAGTAGAAGGAACTTTGATGCTCATTGAGAATAAAGATGTGGAAGATCAATTTAGCAAAGTGACACTCACGCAAAAGATGTAAACAATCCTAAACTGGGTGTCCAGATCTAGAACAGCTTGCTAGACTCTGAGAAATTCCTTTCCCAACGAATCCGCTTTGAGATACTAAGCCAAGGTCAGACGGGTGGTCTACCCTTACAAGGTCTACTGCGGCTCCACTCCGTGGTGATCTATGAATTATGTATAGTAAGATGGCTACCTGCTTTTGGAATTGATGTCGGAAAGGAACGAGAAGTAGGTAGAATTCTTAAGCTAATTATATACCGCGAGTAAAAGGACTTCCACGTCTAAAAGGCTCAGGACTAAGCGATCTACCGAAGCTCTTTCCCACCTCTCAAATGGGCTTGGTCTTCGAAAAGCTGAAAAGAGCCTTCTTGCTTGTCTAGCTGGTCGTGAAGAGCCTTATCCATACATAAGACTCACACCCGCCTACTCGTACTGTTTGAGTTCCGACTTGCTCTGAACCCGTAACAGCTGGCAGCCCACGACCAGCCCTGTCTCTTTTTGAATGAGATGGGGCTTACCTTGCTAAAGATGTTTTTATCCATTGCGAGAAGTTCCTCCAACCCTTTCCTTTTCTGCTAGCCCTTCCCGCCTTATCTCTTCCATCCCGCGGCTCTCGGCCCGGACCTTGCTGACTTTTCTCCCTCCGGCGCTTTACTAAGCTCTATCAAGCCCAGATCTCCCGACCCCCCGCCGCCTGTTGATCTTGCTCCTGACTCCTATCTTTGCCTTTAGTGGGAGCTCTTATCAGACTGACGAATTGGTTAATCAAGGATTCTTTTCTTATTAAGGTAAGGTCATCAAGGTAGAATAGATAGCAACAGGCCTATGCCTTAGACTTCTCTCCGCTAAAGCTGCTTTTTCTAAGAACTCTAATCGCTTATTTCTCCTACAATGCTGCTTTTTCTAAGACTGCCTCCACAGGGGATTCGTTAAGAGCAAAAATTGGTTGCAGCATTACTCTATCTATAAATCCTCCCTCACTAAGGAGCATAGAAGAAAGATATTATACAACCATTCTTCTATTAATATTAAACACTTATTCTTTTGCATTCATAGAGTAAACTGCATTCAAATAAGTGGTCAATACTCCTCTGTCCTAAAAGGAAGAATTTCAGGGCAAGAAAGCATACATGCCCATTTAGCCTATTTACTGCTTGACCTACTTACTGAATGCCAAAGCAAGGAAAGACCCTATTCCATCCACAGCTTCTGCTTGTCCTTCTGGTTGTCACATCTTGTCACCCTGTCTTGGCTATCTGTTCGTAATGCTTCCTTCTTTTCTTCGATTGAATGAAGGTTCCGGCGGCTGTGAACTGCGACAACAAAAGACTTTTTTTCGGGTAATTCTCCAACCCTCATAAGAGAAAAGCCCATAAGATCCTTAGACCCTTCTCTTGCTCTTGTTTTCATTCAATATCCTCGGACTGAGTCACTCTCCGCTATGCTTTGCATAAAGCATGAAAACTTCTCCTTTCTTTGTTTAGTACCTAGGTGGTTAATCAACAGATCCCTGCTTTATTTACTTTTTTTTCAATGCTAGGATTCTCAGTCAGTTGATATGGTCTTTTTCTGTCATTATACGAATCAGATAATCATCCTTTTGTGAACGAGCGGACTCGGCTACGTAGAACACTAGGATATTTGAGGTGTCGACATTAATTAAGCCACCCGCCCGAGGTTTGGGTGAAAGAGAGTTCTGTCCATCTTAAGAAGCGAGAGAAGGCGAGCGAAGTGAGGGAATTTTTTACGGTTTTTTACCGGCTTTCTTTTCAGCGGGAAATGAACACTCGACTACTAGGGATGGTCTTTCCCTTCTGAGGCGGTATCCATCGTCTTGTGCGGGCGGGCTACCCATTTAGGGATTAGTCGATTCAAGACTCCTCGGTGGAAAGAAGGAAAAGCCTTCTTCTGGGCCTGATCCCAACCTTCAACACTGGCATATCATTCTATCTTTCCCCTTCAGCAGTCAGATAAAATAGGAACTCTAGCTAACCTAAGCAGGAAAAGATCTTTACAGAGGGGACCGGTGAGATAGCACTATAGGGAATATGGAAACATATAGGACTTAGGAAGCATATGGGAATGCCATAAGAGAGATCAACTAGAGCTTATGCCAAGGATGACTTTCCCAACAATTACATTGCCTACTCATGCTTGTGAAAAAAGAGGAAAATCGCTAATTACAGGCAGTGTGTTCCACCTATGAGAAGATCAATTAAAATTGCCTCCGGCTTAAGAAGCATATAAACGACATACTAAGCAGAAGCGCGTGGACTCAAAATAAGGGGGTAAAAGGTCGTTCACGAAGTTGGACTTACGCTCGGGATACTATCAAATAAGGATCGCCGAAGGAATGAGTCCCAAGGCGAAAGGAACTTAGCAAGGGGGGTCCGGCTCTATGAGCTCCTGGGCCTATGCTCTTTACTTTATTAAAAAAAATAACCATTACAGCTTATGAAAGAGCAGCTTAGAAATGGCTAATTAAGGTACTGACCAACTGAGACGGAGAGAGCCCTTTTTCAGTCTTGTCGGAATAGGACCTGTTGGTGGTTTAAAGGGCATTACATTAGGAGCACTCATTCCTCTTTAGCCTTAAGCGTGAGATGCGGGTACTAACTCATCGGAGTTGGACTACTTCTCTTATGATTCGATGGATGACCCTGCGCAGAGGCACCTTATTTAGGAATTGATTGTTTTTGTAAAGAAGCCAACAAAGCCTAAGCTCAGTCCGGAGAATACCTGTCAGAGATCCGTGGTCAGACGAAGATCAACGCGGGCGGGTGCCACCACGGCCGTCTTCTCTGTGTGCTATCACGTAACGGGGGAGGGAACCTCTTTTTTTTTGCAAGTGGCTTCCTTTCGTAGTGCGTTTTGCATGCTTCGCCCCCTTCAGCTTAAGGCTCGCCTCTGTAGCTTATGGGCTTACGCACTCTACTCGCAGCTTCCTCGCTACTGGTCTCTGGGGGGCAGTTTCTCAAGAGTTATTCCAACAAGACTTTCTATCTCCTTGTCGACTCTCCTACGGCTGTATGCTGTGTTTGACTGAAAGACTCTCGTCTCATCTCTTGTAGAGACTTCCAACAACTTGAAAGGATTTTTCTTTCGCTTCTTCTGCACGACTTCCCTTTCAGGACTCTCTGATAAATTATGATGTCATTGTGTGCATCATGCCCGGCATTCGTAGATCAAGAAGTTCCTTACATTACTAATGGGCAATCAGGTTCAGGTTAATAACCCCGAACAGCCTTTGCAGCTCCTTCTATTTCTTTCTTTCAAAGAACGGATTCTCTAACAGCAGGGCAGGGGATTCTTCTCTGTAAGAGCGTATTCGCCCTATCTCGGTGAGTTCACGAATCAGATGGAGAGCCCCACCCATCCTACCCAAGGCAAAAGAAAAGGAAGGCTATGCACACTAAGTCAAAGTGGTGGGGAAAGAGAGGAGTGTCGTGAATGCCAAAACCTATTCCACCCAGCGACTTCTCTTTATCGACCTTACCAGGGAAAGGAAAAAAGATAGATATGCACGGACAGAAGGAGCTGCTTTGAGAGAAATTATGCCCATCTAATTCATCTTCCTCGATAGCATCCGATTACTGAACACCTTCACAATCCGACGGCACACTGAAGCAAAGGATGACTCCTAGAAGGGCTTAGTGGTTAGGTTGTGCACGTGATGTGTGGCATTTCTTCCTCTCATTCCTGGCATTCCTCCATCAAACCTAAACCTTCCCTCAGCTTGAAAACAACCCTTTGGGTGGAGAATTTCCTACGTATGAATTGCCCCAATCCATCACCAGAGTCAATTCGTACACAAAATTTGGAGTATAAAAGGTGTTTCTTTAGACACCCCCCTCCCTTAATGAGAAGCCCCCATTCGAGTAGTCTCATAGGTCTGACCAGGGGCTCGGTTCCAACCATTCTTGCTAAGGACAACCTCGCTCCTAGCGAAAGATCAAACGCCAGGTGTGAAGCAACTTCACGATCCAATTCATTCCCTCAAATCGGATGACACAAGGCGAACTAGAATAGGCTGATTGATCCAGGTAGCGACAGGCTCCAATCGAAAGGAACCGCGCGTACGCTAGAAAGACGTATAGGCAAGCCTTTCTTTATGATCATATGGATCGCTTTTCGTGACTTTTCTTTCCATAGGCATACATTGCAGTCTAACCTGCTTTCTAACTTTAGGGGACCGAGAATCCGTCTTTTGATCCTCCTCGAGCCTACTCTCGTCTTTCGAATTAAGCTTCCGATTTAGTTGGTGCAGACGCTGAAGGATCAGCTGACACTAGATAGGAAAGGTTTTCGATCGAAGCTCTCGAACCTCTTCCGAAGTCTGTTTAGGATTCGGTTTCTGATTCGGTTGGTGTTCCGACATCCCGAATCGAGGTGGCTATAAACAAAGGTTTGCCTACCTCTCTAGTTAAAGAGAGAAGAGAGGGGCTTCGAAGCCTTAATTCAAGCTAGAAATAGCGATAGAAAACTAGCCATATCGTATCGATCTAGTGGTGACAACGAAAAGGCGTTTTTTTAAGCCTGAGGGGCAGTGAGCGGGGTAGGATAAAGTGAAAAAGAATGGTATTTTTTCCGGGGTGGGCTGAAGAGGCCCTATGTAGTCTTTCTTTTCATGGGTGGTAGGCAGGGAGCCATTCATTACACCTTTCGGAACTGGAGACGAAGAGTCGTTTAAAGACCTTTTCAAAGACCACTTTTTAGAGGGCGGGTATCACGCTCAATAGAACCATACTTTGCTATGTCAATAGGAGAGAGAAAGAAAGAGGACAACAAGAGGAGGCCTTGTTATATATTTCGGAAATCGAATCATCATACAACTTTAGGCCCTTCTGAAAGCCATGACGCAGGGTCACACGAGTAGCGAAAGACTGAGCTCGCCCATGCTCTCATGCTTCACACAAGCCCAGGCTAGGAAGCTTGAAAGCCATATCATATGGATTTGTAAACTCCGATCAAAAAACTAAACCGGGAAGGCTTGAATGGATGGCTTCCAAGGCCAGGGCTCGATCCTGCACAATTGACCTGCTTCGTACCAGCTAGTATCTGACTTACTTAATGCACTCACAAGCGTTCGCATCGCTGCCCTAGCTTCGTGTTAAGGGCACAACGAAAGAATTACTTAACTTACTCTATTGACGTAATATTCATTCATAGTGGCCAGGCGGGCCGTTCCATTCCATTATCAGGCTTAAACCCAGAAAGAAACTCCTCCCTGTGAGACTAGGAATATAGCTCCCAACGACGTTCTCGCGAAGAGAAAAGAAAGCTCTTTTGAAGTGGGAAGAAAAACCAATGGATTGCGGTGGTTTCATAAGGCATTCAGGGGTGCACCTAAGGAAGGAAGTAGCCCACACTTCTTCTTTTTAAACTGATAAACTAGCGAAGGGGGACTTCGCCTTTTTTGATAAGAAAAGTAATAAAAGGGATCGATCAATTACCAAGCAAGGGAAAGCAAGCGCTCCCCCGAAGAGGAAGAGGTTTATTTCGAGTAAGCTTGTTGCATTGCATCAAGGCATGTTTTTACAAGTTTTGATGGATTGGAGAGGACACTTCTCTTCTTCACCCAGAGAAGCCTGGGCTTGAGGGTCATACAACCCATTAATTAAGGGTTGTTTACTTACTCCCGACCAAAAGTAGCTGAATCAAGGTGTGGATTCGACCGGCCAGTTCACCAGTAGGTGCCTTTAAGTGGAAACTCTTAGATAGGAACGTTCAGCGATTGAATTGCCTTCAGTCAATCTAACCAGCTAAGCTACCTAAATAACCTTTCTAATTAAGAAAGGGAAGTTCTGTTGATTCCCAATCTCGAAACTGAGAGTGCGAAGTCACAAGCTGATGAGCTATATGTGAAGTGAAAAAACCCAGTTAAGAAAGGAAATATATAGCTATCAAGCTGAAACTAGAACTCGAGCCGAAAATGTAAGGTTATTACTATAAGGAATAAAGCAATGGTATACGAAAACTCTCTTTTCCACTGCTGCTATCTCTGCCCCCGTCGCCGGCAACTCTTAGCAATACAGTAACTTTAAGAGTCATACGCCAAATCGGAATATTCTTGATATTCCAATAGTAAAGATCTCTCCTCTACGTCGGCCTTACGAGTGCTAATTGAAGTATTCCCAGCACGGTTCGTCGATTACCGGAATTGGAGGGAAAAGTAACCATCCCCTTTCTTTTCCTATTCATTCGTATCTTAAGTATGTCACTTCCGGATAGCGTTATTCGATAGCAGCCTATGCCTTAATGGCATCAGTCTTATATATATGTTCGATAAGGCGGATCTGTGGGCATGAAAACAAAGAAGAGTTTTAGGGGGATCACGTATCAACACATTTTTTAGATAGTTTCAAAGGCTTGATTGGCTACAGGAAGCATCCAATGCTACTGCTTGAAAGGAGCTGGATGACATTCTTTTTTTAGGGAATACCTGTAGATAGGCGAAGCCGATTAAACGGAATTAGTAGTTTAGGTCTTACCCTGGGATTTTCGACTTGCTTTCACGTCTTTCTGTTCTTGTTCAAACGACCGCGGCTATTTCAGCTGTTGGATGAGTTAGAAGTTCACACCAGGAACAATTCGCTTTGATAACAAAGATAGATCCGTTTAAGAAAGAAGGCAGTGATGCCAGTTCGAATGGGAAGAAATAACTATGGAATGGAATTAAAGGCCAAGGCGGAGGATCTTGGAAGGTCTTCGGATGATCGCTGGACTCCTTAGTAAGGTCCTGTTGATCATCCTGGATGGTCTAACCAAGGAGATGTGCATTGCATCGTACCTGTTGGCTAAACGGATAATTCACCTGTACAGGTCATCAGGAGTTCTGTTCCTTGCACTGTATTTAAAGCAGTGTGCGGCCAGTTTCACGACCTGGAGGGGAGGTATACACCCTGTTACAAGGGATTAGTACGTTCCCGTGTCTTTGACGGGGTCCGGCCTACCCAGGATCATCCCGGCCCGGAGAGAAATCCTGTCTAGGTCAAAAAAAGGAGACTTTACTCAAAAAATTCTACCTATCGGCCTTTTCCCTAGGTAAATGGATCCTGTTAGGTAAGAAGATTAATAGGAGTCTCTTGAATGGAAGAACAGCAAGAGAGAGGGCTAAGAGTGATGTCCGACTTTCCGTAATCCTAACTTCAGTGAGCAGACGATTTACTTCTAGTTAGAGAAGGACTTAGACCTACCGGTAACCGGCTTCGCGGGCCCATTTCGGTCCACACATGGCTAAGCTCCTGGTGCGGTGGCCTATCGTCAACTAACGAACTAGAATGAAGAAAGTCTTTTCTTTATATATGATATATCTTCGGTTAGAATAGAGAGAAAGTAGTTGACCAATGATCCGGAAAGGAACGGGAGTACTTGGGCATTGCTTGGGTCTCCTGATAGGGTTGAGATAAATCTTCTGTTACGGCACAGTCAGACAGGTTTATACCAGCTCACGAGCAGAATCTTTGAATCATATGAAAGAAAGTGACTAATTGGGTGAGATATACAGGTGCGCTTAGCTTTCTCAATGGCACAGCAAAAGCTTAATATTTAGGGTTGGGATATCATAGGAACATGGGGGCACTATAGAAAGGTTAGCCAATTGAACTCCCGATGCTACGTCAAAAGCATGAATTTTAGCTGTCGAATGAGACTACTAAATGTAGAAATGAAAACTGGAAAAGTCACTCATCAAGATGTGTTGGTTCTCTGTATCACGTTTTTTCAAGAAGATTGGGACTCTCAGCGAATAGATACAATCGTAGTAGTATATACCCTTATTTAATTTATAAATAAGGCATCTTCCGGACCAGGGGCCCCCTTCTCTTGAGGTAGCATTTCAAACAAAAATTAGTTGAACTTGAATCATCTGTTTAGGCACCTGCTTCAAATAGAGTTTTCTGAAAGCCCTTCGCTAAGGGCGAAGGCTCTTGCTATGCCACCCACATGTCCTAGGTCTAACCGCCTACCTTTTGAGTTTTCTTTCGTCAGGAATGGCTTTTTCTTTAGCGGGAATGGTAGGAACTGAGCTTATAGTCCGCCGGACTTGAAAACAGGTTTCAACTATCGATCGTTGCCCTTATGTTGCGAAGATTTGGAAGCACTTGCTGAATACCCTCCTAGCCAGGGGATCCCACTTACCCTTGGAATATGAGGCCGAGGGGGCGATGCACTATTATCCGGGGCATGGTCTCATTAGCTCTATTACGAAACCTGCTTTTTCGGCATATCATACTTGGAAGGAGTGAAATGCCCGGGTTTTCAAGCAATCTTATAAAGCCGCAAGGGAGCTTTTTTACCTGATTTCAGCTTCCAAGTTGAAATACTCTAATTCGACCCGTGACCAGCAGATATTAGCTAGTTAGGGGCTCCTTTCTCTTCTTGGTTCACGAACGAATCCATCTTATCAAACATCATTTCCCGAGCCGGGCATGAGCTACTCCCATCTAGCCAATCTCGATTTGGGATCTTAGCAGCTGCCCTTCTTGGGTATGAACTCAAAGAATCTCCTTTCCCCCCTATCTTGTAAGGCCAGCTTCTGTGGCTTTCGCTTAGCAACCTTTACCATAAGCGAAATTGATCTCAGTGAAATGAAGGGCATTCGAAAAAGACTGAGGGATCTTATACTGTCTTGAATCGAGTGTCTTCCTCCCTCTCCTTTTAGTCGAGCTTCTTCGTTCCTCGATCAAAGTCGAAATTTCATACAATCTTCCGATTACCCTCTTTATTAGAATTAGCCTTCAGATCTTCCGACACACAGAATGGACTATTTATCCATTATCAGACTTAGCCGATTGGACAGCTTTCCTTGACTCTAATGCATATTCGACGGAGCTACCTTCAGAAGAGCTACTAGCTACTTCAGAAGAGCTACTAGCTACTACAGGAGAGCTACTGCTACTATCAGAGGAGCTACTATAGCGAAAGAGCTACAATTCCATGAGCTAAGCTAAGCCAGACGAAGGGGGATCTATTTCATAAAGAGATTAACTGATTGTCTTAGCCACCTTATAACGCTCAGCCTCGCTCCTATCGTCTCGGAAATCTAAGGATTCCTTGCTTTCGTCTTCTGGTAGAAATAGCAGATGAGAGAGCCCTTTCGCATGCCTGCTATGATAGAGTAAGAATTAGGTACTCTATTCGGGGAAAGACTAGATATGTCCCATACGAGACGCTATAAACTATTTGAATCGTCTAGCTTAGCGGGAAGCACATAATGAAAGAATATTAAGAGTTTTGTATTCCATTTGATCTCCCCTGCCTTCCACTTGAAGAGAGTTCTAAGGAGTTTTAAACCCTCAAGATCCCAATTTCACAATCATCGTATAGTGATAACAGAAAGTTCGAGAGCCTCTGCAACTCCTGTAGCCGGTCGGTCATCTTGTATAAGGTGATTGAAGAATTAAATCGGATACCTGCTTGCATCTCTCTGTTGTCATTGATTTTGTCGTCCGAATCCCACAGGGCAGCTTTGCTCAAAATCCTAAATCAAGCATATGTATACCACGATATATCTGTGGATAATTTAAACACCATTGTTGGGTTGTGGCAGCCAATTTCCTCACTTTCACAGATGATGAAATACCCGCGGAGGGCATAGGGCACACCAAAGCTTTACATATCTCTGTCAAGTGCAAAAAAAACTCCATAGCAAAAGTACTAATTGATAATGGATCATCCCTCAATATCATGCCGAAAACAACTTTTATCTAAGCTAAGTTGCCCATTGATGATTCATATATTAAGCCTAGTAACCTGGTTGTCAGGGCTTTTGATGGAACTAAAAGGGAAGTCATAGGCGATTTGGAATTGCCTATTCAAGCCAGTAACATTTAGCATCCCTTTTCAAGTTATGGATATTAATCCAGCTTATAGCTTTTTGCTAGGAAGACCATGGATTCATTCTGCTGGGGCAATTCCGTCTTCATTACACCAGAAAGTCAAGTTTATTGTGAATGGGAAATTAGTAGAAGTGTCAGGAGAAGAGGATATTCTGATCACGAAATGTCCTTCTATTCCATAGATTGAAGTGGCTGAAGAAGTAGTTGACTTTTCAACCTTTTGAGGTAGTAAACGCTGCATACACAACTAATGGGCGTGACTTTTTCATCCCGTACCCGACCCCGTCGTGGAAGGTTATATTCTCATTTTTTAGTTGCAGAAAGCCTTTCTCGAGGAAATCCACCCTTTGAGGTTGGTAAGTCCCATCGATTCATCAAGCTTAAGTAAGCTGTCTATCCGTCTGAAACCTTGACTTCATCGTCTTGCTTGCGTCAGTATCAACATCAGATGAATGAGATCTTCCGGTTTAGCTCCTTAACTAAAGTTAAGGCGCCCTTGAATTCAGTTCCGTAGCTTAGGTAAGCATCCGCGAGAGGTCTTGTGGTGCATCCATCTAGAACAGCCCTCAAAACGATCCAAAACAAGAATTATTACGGTCTTTCAAGCGGTTCTGTCGGTAGAGGCGGGGAAGACCTTTTCAAGAAGGTAAGCTTTGGCTTTCTCAGCGCAAGGTGCAAGGCTTTTCTTCCTAGAGTGAGAGGCAAGTTCTTTCTCAAGTTCAAAGTAAGTGAGCGAATATTAAATATCACATAGAGTGAAAAGTGAATTCAGGGTTGTTCGTGGCATCTGTTGCCTCTCGTAGGCCTGTTCCAGGGAATGCTCTAGTCTATTTCTAACTAGTGGCGGAAGCAGAATGAGAAAGAGAGTCATGAAACAGAATCGATTGAAAACCTCTCCTCTGAACCCTATTCTTTTCCACTAACATCTCGTCCGGTAGAAACCTCCTCTCGCCGTCCCGCCCTTCAGCTTTCGGTATCGAGATGCCTTCTATTTTTACTGCTTTTTTGCAGACCCTCCCTTTGCTAGTATCCCAATAGGAGTATCCGCCCCCCTCGGCGTATGTCTTTGATCAAGCGCTTCCGTCACTCCTATCTGGTTGAACCAGTACTTCCTTTCCGCCGTTCCTAGGGACCACCCACCCCCCTTTCTCTGGTTCCTAGCCCAAGAAGGCTTCCAGGGTTCTATAGAAAATTCCTATTGATTGAGTGAGTTGCTTACCCACTAAACTTTCGAGAAGACCGAGACGAGAATCACGAGCTACCCTCCCTTCCGCCCTTTGTCCCGAGATGGAATGATTTTTCCCATCAGTCACGGAATCCTGAAAGAGGATAAATTTTATCTTATCTTTTTTACCGAAGCTAATGATTTGACTTGAGATCTATCTTCTACCGCTCCGTTCCTGGGATTGGCTAATGCCTTTTTCCTTCCTAGAGGATATCCTGCTTCGCGCTTAGGTCCCTACTTTTTTTTTGATAAATGAAAATAGTGTCTATTGTTGATACCTTTTTGTGTGAGAGTGACCGTTTACACACCTTCTCGGGCCAGTGTAGTGGATCTTTTCCCGATTCTATTATGACAGTGAAACGATCAAAAAATGCCGATTAGAAAGGCAAGGCCAAAGCTTTACTAAGAAGAGCTAGTCTTGCTTCTCCAGTTCCACCACCAGAGTATTAGAACGCTCGGGAATAAAGCCTAATCAAAGCGGGCAAACAGAAAGACCGTGTAACTTGACAGGTGCAGCCACGACGACTTGTTCCTCAACCGCAGTAGCTCTTTTTCTTCTTCCTTCTCAGAGGAAGATTCAGCAGTTTCAGCGACCTCCATGGTTAGTCTTTGTATTGCAGGTTCTAATCCTGAGATGGATTCTTGTGGGCCAGTCTCCGGAGTTCTAAACCTGGGTTCCTGGGATGGCTCCATCTCGCCTTATTAAATAAGTTCGGGCAAATCTACATTTTCAGAAGTTATAAGTATAGCTCAGGAGATGGGATTGGATTCGGAATTCGAATTGGCTCTGCATTGCATCATCTGGAACTAAATAAGTTTCGGGGTCTTGATTTCATATTTCATATTGAATCTGAATATGGAATTTTAACCGGGCTACCCTATGATCGTGATTTGATCATCATTAGGTGGTGAGAAACCACGCCTTATGACGAAAGAAAGGGGAACTTACGTCCGATCAAGACGCCAGTCTGCCCTCTAATAGAGGGTCCTACGGAAGAAAGACGGCACTGAACTGAGGTTTAGCAGTGCTTATCATTCAGGACGGCCAGACTCAAGTCGTCGGGTTTACTGGAAGACTTGCTGAGGAGCTTTTTGCAAGGGAGACCGAGCAAGTGGGAAGGGGAAGACTGATTACATGTCCGATAAGTACTCTATGTAGTGGTCGACCTTACTATTAACATAGTCGCCGCATAGTCGAATTAGTTCATAGTTTCATTCCCATAGCCTTAGCCTATGGAATTTTTTCTTTATCCCCTAATATGTATGAGAATTTTGCCATATTCAGCTCCAGTTGCAACTGTTACTGCTGTTTTGTTTTATTGATCTAAAAATTTTCTTTGTTACGGAAGTTTTTCTGGGGGTATGCCACTAGTAAGATCTGGTACTTTCAACTTCATGATTGTATTCAAGGCCGAGCACAACATCTTTATGCATCCATTTCACGTCACGTGTTAGATGTAGCTGGTCTACTCGGCGGCTCCCTATTCAGTGCTATGCATGGTTCCTTGGTAACTTCGAGTTTGATCAGGGAAACCGCATAAAACGAATCCGCTAATGAAAATGAAGACAAGAGGAAAAGAAAAAACTTCGAATAGCGTAGCAGCTCATAGTTATTTTGGCTTAGAATATGATAATTACCTTTCGAAAGGAGACCTATCGGAAGTCACAGCTATAACTCTCAGTCAGCTTTCATTTCATTTCAACCGCTAAAGCCCTAACAGGCACCTAGCCGCACACAGGAAGCACAGTTCTAGCTAACTGTCATTGTCGTAGGCCCCCTTTAAATAGAGTTCTAGCTTTGGTTGGCTACTATGTTCTCTTCAACAGCGAAGGATGCTTGCAGTCTTTCGGGAATAGGATAAAAAAGCAGGTTGCTTGAACTTGTCCTTCAATGTGGTAAATGTCGCATTTTTCGATATAGTCGCAGCCAGAAGCGGTGAGATTCACTCAACAGCATTTCGGGCTTTCATTGCTGCTCCGCACCTTATGTTATGAGGCAAATTTGTCTTAAATGAAAGTAAAGAAGTATATCACTTAGCCCCCTTTCTCTAGTGCTTCTTGACCCGATAACTACTGCACTTAAGACATAAATTGCCTTCATTTAGGACTGATTGCTATTCCTAGTCCTCTCGCTACGCCCCTCTTCCTTCTCAGGGATTCACTCTGCTAGTGATGAAGCAAGGGTGGTCCACGATCAGAAGCTTCTACGAATAAATTTTGAGGGGATACGTGGTCTTCTTGCCACTCTATTAAAGAAGCACATCAAAAGAAAACCAATTTCTCTCTGTGGCCGGGCAACCCTTAGGTTATTACCTGAACTCCAGAAGCAAGAACGGACGGATGCCCGAGGGGCTCGAGTTTACACCTACATGGAAGGCACTGCCTACCTTTGGCTTAAGACGTCGAGTCTGGACTGAAGGACTCTATTTCCGGATGTACAGAGGAAAAAGATTTTACATCTATCTTTTCCTTATGAACTCTGTGCCTTTCAGTCTCTGATGACATTTGTTCATGCTGCGGGTGAGCGGTGGTCACAAGCTTGCCTATGGGCGCCGAGAATCCGTTATGCTCTTTATCCAAATAAAAAATTATTTACGAGAACCGATCTTGACTGGTTCGAAGCCCGCATAGGCCCTTGGTTGCCTTCATGTGATCAACTCCAAGTTCCACCTCTTTGTGGTCGTTTGCCTTGTTCAATTGAGGGAAAAGGCGGATATTCGCCATTGCTAGCTATGTTAACCAGAGGATCTTGTATCCTATGACTGGTAGGCAAATGTTCTTCGAGGCATCAGCCAGGATGGTACATTTAACCAAAGAGCACCTCTGGGATTAAAAGACTGGTCCTGCGAACTACCTTCATTTTTCATTGAGCAAACAGAGTTTGGTAGTCGGACCGGTAACTAACGGCTAGAGAGGGATAAGCGAGTTTCAGAGTAGGCCTGTTAACCGATGATTGGGTGAAACTGCTTGCCTTCTTCTTTGAATTTCCCTCTAAAACTAAGTTGAGCACTACTTTTGTGCCTACTCCTGGTGCCTAAAGCTAAAGGCAAAGAGCTTCTTCAATAGCCAAGTTGAGCAGTCAAAGAGCAAGGAAGAGCTTCACAAGTCCTACTGTCAAGAAAAAGGCTAAGAGCGCTTGTTCTACTTTAGTTGTGTTGTACATCTTGGGCGGGCACGGTCCAAAGCTAGCAGCAATGGATCGATTTCCACTCACTCATCATAAGCAGTCGTGCCTGATGAGAGTACCCGCTTGTGGTCTACTCAAAGGTTGATCGAGGATAATTGTAAAAGGACTACAGATCTCTTTATTAATGGAATGGGATAGGCCAGGCTGAAAGACATAATTTGAATATCCGGAAGTGGGGTTGAACAGATGGGTCAGATTGCATTGAAAGAGGATTAGCTTGCTTGTAATCTCAGTCAAGCATATTCGCAATCCTTTGGAAAATTGGTATTTTACTACTTTTCCATTCCTAATAAAATAAGAGGGGCTAGGCAACCCACCTTCTCCTCTATCATTCCTTTTATTACCTACGGCACTGAACCTCATCCCCTCTGTCAAGGAGCGCGGTGCAACAAAGCTTAGAGTTTCGCTATCTCTCCCGGGGGTATATACAGTATATGCCCTCTTTAAGTCAGATATTAGCCGAATCCACTACAGGAAAGGCAGTGGTTTACCAAGTATACAAATACAAGATAAAGGACAGGAAACTCGAACGAAAAGAGAGGAGCAAAGAAGCTCGATAGTAAAGGAGAAGGACAAAAAGCAAATCTTGTTCTACCAAAGTCAGGTTAATCAACATGAGTGGCTCTACCTTCCAGAAAGAGTTCCGAAGTGCCCTCTCGATCCTCCCCTTTAGACATACGGAGAACTGGCCGATTTGACGAAATAACGGATGGGGAAGAATCCCATTCTACTATCTCTTGTCTTTCTACTCTCTATTGCTAGCAAAAATCCCCTGGAACTGATCGGATGCTACCCACTCGTATTATTGCTTGTTAGCTACCATGATTCAATCACGAGGACCAAGCCCGGCCCTTTTCCTATGGTGAAGCATCTATTCACTTTTTTTATTAAAAGTAAAGGTCTGACTGAAAGACGGAATGGGGGAGTTCCCGATTAGATGTGATTTACAGATAAAATAAGAAGCTAACCCAGAAGCAAGTGGGTCAACGGTGACAGAGTAGAAAACGATTTATCAGCTCTTGTGGCTAGTACCATACGTAAGTCAGTCCCTCTTTTTGGAGGAAAAATCACGGGACTTGATCTCGAGTTCTAGCTTGACTTTGGCTTCGGGTTCTCTTCTTGTCATAAGATGATACCCTTTCTTTTTGAGCAAGCCTTTGCGCAATGTTGAAGGAAAGAGTCCTAGTCCCATTCTTGAACCATCCTTCCGATCTAGAAGACTTCGTTACACTTCCTAAAGCACTAGGTGGCTACGGCTAGCTCAACTCAAAGGAAGTGCCTTCATCCTAGACTAGACCCGCGGGTCACTAACCGGTGACAAAGTAAGTGAGTTAAAAGATTGACAACAAAAGGGCGGACTACCGAATGAGAAAGGGCAAAGAACCCGGCTTTCGTCAAGGCTTTCCTTCTCGCTTACTTCATCTCTGTCCTCTTAGTTAGTCTAATGGAGCCTCTCAAAGATTGGCAGCGATTAAGCCCCAGTGCGATTGGGCCAGACCAGAGGTGAGAGCCCGAGAAAAAGAAGTTGAAGTTCCATATTTCGACATAGAATAAGAAAAAGAGGATCCCGCAGAAAGAAGGGTCGTAAGCAGGTCAACCAACGTCTGGAATAAGCTCAGCTCAGACTCAGCCCTTTCTTGTGCTTGTGAGGAACTAAACGAACTCCGAAGTACTTCTTACCAGAAAACCTTTATAAGAACTGCTTTTATTAAGGTCCGTGTTGGGATTGAAGCTTTAGCCCATAAGTTATTCGATAAATAAAGTTCTTCTTTACCTGCAGCAGTGCCCCCCCTTCTTATGTGGGATTGGTTCCCCGCTTGTTGAATAGAATCTGATTCTTCTTCTGATTAGGAGACACGGTACTAGAAAGTTAGACCTCTTCCCTTTCTTACCCTTTAAAGTTTAATTAATTTGGTAGGAGAAAACGGTAAGCCATGCTGCTGGCTCGAAGACCTCCTGTCTTTCTTTCTTCAATAGGTACTGAAATAAATAGAGTTACTGACTTGAACGCTAAGATTTTGGTTAGGGATATGTATTATACTACAGTATGAGATCGGACCTGGAATGGGAAGTTTCCCTCGGCTCGGGAGGTGGATGCAACAAACATATATGACGAGGCAAGGTGCAAGGGAGCAGCAGAGCCCTCTGTCTTGAGATCCGAAAGAAATGGGTACGGCTTTCATAAGCGCTGATCAATAGGTACTTTATTTAAGTATGAAGCCCAGACCAACTGAAATTCCCGATCACCTCGCATATTGATGTAAAGTCAATAGCCAAACCCCTCGTCTTCGCATAGAATGGAATTGAGCCTGGCACATAATTTACTCTTGAAGCAAGAACCTGTCAGCCAGCCATTCCTGAACTTTTGGTAATCAACCAAGAAACCTTGCCTTGAAAGTAGGGATTCAAAGGTCTGCCTCTACCTAGCCACCACTCAATTGAATGTGACTGGTAGCGCTCCCACATAGCCTTACGTCATTGCACTGTAGCCGACGTGGAATGTGAGAGACGAGAAAGAACCTTGTACTCAGAACCACCAATCCGGTTGAAAACCTCACCATATTTCAGGTGAATGGCAAATAAGCCATTAAGGATGATAGTTGTTCTGGAGACACCGCAATGAAATAGGAGAAAAATCCCTCTCACCACAGGATACAAGGAACTTCTTGGAAAACTCGACAACAGCCTGTGTCAGAGATCAGGGATTCCGGAATCCGCGATTGAGAGCAAGAGCAAGCAATCAATAGCCCTGCCCTTAGATGGAGAAAGAAATGCTAGTCTAACTCTCTCTTACGTAAATAGATCAGTTCCCACCAGACGTTTACCAACCTAATATGATAGACATATTCCCAAGGCGCTACTGGGCGCAGGCTTCGCTTCCTCTCATTCATAGGTTTGGCTATCAAGAACAGAGATAACGTACGATGGAATAACACATGTTGCGTGATTCCATTTTTTACCTGTTTGCACGGGGAAGACCAATCAAATATCAATAGACGGGCCTAGCTACTACTCACTTAGCAGAGTCAAGCCTACATTATATTAGAAGGGCCTCGCCACTTGGTAGTTGAGTCCTTTTGTGCTCTCGCAACTTATTAACTTCTTTTTAGTAATTGACTACTTTCACCTCGATAGAGAAGTTAAGGCTCCCGGGATTCATAGCTTCGATAGCTGCTAGCCGCTCTTCAGGTCAGAGCAAGGACTACGATAGCTACTCTCATGACCGGGATAGGTAGAAGAGAACCTTGCGCCTTCCGTTCTTGATCTGACTTATCCACTATCCCCTCCTTAGATGAAAAGAGAAAGCCAGGATTATCACCCGCTTGCGGAAATTACAAAAAAAATTGACTCGAAGAGCACTAAAAAAGGAGTCTACCCAAAGCGGTATCGTAACTTATAAGCGCAAGCATCTCTACCTTCTCCGCCCTTACTCAGCTTGAAAAAGCCTTATTTTCCTAGATCCAAAGTTTTACTTTTAGTTCAATCTTGCATTGAAAGAAACTTTTATTTATCACCTGGCTTTTTGACTGGGAACAGACTCTTAAGTCTAGCAGCTTTTTCTCATAGCTGCAGAGATAGTCGCTGCCTTTACCGATTAGCTACGTGAGCGCTTCTCATAGAACAATAAGAACAACGAAGGGAATATAAGGTTTTCATGAGGCTGATCTTGAGCCGCCATCCAAGCACGAATACCTTCGTTTAAGAGAATTTTTTTAGTGTAGAAAGTCTAAAATTCAGGATCTTCCGCTGCACGGATTTCCTGAGAAACGAAGTCATAGGCACGTAGATTCAGAGCCAGACCTACTACTCCAAGAGCGCTCATCCATAAACCAGTTACTAGTACAAATAACATAAAGAAATGTAACCAACGTTTATTTTATTGGAAAAAGCAACCCCAAAATAAAACAAAGATTTGAGACCAAAAGCGGTTAGCGGTGACCATTGAATAAGTTTCTTCAGCTTGAGTTGGGTTAAAAGCACGGAATGTATTGGCACCATCACCATCTTCAAATAAAGTCTTTTCCACAGTAGCACCATGAATAGAATAGCGCATAGCAGAGCAGCGCCCAATACGCCGGCAACTCCCATCATATGAAATGGGTTCAGCGTCCAGTTATGAAACCCTTGGAAAAAAAGAGGATGAATCGAAATATAGCTGCTACACTAAAACTAGGTGCAAAAAACCAACCAGACTGCCCTAGTGGATAAATCAGGAATACAGAAAAAAAAAAGCAATTGGACCAGAGAATGCGATTGCATTATAAGGTCGCAATTGCACGGATCGAGCAAGTTCAAATTGACGTAACATAAAACCTATTAGTCCGAAAGCGCCGTGGAGAGCAACAAAAGTCCACAAACCTCCTAATTGACACCAACGAGTAAAATCTCCTTGTGCTTCAGGACCCCATTGTATGTAATAACAAACAAAGAATGTGCTAAACTATTAGCGTCATGATTCAATTCAGGTGCACTGACTTTTGATTGATTTATCATTTTTCGGATCTGATTGGAACAATGGAGAAGAGAAGTAGGAAGACTTTGGCGGCGATTCATAATGGTATTATAATATCTAGATCCCAGGACATAAAATATGAATAATGAAACATGAGGAAGAGTATACCCTGTAGTGACCATAGCAGTTCCCCTAATCGACTACTTATCATCATAATGAACATTCATTCCACTTAAAATTTTAAATAAAAACTTAAAAAAAAAAACACAACTCGCCAGGATAATTATATAACGCAGGTTCGACAAGACCAGGCGGTTACCTTTTATATCATATCTATATCCTCCTCTGAAAAATGAAGACTAAGACAAGACAGGAGTTTCGTGGAAAATAGAAAAAAAAGCCTTTGAACCGATGACTTACGCCTATTTCTTAGGGCGTTTAAAGAGCGTGACTCTACCGCTGGCCTGGCCCATTTTTGATTCAATTCATGAATTAGCCTACTAGAGTTCACTGCATTTATAAATATATATATAATAATATATATAGTATATCATTCGTGTCTCTGTTACAAGACGGCGAAACTAAATCGAATGAAATCCAATGAGAAAAAAGAATAAAAGAATTTTTAGGCCTAATTTTCCTGGGACTGTAGTTCAATCGGTCAGAGCACCGCCCTGTCAAGGCGGAAGCTGCGGGTTCGAGCCCCGTCAGTCCCGACGGATCCAAATCCAATAAAAAGAAAATTTACCATTTTCTGTGAAAGAAGGACAAATAGCAGAATTTCATTCCAAAGGGAGATCCTTCTTATTTCTATTTTCGTTTTTCATTTCTCACAAATACAAATATGGGAATTTTCATTTCTTCAACTAGTACCGATGCTTTGCTTTGGTCTAGGTCTCTCTTAAATGTTGTTTGGGATGGTCTAGTATAAGCTCCGGTTGACGGAACGAAGAGCCAGGGCTTCCAGCCCGATCCGATTCCGGGGTTAAGAGAAAAGGCCGTGGACAATAAAGCGGTTAAAAGCGCCCATTCCGCTTCTGATGAGGGGAGGGGAGCTGCATCGACCCTTTCAGTGGTTGTAGGCGCTAAATGCTATAGGTTAGTGCGGGATAACCAATATCCACACTTTCTTATAGCTATAGCCGAGACTTCTGTTGATGGAAGGGAAGGGGATAAGCCGGTGGATGTCCTATCTATTCGAGGAAGGAGGGGCCCTTCTTTTATTCTATTACAGCCGACTTCTCTGTCGTAAGGCTAAAGCCCTTGCCCAATTCATTTTTTGAGGAAGGAGAATCCTGGGCTCTATTCCATTATAGCCAACTTCTCTGTTGACGGGTTCGAACCCACAGTCTCAACCGGAGTCCTTCCCCTGCTCCGGCTCTATCACCGGTTTCGAGCTTGACTAAAATCCATAATATAATGGACAGCTGTAAAAGATTGAAAACTAAACTTGACCGGAGAGCTTCTTTGCTGCTTACTAGGAGACTAGCCCTTACCACTCGAATTTAGGTAAGTAATAAGCTGTGAAGAGCGCCCTAGGACTCCTTTTCAAGCCCTAGGAATGTTTGGGGAAAAGCCCTGCCCTGTCATTCATATCGTTAGCTCAGTTCTTTTTTTCTGATAACCTGCTATTGCGCGCTATACTTTTGCTTTTTTTCCGATCCCTGCCTAGCGCTTTGTTTTCGAATCGGAGGAAAACTTACTAGACCACCAACAGGGTAAGCTGCCTTCTGCAATCAAGACGGAAAAAAGCCATTCTTTATTACCCGGATTTGAAACTTTTTAAAAAATCGAATATAATATTATTTTAAGCCTGGTAAGATAGAGAGGATCGTTTGCACCTCGGTTGGAGTATCTTGTTTTGAACTCGATAGACGAGGCCTGTGATGTTGTTGTAGCTGGACATGCCATTCATTAATCCAACTGTAGTATCTGGCTTCATCGGGCCTTGTTGGTGGCATGGGCTTGATAGGAGGAATCCAGTCTATTTCTCACATTGGTCGTAAGGTCGGGAGACATTCGACTTGGATTCTGTTCAACAGACCTATTTATATGGTCCGAAGCCTATCATACCCACCTGTCCCTTGCCTCTTACCGCTCCCCCTCAGGCATCTTTCTTTCGCAGAATAAGTATACACAGGATCTTCTTTCGCATCGCAATACAGAGACTAGTTGTAAAGTAGCTTGGAGCTTTCTGCAAGGGAATAAGAGAAGGCCCTCGCTTGGGTTCTTTGACATCGACTCGGTTGCTAGGCTTAGAGCCTATAGAACTAGTGGAACTCTCCCTCTAGCGTACCGAACTTGTGAAAAGCATTATTTATGAAATGCACGGCAGAAGTAGCTGCTTAGGTTGCATATATAATAATAGGAATCGAATCCACAGCTATTGATATTGAATCCACAGCGGGAGGAGTTGCACGTTTTCGACCAGGAACAGCGGATAAGCTAACAGAAGACGAGATTTAGCAGAGGATTTTGGCGCATTCAATTCAACACGCGGCATAAAATAAAGCCTTCCTGACCTTTCAGATCAATTGCTATTGAGTAGGCGAATGGATTGAATCCTTGATTTTGATTTTCACTTGTCCCCCGGTGGGACAAGAAAATGGCCTTCCTTTCTGATCGAATTCGCCGATCAATAAATGAAATTAGTTATCACGCAGTGCAACAGGTAAGAAATGAAATCGAAGACCACCTCGCCCTCTCTTTCAATTGAGCTGATCGCCTCGCTTCGCTAGTTAGAGTTTCTTCCTGAGCTGCTTGCGCGTGCGCCTAGAGCTGTGTTGACGGAGCTACTTCTTGCTGTGTGCCTGGTGCCTACCTAAGCACAGACTCTACTCACCCACTACTGGACTATTATACGGACTGGTTCCTAATACGCGAAGGATTTCAACTCTATTTATGTAATTCTTTTAATCTAGAATATATTGCTCTAGCCTAGCTATAGGAACAGAAAGACAAGGAGACATGATAACGAGGATCGTCGACGGAACGAAATCGAATGTCATCAAGCAATTCCAGGATTCCAGTTTCACAATGTGAAGAGCTTGAAAACTCCCTGTTTTTTCTTTTTCATCAAGGAGTTATGTGCGCGCTGCGCCCCTTTGGTTGGAGCGCTTTGCTTGACCTGATCGTTGTGCCAAGGGCTGGTGGTGCGTTGAGCAGCTCTGAGTTCCGTTTGCCGGGCCCCTGCCGGTAGGATATACAGCAGGCTAGAGACTGATGCTGTGCGCTGCCAACAACTGCGATGAATTCTTGGCTCCCGCTAGTAGGGCTAAACAACTGGACCATTGAGTAACTGCTCTCTAAGACTACTGAACGACTAGTCCGTAGGGCTAGACCATTGTTCCACGGGAGATTCTTACTCCACTGCAAATACTTACCTTCTTTCTTCGACGAGCACAATCAACAGCACTTCCATTCCAACGCCTTCATCGGAGCAAAAGCGGGCTTGGTCCAGGGCTTTGTTATCGAAAAGGTAGTGGTAGTGGGTTCTGTGCAATTCGAGATATGAGCGCACTGGCTATTATATTAAATCGATGCGGATCATGGAATTCCATTCTAGAAAGCCGACGCAAGTCTGGACCCTCATTCCAACGCGTTGGATATTTAGGTAAATTAGATGTAAATCGATTAAAACAGAGTATTGCGGGGAAGCTGAGATGGTGGAGGGAGCTGGGTCCGTAGCTCATGTTCAAGCAGGGGTTTCTACGCCCGCCCAGGAATACAGTGCAGCCGAAGGTAATGCAATTGTTGAATTCCGTTCAAATATCAAGCTTTTTAAATTAAAGGTCAGTCGTGAGCTGTAGGAAAAAATAGTAGCGAACCAGAAGAAATTCCCGTAGTTGAATGAGGGGGACGTTTAAACTTTCCAGCAAGCAGATAGTATGGAATACTCTTATCAAAACGAGCACTATACTCTTCTTTATTAGTTTTGTTTAGGACAGAAACATAGTCAAGGAACGCAAAGCTAATCCTAAATATTTCATATTACCTCAACTCAAAGGTTGTTTACTCGGATCTTTCTTATCAAAGCGAGGGAGTCGTTTCAGGCGAAATCAAATCAGAAGCGATTTCCGCTCTACCATTAATTGTTGCGCACCCCTGTCTTTGATAAAGAAAGTCGAGACATTCATAAAGGCATAAAGAGAGTTTTGGCATTTCTAGGATTAGAAGAAGGTCCTATTGATTCAATCTTTATGCTTGGCATGGAACTCTTGTTTCGAGTGAAAGGGATCTCAGCGGTGTATAGTTAATGCAGTGGGAATGATAACTAACTAACAGAAAAAAGAAAGATAACTAGAGCGAACCTCCATAAAGCAAAGGAAAAAAGAAGAAAATCGACCTTCAAAGTCCTAGCTAAGTAAAGAACAGACTCTCCAAACAGAAGTACGTACTGCACGGCCGAGGAAGCTTCTGTATTGCTTTCAGCTAGCTCGGCTCGATCTGTTCCTCACTCTGAGTGAGCCGCTTCTCTTCTTCTTTTTCCCCTTGCGTTGAAGCAGTGCTACACCCCCGGAGGGAACCCGTGTAACAGCCCCGCAGGGAACATCTCCTCATTCAAGCTAGTCTTCATGCGTCTGCACGGTATTTAAGTAATTTATTCAAGGCAAATGGATCTATTTGAATGGACAGATGTCTGCTTTCAATCGGAATTGATAAAGGCATACTCATATTTTTCGAGATCCCACTTCTCCTCCTTCAAGTCCCACATCAGAGTCAATAGCACCGGTTATGAACCTAAGAGCTCCAACTCGTACTCATAGTTAAGTAGCGGCAAGACTAACAAGGAAAAGAGCCACAGCTTCTATTTACTCAACGGCTGATTCAATTGCGACAAGAGCACATTCAATAGCAGCTTACTCTGGGCATGAATATGAGATGAGTGCCTTAGCCTCGATAGGAATCCCATGCATCCCATCCACAGCGGAGTCAATAGCAGCCTACTCCGGGCTTATTATACGACAGCACTCGCAAAGGGAAAGCCCTTACTTATTAAATTAAAGGCTCTAATTCTTCCTTCTGTCGAATTTCTTCCTTTTATTAATATTAATCTGTAGCTGGGGAATCCGTTATCGGTTTGTGCTTTTCAATCCGATTACATCGAGCAGTCCTTCGCAACTGATTTTACATCAAAAGAGTCCTTAGGCTCCAGCAAAAAGTTGAAGTTACCTCTTCGAATCAGGGACCTTGGTCGTGGAATACCACTTCTAAAGAGTTAGGCGAGTAGCCCTTTCTTGACCAGGAATGCCCTTTTAAACTTCTGCGTTCTTTTAGCATTTCAAAAGGTCTGCGTGAAAGAGTCATTCCCAAATGTGGTGAGAAAGGGCACAGCCCTTCTTCTTCAGGTATTACTTTCCCAGCAAAACAGATCCTCGCTTATTTTCCTCTTTTCTTTTTCGCCCCTGTCTGTCTGTAAAACCAACTAGCGCACTCGCATCTCTCTCTTTGTGAGGCGTGCCCTGCCCTATAGATGAGTTAAGATAGAAAGATATCCGTTAATTAATGTGTCTTTTCTTTAGCCGGGTCTATGTGAAGCCCTAGTGAATCGCGTAGGAAGGAGATTTTTTTACCTCCATGAAAGGGAAAGTCCAAGGCTTCAAAAAAAAGAATGTTCTGAGCCGCTTTTTTTACGCTCAACGCTAGGTAAGCTATGCTTATTCATCCGTAATTTTTTAAGGGCGGAGGGTGGGTTTTAGTAGGCATAGGCTGGATCATAAAGGAGAGAATTCCTTCCATCGGTTAGAGCGGCTAGACCGAGACCGGGGGATATAGCTCCAAGCCCACCCTGCTACAGTTGGAGTTGACGGTCCCAGTCTTCTCCGTTTGCGTAGGAGTTCTTCCTCCATCGAATGCACTGAGAGAAGTAGCTGTGAGGAAGAAAGAGCTCTTTTGAGGGTTCTTGGGGAAAGTGAAAGAAATTGCTAATAAAGAATATGCTTTCTATATACCGAAGCTCTTAAACTAAGTCACGTAAGGTGATAGCGATCTCGTCTTTTGATGCTTTAATCGAAGCCTTGAAGGAGTGAAAGAGAGAAGAGAAGAAAGAGTAGCTTGAAGCAAGTGGCAATGCGTTAAGGGCATTTCTTTTACAATTACAGTGTGAAAGCCGCCTACTTGAGTAGTGCGTTGGATCTATGCTTGGGCAGCTTAATCGAGACTTTACATACGTAGATTGCCATGTCTGTATCCGAACGAAAACATTTTCCTGATGCTTTTGCCCGGGAATTTCCCAAAGAAGAAAAAACAAGCGTTTTGGATGAGGTCTCCCTAGCTCTTTGCTTCCACCTACTGAATCTTTATTTCTTACGGTCAATAGGGAGCCTTAAAACAGCAGTTGATGACACCTCATGTAGCTTCCTCGCAAGACCAACTGGCACGGCACAAAGAACGGCTACAAGACAAGCCCGACTTCCCGCCTAACTCCACCCGAAACTCCTTCGGAGCCTCGCTCTCGTCGTATTCTAGTAGGTCTGGAAAGAGCCTTGTCGGCGTATCAGCAAGAGCACCCGGCACCGGAACAAGATAAGCATAAGCAAAGACAGGCATAATCGTAAGCGGCTCTTAGTGGTCTTATCTTTTAGAAGTGGTTTTGCTCCGACCGCCCTTCTGCAGCTTTCCCCGCTCCCTAAGTCTGATTGAAGCTCTCGAGTCCATTCCGAAGGTGGGGATTTGACTTTCGATTGATTCCGTGTTAAGTCAAGTATATAAGGTTCCACCCTGAGCACTAAACGAAAGTTTACCCCTCCCTACCCTACTCTTCTAAGTTTCGCATCGTCGACCCGGGATAGGCTAACCATTCCTCCTCTGCTATGGTCGACGTCATTCATAGCTTGATCGGTTCGTTCGTAGGGACGAACAAAAGCTTCATTAAGAATAGCGTGCATACTCCGCGAAGATAACCCGCTTTTCAAAGGCGGGGAAGGACTGATGATTCGATTCCAGCCGGGATTGCTTTCTTAGCAGCTACTTGGCTAAACAGGACTCCCTTCTAGCCTTCCTTCAACCCATTGAATAGAATCTATATAGTCGAGTAGAGACTACAGGGCAACCGAATCACTAGGTTTGAGAAAGAGATTGGCTTCCAAGTCAGTGGAGGGAGCAACGATTCCCTTACCGAGAAGTTGAGACCAAGCCCTGAAAGGGGGGTTTCTAGCGGGGACATTCTTTCCATTTAGTTAACTTACAGACGTTGAGGCAAGAGGACAAGGAAATCGATGATCATTCAATCACACATTGAATCAATGGACATTGAAACTCGGAATATCCGTTCGTTGAGAAAGAGCATTCACCTGATTTTCACTCTTCCCCTCGTGACCTTGCTTCGGAGAATCAAAATCAATGCCTTCTTTCTTCATTAGATACAGTTCCAAGTAGTTGGGATATCGCTCTTTACATCCTCCCACTGGGCGTATCTACACTTCCAGGCATGTTCTTTTTGATGAACTCATTTTTGCTAATCCACATATCTTTCATACTTATCAAGACAAGAATCTCGTGACCGGGTTGAGAGATCCTGTTATAAGTCCGGATTCGCCTATTCATATTCAGTGGTTTCAGCAGCAGTGATCAAGGTCTCCAAAGAAAAAGTGAAACAAGTCCTAACACGTCCTTTCGGGCCCAAGCCCAGATATATTATCCTCCACTGAGAAACCTATGCCTTCTCCTGCACATGTTGGTCATTTTATGGTGACTCGATCCAAATCAGGTATCTTCAAGTCTAATCTACGGTATGCTCCTCTCTCTCTTCTCGATTTTCCTCAAGAGAAAAATACTAACCTTAACCTATTAAGGCTACTCTTCAACATGAAGGCTGGACAGCGGCCATGAAAGAAGAGCTGGCTGCTCTTAAACAACATCTCACTTGGGAGCTTCTTCCTCGCTCCCCAGATATGAACGTGGTTGGTAGCAAATTGGTTTACTAAGGTTCGATCTAATGGTACATTGGAACGTCTTAAGGCTGGTCGCTAAAGGTTTTAGTCAAATTGAAGGTCTTGACTATACAGATACTTTCTCTCTTGTTATTAAAGCTGGGAGTATCCTTACTATTCTGTTAGTTGCACTCATGAAAGGAAAGCATGGGATATTCTCACAAGCAAGAATAGGTTCATTTTCGGCACTCCGGGACGCAGATTGGGACCGGCCGTACCACTCAGGGTCGACAGTCTTATAAACCAACGGTCATAGTTACCTGCAGTCGGTTGTGTTACACCGGCCTGCTGAACCAAAGCATGCCCTGAGACTATACTAGTAAGTGTACCAGTACAGAACATGACACCGTCGCGACCACTGCATCCGAGAAGGAGTCCGCCCAAATAACCCGATAAGTGAGGAACTCATACAGGAACTGTATAGTCCAAACCAAGGCAAGGGAGGCGATCCGATCGTCAATCTTCCAAAGTCAACCATACTTTTGGAGAGCAGAGTTGACGTCCTACTTATACTAGTTATCTTTCTTTTTTTCCGATCAGTATGCTATTCCTACTTTTTCTTTTCTACTTTTCTGGTGCTATATGCGTAATTACAGGCTCTCTTTATGCCCATGCATGCAGACGCAAAGATGAACAGAACTACCACCAAAAGCGAGACAGGCATTCCACCAAACCAAAGGCGAATGAGTATTTCGGCGAGGCGATTAATAGTGAATGCCAACTGATAAGGAGAGGTTTCCTGATCACGTCGGTGATCGTGTTCATCAACCGATCCAAAGTCTTTTCTAGTGGAAGAAGTCCTTTGCCATCTTGTGAGGAGTTCAACAGGATGAGCTTTCTGCTTTCATTTCAGGGAGTTGTTTTTGCTCCTCACCTTGATAACAGAGATCTGGTACTTTCTATATCCTAAAGGTTCTCCCATAGCATTTTACATCCAACCGCGAAACTGCTGGGGGTTAGGAACTGGAACCAGACTGCCAAACATGCTGACTCAAATTCGCTTTGAAGAAAGGAACCAAACCATGGTGCTAGACGGACCCGGCCAAAAGCCGGACTTGGAATTGGCTATACCAACAGGCACGGACTTTCACTATCACCCGTCTAAAGACCTAAATCTGTAGCCTAGCTAGCGCGCCCAACGAATTCCATTTCTCAAACTGGCTTGCTGGATGAACCCGCGAAAAGAGGTAGACTCGGAATTTCGACTTCTACGTTTTTTGCCCTGGTCGTGACACTTGGAAAAGCTACCCGTGTATTCATTGCACCGACCCGGGGAAACGCGCGACCTAGGAATGCGAACCCTGCTTTAGGCTGATTTAGCCGATCAAAATAAAGAAAGTCGATCACGAAAGTAAACCGGTCACTCCACCGGATAAGGGTAGTTGAGAAGGTAATCCAGGAGTTCCGTCTTCTACGATGTATGCTCTGAAACTGGTTCATACTGGAAGAATGGATGGCGCAGGAGTCTCTCTTCTGAGACTTGGACTGATGAACTCTGTAATCTATACTCTCCTACCTTCCTCGATACCCTAGAGGTCGACTCTTGCCACAAGGAAAGAAGGGGGTTGGGGGTGCTTATATCTAATCTCTAATCCGGGTCTTACCCCTGCTGCTACAAATGGATTGGATGCATGGAAAAAACCAAAAAACCCAAACCTGCGTGCAGTCAAACTCAAACTGCTTTATTCAACTTGGCAAAGACAAAGCATGACCTCTGGAACCAAATCGTTCTTGTCTCTGGATTGCCTCAACTCGAAGCATGAGACCTGTAACCCAGCTTAACCAACTCGGCTGGCACTGGAACTGTGCTGTCGACTCTACAAGGGCACTGCTCCTACCGCACTTCTCGAGCACATCGATGCGAAACCTACGCTTCCTTTTTGTTGATATCCACTAGTTCCATTCTCAACTGTGCCCGCCTAACTCAACTCTCAGATGCGAAGAGAAGACCTCTTGTCTTTTTCCCTTCTTTTTTGGAAATAGATCCGAAAAATCCGGAATCAGCACATTCGCTTACTTTTTTTCTTGTAGAACCTTTTCTTGGAATATTCTTTTCTCGTTTGGGCCCGCTCTGGGGTACATATGTGTAAGAAAGCAACCTTTCGGATTCATCTTCATTGTCTCTTCGAACAAACAAAGGATCAGAACTTCCCTCCAAGCAAACGAACTGGCTCAGTCGTAGCGACAGCGTCAGCGGCAGCAGCAAAGGAGCTTCGGGCAGGCTAAAGATGGATTTAACTTTTCTCAACTAGGCCGAGCCGAGGTGGGTCATCCATACGAAATAAACTCTGTACCTTATCAAGCGGACGTGTACTTTATTGGATGTCCCTGCGAAACC
The DNA here is from genome assembly GCA_039660915.1 of Euphorbia tirucalli. Classification (NCBI taxonomy): domain Eukaryota; kingdom Viridiplantae; phylum Streptophyta; class Magnoliopsida; order Malpighiales; family Euphorbiaceae; genus Euphorbia; species Euphorbia tirucalli. The sequence continues at coordinate 1,055,761 of JAZDXJ010000011.1, forward strand.
TTCTTGAGTCAAAAGGAACTCAGAATTGGCTAGTATTGGCCTTTCTTCCTCGCCTAAAAACCCAAACTCGTAACCCAGCCACTCAGCTTGACGAGCGAATCGTTATCCTTCATCGGAGAATGCGAGATGAGCACTCCCACTGATTGGAGTCTTCCCGCCAAGACTAATAGACAAGTAGGTCAAGAACACGAAGTCAGAACTTTCATAACTTGCAGGCCTTTTTTTGTATACATCTATAGGAAAACTCGCCAAACAGATCAATGACTCCAGCTCAAAGCCGAAGGGACTTGTGAAGCTGCTACACTCATCAAAGATTTCGAAACTCGGCTCAAAACCGCATTACCGGTGCAAGGCCTTTTCTCCTCTTTGGTTGCGGGACTTAGCTGGATCAGTGGGTGGAATCGAAGTGTAAATAGGAGTGTTCTACTCCGAATCAGGTGGCCTTGGGAGCTCTTTAGTTAGGTAACAAAAGGAAAAAGCCTTGTTTGTAGGTTAAATTCCTGCAGGGGCTAAGAAAATGCAGTGCAGTCTTTATCGTAAGAGATGCAACTTTTTTGAATGCTTTCTTCTCTTATGATATTTCGACTTTGATCGAGAGCGGTACACTTCTCCCCAATATGAGATAGGTTGCAGCTATAGTCAGAACTCAAACTTCTCTTCTCCTTTTACGTAGAACAATCTTTAACCTCTTGTTCACGCCTCAAAAGAAGAAAATATATATATATATATATATATACAGGAAAGTAATAGAATAGATACAAGTATCATAGCTTAAGCATACCGCCACTCCACTTAAGAAGTGACGTCCTATAAGCATACTCTTTCCCACCTTTCCTCACATCCAATGTCTGGGCCTGGACCCCGAGCCCTAGAGTGACCTTAGAAGACCTTCCCAACTTCCAAAACTTCCCAAAACCCATAGGAAGAGGAAGCAAGTCTGACGGAACCCTCAAGACCTTAGACAGAAAACCTTGTCCCCATTTGACAATACAGGGGGAAGACCGCAGGTCTGTACCTGCGCGACTCCAAGAAGGCATCTTTGAACAT